>CM025790.1:75981872-76377197 GCA_014635995.1 Sarcophaga peregrina | reverse complement strand
CATATTTGAAAATTTTCGACAAGTATGTAAAAACATTTATAATTTAGATCCCTGTCAATATTGTACAACTCCTGGTCTATCCTGGGATGCAATGTTGAAAACAACTCAAATAGAATTAGAGTTGTTAACTGATATTAATATATATAATTTTGTTCTGCGAGGTATCAGGGGAGGTCTTATCCAATGTTCTAACAGATATTCAATAGCAAATAATAAATATATTAGTGATTATGATTCTAACAAGGAATCAAATTATATAATATATTTAGATGTAAATAATTTATATAGTTATGCAATGTCAAAATACCTTTCATATAAAAATTTTAAATGGGTTGAAAATTTTGAAAATTTTAATGTTAATAGTGTAGAAGAAAAATATGCTGCCATCCAAATGAATAGGAAAATGTATAGTTTTCATTATGATTATATCAAAGACTATAAACATATAAAGATGTTGCACTGCCATACATTGTACTGCCAGTGCCAAATTTGTCGATGGTCGTACGGCTACTGCCACTTATTGTACTCAGAGAACTTTTTATACTCAGAGAACGTATTATTCTCATCTCTCAGCAATTCATTCTTATATGCGTGTATACGTGTGCATGTATGGGTACATATATTGCCGAATCAAAAGCAAACTAACTAAAAGAAGTTTTGTTTTCACAAAATGTATGAGAAAATAACCTGTGGAAAA
This sequence comes from Sarcophaga peregrina, assembly GCA_014635995.1. Classification (NCBI taxonomy): domain Eukaryota; kingdom Metazoa; phylum Arthropoda; class Insecta; order Diptera; family Sarcophagidae; genus Sarcophaga; species Sarcophaga peregrina. The sequence goes on along the minus strand of CM025790.1, from coordinate 76,376,500 downwards.
GATAATGTTACCGTTTGTATTATTGTAAGGTAAGAATACGTGTTTTATTGTTGTAGAAATGAAACTATATCGATTCGCACCGAAGTAAAAGACCTTTATTATATACATTTTTAGAATTAGATATTTACAGAGATATAAAACTAGCAAATTATGAAAATAATCACTTAAGCTCGACAGTTACTTTGACTGTTTAAACAGCATGCACTTCAACGACTCCAACCCCATGAAACGTGGCTTAAAGTTTAATAGTACAACTTGGCAAGTACTTCAAGATCTAATTACCTACATGAAACAGGTTGAATATGATGGTAATAAAATATTTTCAATTAACGGACTAGTTCAAACAACGAGTGCTATTTTATCTTTGTCGGAAGAACTGTTTGAAGAAAATTCAAATTTACTCTGCATTTTAACGAGCCATTTTAACCAAGATCCTATAGAAAACCTGTTTTCATATATACGTGCCAAAGGTGGACACTGCAAAAATCCATCGGTTCATGAATTTAATATGGCAGTAGCTAAGTTATCATCTTTAAAAATTACTCAGTTTAGCACCTCATCAAATTGTGCAGACGACGATACAATGTTTTTACCTATTGAGTTAAAAGATACTGAAAGGACTGGATGTATATCAGAAATTACCCATACCCCTCAAATAGATGTCGCAGATATATACGATGAAAATAAAGAATATTTTAATGAAGATGCCGATTGTTTTACCTCCAACAATGTGCCAATAGAATTAACATCAAGTCGATATTTTGTTGGTTACATAGCTCAACGAATATCATGCGTTAAATGTCGTGGGGATATAATTAAACCAGCGCAAATTTTGTCATATCCTTCAGAAATGTTTGTTCATGCAAAAATTATAAAAAGATTCCGACTTTGGAAGTTTGTGCGCTCCATCAGGACTTATTTTTTGAAGTTTGTAAAATTCATATGAAAGTCTTCGAAAAAATTTTTTAACAAATAAGCTATAAAAAACATAAAAACATTTGTTGTTGAGCAATGCGTAAGTTGCACTCATTTCAATATTTTTTCATAATCTTTCAGCCTATGATTGTCACTTGTTTGTTAGAGAGCTTTCATCTATTGCAGGTGATATAAATATTATTCCCTTAAATAAGGAGCTTTGTGTTTTTATATCAAAAAGAATTTCCGTAGATGGCAACAGTACAATTGAGTTACGTTTTCTCGATTCATTTAGATTTATGCCATCTTGTTTAGAGAAATTAGCAACTTATTTATCCGACAACGATTTAACTATAGTAAAATCGAACTATTCAAATAATGAAGAATTCAATTTAATGAAACGTAAAGGTGTCTTTCCGTATGACTACTTAGATTCTGAAAATCGTCTCAATGAAACTCAATTACCACCCATTACAGTTTTCTTTAATAAATTAACTAACGAGTCGTGTAGTGTAGAGGATTATGAACATGCACAAAAAGTATGGAAGACATTTAAATGTATAACATTGAAGGATTATTTACTTTTATATTTAAAGGTAGACGTTCTTTTACGGTGCGAATAGATATAGTTTATTTCTACAATAATAAAATATGTATTCTTACCCTACAATAACACAATCGGTAATATTTGCTTTTCCACAGGTTATTTGCACATAAATTGTATAGAAACAAAACTTCTTTTAGTTTTTGATATTATTTAAACTGAGTGTGTTTTCACAAAAAAATAAAAACAAAAACAATGTACACGTTCATTCCTATAGGAATATACCATATACATGTGTATGTGCTTTTTGTTCTCTCAAATTCTCTCAGTATACATGAGAGTGAGTACGATGATTTAGCTTCCCTGTTACCTAGCCCCCTCATCTATAAGAAGCACAAAATTTTGTCAATTTTAAATACACTGTGTGCAACATCTTTATATATTTATAGTCTTTGATTATATAAAACCTAAATATTGTGAAAACCTTCAACTCAATTACATGGATTCTGATTCCTTTATTTACGACATTAAAACAGATGATCTATATAATGATATAAAAAGTGATATTAGTACATACTTTGATACATCTGCATATTCAAAAGACAATTGTAAGAGAATTAATTAAAATTGAGAGATCTTCATGATCAAGTAAAAAATACTTTCACTTCTTTTATTTAACAATATTTATTTAAAGTTTATAATTTCATTTTTTTTTTTATTTCTTATAAAATAAGTCCGCTTCTTGCGGAAGATAAAATTGAAGTTACTTAATTTACATTTTCTATGTATCACAAAAGTTGTTTGCGATCGATTTATACAAATAATATTTCCTATGCCCTTGATTTTACTTCTTGTAATAAAAGGAATTAACCGTTAGGTATTTTAAACATTTTTAGTAAACAAATGACAATATAAAGAGGAATAAATAAAAATAATCTTGGAGACTTAAAATTTTTGTAGGGTTTGCGGTCAATGCTTTTTTCATAGTAATAGGATTGGGGAAAAATCCCAAACAACAATCCATATAATTTTCCGCAAATTAATAAAAAAGTATTAGGGATGATGAAGGATGAGTGTAATGGTAAAAATATTAAAGAATTCATTGGTTTAAGAGCTAAAATGTATTCAGTAAAAATTGATAGAGTTGATACCGAAATTAAAAAGATTAAAGGTGTTAAACAATGTGTAACTAAAAAATTAAGTATAAACGACTTTAGGAAATGTTTATTAGATAAAAAATTATACTATGACACAATGTATATATTTAGATCTAAGGTACATCAAATTTATACACAAAATATTAGTAAACTAACATTAAGTTATTTAGATGATAAGAGATATATTAAAGAAAATGGTAGCAATACATATGCATGGGGACATTATAAAATAAATTCTCCATCAACATCATCATCAAATTTATATTTATATAGAGAATTAATGCAAGACGATTATGATGAAATATTTTTAAATGTAAATATATGTGGGAACACGACGTACCACAAAGGGTGGCAACACTTATTAAATACAACACTGACACGATGACAGACTATTGGACGGTTAACGAATAAGTTTAAGTTGGATTGAGGAGACTCGTAGTGTAGGAGTCAGACGCAACCTACTGTGAAAAAGGAATTTTCTATTTCGTGTATGGTAAAACATTTTGATAATTTTGCTCAGGACACTAATCCAGCGGCAAATCGAAATTTTAAAGAAATTGAAATAAATAAAATCAAATTTTCGGCAATTATAGATACGGGTAGCGATATATCAATAATAAGTTTTGACGTTTTTGAGCAGTTAGGCAATTTGAACTTTATTGAAGGAAGGAAAAGTTTTATCACAGCTGGAAACTTAAAAATGATAACAATTGGTTATTTTGAAACAGTGGTCAATATAGATGGTGTTGATATCGATGTTAAATTCTTTGTTGCAAAGCATTTTGTATATCCGGCAGCAATCGGTAATGATATTTTGAGACAGGTCGACATAAAAATAACTGCTGATGGAGCAACTTTGAAGGCAAAATTAAAACAAGTCGATAACAACTTAAGTGAAGATGAAGTATTTGAGAATAAAAATGATAATGAGGATGATAGTAAGAGTGAAGACGATGATTCTGAAAATGATAACGGTCAGGATGATGATAATGATAGTGGCGACGATTCTAAAAGAGGATGAAAATGAAGCTAAAAAAGACGTTAAATCAAAACTAGATCTTGATAAAGTGGAAAAAGAAAAATACTTTTCAAATGATGTACAAGAAGGCTGTACTATTATCATAAAAAATTTTCCCTTAGAACTCTTCCCGGCTCTCAGTAAAGAGAAAATTCGCCAGCAAGCAAACGGAAAGGAAAAGCAGAAATACGGTAAGGATTCACGTAACTTGCATTTGGCACGTGAAGGTCCTATAATGGCAAATTACAACCCAAAAATATTTGGAGCCCAAAATCGTCCTATTGTGGCATTCAGCATAGAAGATCGCGCCGTACACAAGGTCAAGGAAAAGCGTGTTGAGAAATCGAAAATTGACAACCCTACTTTTAAGAAATGGTTAGAAAGACGTAGAGCATTAAGACAACAAAAACAATCAGACGATTTAGCTTTCAAAAAACTTCCCAAAGCACCTCAAACAGACGATAAGGAGAAACTCAAGAAACACATAAGGAAATTAGAAGAATCAAGAGCCGCCAAACAGAAACTAAAAAATAAAACTACCCATATTGAAGAAGATTATGTTGGCACCGAAGCAAAACATGGTACAGCGGTGCGTATGCGTTCATTTAAGAAGATCAAAGAACAGTCTCAGGATCATATGAAACGAGTGCAAAACGAAAAGAAGAAGAAAAAGGAAAAAATCAAACAGGTTCACAAACTGCAGGCTGAAAATCGCAAAACATTTAGTAGGAAAAAAGTGCAAGCACCTGTATATATGTTAAATGAGCTAGTGGCGATTAAAAGAAACCAATTTGGAGTTGGTCTAAAATTGAAGCCTAAATACTTCGGACCCTATAAGGTCGTAAAAATATTGGAACGTGATCGTTATGCAGTTGAAAGCGTAGGCGAGGTGGAATGTCCGCGGAATACTACTATAGTGGCAGAATATATGAAGAGATGGAGTTCATCATTCGGGGCGAATGATCGATCAGGACGGCCGAATGTGGGAACACGACGTACCACAAAGGGTGGCAACACTTATTAAATACAACACTGACACGATGACAGACTATTGGACGGTTAACGAATAAGTTTAAGTTGGATTGAGGAGACTCGTAGTTTGGACGCCATGAGAGCAACAACTCTCTTTTAGTTATGAATAAATATTAATTACATTAATAATTAAAAAGTGTTTTATTTGTAAAAGGCAAAACTACATATATATATTAAATGTAAATATATATATTAAGTAGTTCATAAGAAATGTATTATACAAAATCATATGAATTAATAAAAAAAAGAATATATTATATGTTTATAAATTAAACAATTTTTTATTTCACTCCAATTTATATTTATTGAATAAAAATTTTAAACACAAGTGTCCACAATTATATGTATTAAATTTTTGTTTTCGTTCATAATTATCTCAACTGGTGGTTGTATGTCTCCAAAGCTATCAAAATATTCTTTATAGTTGTGGTTTTTATAATATGCTACCCAATGTGTTCCCATACCATTTGCATCATCCAAATTGACAATGCCGCATTCTTGTGTTAAAGGTCTTTTAGGTAAAGAACCACGCATGAAAACACCCCTAAAATATTTGAGATGTTTTCCATATTTATTCAAACCCAAATCTGTTAATGGGCGCTTAGGTAGATTATCTAGTAGGCTTTTGTAGCTGGGTTATAGTAGAGACCATTTCCAGTTTTATATGGTTTTCGAAAAAGACCTTTTCCCATAGCAATTGATTCCATATATCTGTTGTGATGGTTAGCTTCCGCCAATTGTTCTCTTCCATTTTTGATATCATTTACTGCTTTAACAATAGCAGATCCTCCACTTGCTAAACCGCCAAGCGCTGATAATGCTGTCAGTACGGGAATAAGTGGAAGAAAGCCACCAATTTTTGGCAATGGAATAACTCTTGGTATACTTATATTAGATCTCCCTTTTCCTTTGAAATTAGTATGAACAGCTTTCTTTGCAATTTTAATAGCATCATTTATATTATCGGGATTCTCCTTTTTCAAAAGGTTAAGTGTATTCTTAACGGTGTTTAGAAATGATTTCTTATTACACACCTTTCGTCTGTTTCTTTTTCCATTATTCTTCTTTGATTTTCGTTTTCTAGTTTTTAGTGTTCGTTTCATACCTTATCCAAATTTAACTTTTGCCTTCATTGCATTCGTAACAAACCAAGCATTTGCACGTTCTTTAATATCACTATCTTTAGCTTTTACTCTTTGCTAAGCTTTTTCAGCTAATATTTGATCTGCTGATGTCTTTGGTTTATGTCGTGTGATTGTGAATATGCAATATCGTGTTCTTTACAAGCAGCGTCTAATAAGTTTATACCCTTATTTCCTCTTGCTAGACGTTCTTTGAGTTCTGTACCAGGTCCGCAAAATTGATATCCAGGTAAATGTAATTCAAAAGTCAATTTGTTAATTAATGTGTTTACCAAACCACTTCCAGTCGTAGACTGATAACTATTTTTGTTTTTATAGTAATTTATGACCATTCTTCCTCCACAAATATTATTCGATTAAGATGTAATTAAAAATGTTTGTGTATATATATATATATATATATATTTAAGATACGTTGAATAATTACACCTTATTAGTGTTTAATTAAACAAGCTAAAAAAATTGTTATTCGAAATGTTGATAATGCAGAGGAAAAAATGTGTAAAATTCGACATAGCACTCTATTGCCAAATTCAATACGAGCATTAATTGTGGGGCCATCAAATTGCGGTAAAACTAACGTCATGATTAGTCTAATAGAGAGTCCTAATGGTCTTTGCTTTCAAAACATATACATATATTCAAAATCTCTATATCAACCGAAATACTGTTATTTAAGGAAATTAATCGACCATATAATGATCATGTTATTGGTGATATGTCATTTAATTAATTTGTAGATATATGTAATAGATGTTGGAAACATAAATATGGATTTCTAAAGACGATGAATTGAATAAAGGAAGATATCGTAAAGGATTTGATAATTTTATACAGTTATAAGATATGTTTTAAATAAAAGATAAATGAATCATAAACAGATCGTGATCAAATATAAAGCTGATCGTTACCAGATCGTGAGCAGATCATTAGTGGATAGTGACCAGATCGTGAGCAGATCATTAGCGGATAGTGACCAGATCGTGAGCAGATCATAGGCAGGTAGTGACCCGATCCTGTGCAGATTGTAAACAGATATAAAGCAGATCATAAGCACATCATAAGTAGATTGTAAGTAGGTCATTACAAACAAATCACTATGAATAATAATAACTTATTAAAGGATATTGTAAAAACTAGAACAAGAAAAATTAAAAAATATTAAATTAAATAATATTGATAGGGTAAATATATTAGAAGATACATTTCAACCTATAACTAAACCTCTAAATCATATAATTGAAAAACTTGAAAGCAGCAATGAGAATAAATTAAATAAGTATTCACTAATAAATGATGATGATATGAAACATTTCAAAATGATAATACTAGTTTTGAGACTATTAACAACTCAGCTAAAACAATAAAGAACGATAATCAAATCATTCCTTCTGACAATTATAATAGTGCTGAAGATGGTATTAATTACATGTCAACGTCTGATATACCTTCTTATGAAATTGAAAATGCTATAAAGTGCTGTAAAAAGACCCAGCTCACCCTGTTATGAAAATAAAAAAAAATTTAAGAGCGACAATAACTTTAAAAAAATTATAAAGGATATGGTAAGTGGTCAAATAAGAGAGAAAAAAATTTATAATAAACAAACTGCGAACATTAAATCACATTTATTTAATAACGTTTTATCACCGCATGAAGCAAATGTAAATGTTCATAATAACTATAGAAACGACAACAACAACGAAGTTGAGCAGGAATATGCAGAAGTTAATTCACTCAAACGAAAAAGTAAAACTATACTGAACTATGATAGAAAAAGGAATAAAGCAACACATTCAATTGAAAAATATTTAAAGCGAAAGAATACATCGACATTAGATGATAATTATGTCCACAACAACGAAATTGACCGGGAATATGTACAAGCTAATATACTCAAACGAAAAGTAAAACTATACTGAATAATGATAGAAAAGAAATATTTATATATTTATTTATTTATATATATATATAAATATATATATGTATATATTCAAGGAGCACTAGCGCTAAGGCCATCAGCTCCTGAAAATAAAATAAAAATAAAGAATACATCGACATTAGATGATAATTATAACCACTATAAAAAACGTAAAAAAAACACACTTATTTGCAAAACGAAAAAGCAGTTTTGAAATAAACAATGATAGAAAACGTATAAAATTCGCAAGCAGTAATTTTAATAAATCATCAACATTACTTAAAAATGTTCAACTTCTGATGGATAATAAAACTTTAGATAAAATTTATGGTTTCAACATTGATGGAAACGGGAGTTGGCGTTATGGCAATAACAAACTTTACTTTAATAATGATAATTCTATTCGAATAGGAAATAAAAAATTGAAAATGACTCCAGGTTTATTTAAATTGGTATTTCATACAAAACCCTTACATTATACAAAAACTGATTTAAATAGATATAAAGATTTATTAATAAGCACAAATGTATGTAGACGTAAATATCAACCAAATGAACAAATAAGCTTTTAAATATCAACGTATAATAAAAAAAAACTATTTAGTACAAAAACAAATAACTTAACGAAAGGTAGTGGTTTAACACTTAAATCTGTAGATTACAAAAAACCAAATTATATATATTGGGATAATCCTAATGAGTTAGTCAACAGACTAAGACTCCTTCTATCCTCTGAAAGTGTTGGACATAACAATCATAAAAACGAAATAATATCTGTAGTTGAAGAACTGAAAGAAGATAATATAATTTATTAGAAAATGAATTCTATAAATAAATTTGGAGAAAGCTTAAAACGTCATAGCAAGTTTGAATCTAAAGATGCAGTTACAAAAGCATATCTTAATAACAGAACTGATTTCCTTACAAATAAAATTGACGAGGTTGATAAAAAATTTAAAAACTCCTTAGAATTATTACAACAAGAAATTAATATTTCGCTTAAAAACATTAATACATCAATATTGAAGAATATTAAAAAAATTGAAAATATACCAACAAATAGTACCATATCGATATCGAAAGAAATACAAAATATAAAAATTGATGTGACAACCCTTAAAGATAATCAAATAAAGGAAAATGAAAATATTAAAAACGATTTAAATGCAATAAAGAGAATTGCATTTGAAAATGAAAAGAAATTTAAGAACATTAACAAGAAATCTGAAACAAGTCTAACAAATGATATTAAAAAACAGAATTGAAATTGTTAAAAAAAAACTAATAAAATAGAAATGTTTACATTAATTAATTGTCATATAGAATTTTACATTTGAGTAGGAATATGAATGTGAATAAAAGAGATATAGTAAATGAACTATAAAAACAAGCACGGAAAAATTTTGAGAGAAGACGAGTTATAGTTAAAGGAATTGATGATTAATGGCAAGTGGATTTAGTTGAAATGATTGCATATGAATCGTATAATAGAGGTTATCGATATCTATTAACTCTTATAGACACATTTTCTAAAAAAGCTTGGGCCGCAGCAGTAAAAAATAGAACTGCTTTAAGTGTAACAGAAGCAATGAAAAATATTTTTAATAAAAGCAAACGAATACCGAAAAATTTACAAACAGACAATGGAAAAGAAATTTTTAATACACATTTTAGTCAACTAATGCAATCACATCAAATGAATCATTATTCCACATATAGTGTTTTGAAAGCATCAATTGTTGAACGATTTAATAGAACATTAAAGGGAATGATGTGGAAAGTGTTTAGTTATCAAAGTACATACAAATGGATTAATATTTATCAAGATATTGTTGATAGATACAACAACACACTTCACAGAGCAATAAAAATGACACTAAACGAGGTGAATTCTATAAACGAAAAATATTTACTCGATACTGTCTTTAGCAATTTAAAGATTTGTAGAAAACCTAAATTCAAAGTCGGCGATAATGTACGTATTAGCAAATATAAACATATATTTGAAAAGGGTTATACGCCAAATTGGACTACTGCAATTTTTAAAATTAAACGTGTAAGAAATACAAATTCAAAAACATACATTTTAGAAGACTATCAAGGCCATGATATAAAGGGTGGTTTTTATGAATTCGAATTAACGAAAACTAAATATCCGGAATATCTAGTTGAAAAGGTTTTAAAGAAAAAGGGGAATATGTTATACGTTAAATGGTTAGGATTTTCATCAGAACACAATTCTTGGATTAATTCTAAGGATCTACTATAAAAGATGGTTAATTAATTTAAAATCGTATTATTCAACAACTATACGCTAAGATGTCAATAACGTTAACATTAAATGGAAACACTTCTGTACTCGTTGCAAACTATTTTTCACCAATTCAACTTAAGGAACCTTATCTTTGTGGATTAATAAGTTTCGATACATATCACTCTATTCCAAATGTTGATGTTGATAATAATATATTTCATATTGGTGGTTATAAAATTGATCATATGAAATATCTGACATTTCAGATTTGATTACTAGTAAATATTATAGTCTGAATCCTAAAGGGCAACTGAGAATTGAAGTTAATTACAATACTTTACAGACATTCATAAAAAGTTCATTAGATACGATTTATTTCGATAGAGAACGGTCAATTTAATAAATTTTCGAGGTGAGAAGATATCAATACGTTTACATTTGAAACCAGCTCAATAATGATTATTTTCGATAAAAGGATCTCGAATGCGGATACAACAATTATTCCGACATCAACACTCACTACGCAGCAAACAAGGGATAAATTATCTTCTTCTTTTAAAGAACACATAAAATTGAAAAAAAGACAAGAGGAAACCGAACCGAAAAATCTAAGTATAAGTAATCAAAAGTTTTTACAAAGTTTAGGATTTCAATTAAATTTAATAGAAGAAGAAAAAAATGAGTAATATAATAAACGTATTACAATAACCACAATTTGAAATTTCAATTGTTAAAAAGGAATATCATATCTACAATCTTATAAAAATAATGATGAAATTCGAATATCAATTCAAAACAAGGACTTATATGTTTTACCAAATGAAAGCTTTCTCTATATTGAAGGACAAGCAACAAAGGAAGAGTCAACAGCCGCCATCTCTCTAAGACTTTTTAACAACTGTATGGGTTATCTCTTTGATGAAATCCGATATGAACTTAACGGTATAGAAATTGATCGTACACGACATTTGGGAATAACTACAGAAATTAAAAACTATGTATCACTAAATGAATTTGAAAGCAATTCGTTAATAAATGCAGGTTGGGCACCAAATCATGCAGACGAACTTTCACTAGCTTCCGGTTATTTAAATTTTTGTGTTCCATTAAAAATGATTCTTGGATTTGCTGAAGATTTTAATAAAGTAATAGGACCATTATGGGCCGATTCTAAGTAAGAATTCTGTGAAGAGGCATATTCTAGTGATAGTAGATGCATGTACAAAATTCGTAAGACTATATCCGACGAAGTCGGAAGTCGCCGTGGTCTAGTGGGTAGTGTGTCGGTTTATTAGACAAAAGGCCCGGGTTCGAATCCCAAGTCAGACATCAAAACGAAAAATATTTCTTCGGCGACTTCCTCTCAGCAGATTTCTGGCAAAGACTCTGAGAGTAAAAATTGCCATGAAAAGCTTCTCAAAAATCTGTCGTTCGGAGTCGACTTTAAACTGTAGGTCCCGCCACTCATGTATAAAATTAACGCACACAACATAAGTGGTGTGAGAAGCTAGGTCGTAATCCTGACTTAAGGGTTGTAATGGCCAATTATGTATGTAACATGTTATCTGGCAGGCTTGAACGAATTTTGTTGTCAACATGCGCTACCGTTGAAAAACACTTCCCGCAATCAACATTTGTTGGTAAAATAGTTATAAGATAGCTATATGCAGTTTGTAATCATTCACCTCAACTATCTCCTGATGTAAATAAAACCATTTCGTTTTATAGAGATTCTGTATTCTTCGATGGCATCAAATAATTTTTTATCAATAGAAGTGGGATTTTCCTCATATGAGAAGCTATTATCGAAGTCAAGTGATATAGAATACTTTTTTTGGACCTCTTATCGGGTCAACATACATAATCCCGAGATTCGAGATTTCCCGATTGACATCCCTATATGTAACAAATTACAATTGTATATTAGCTCTTAATAATGTAAGATAAATTCGTAAATTTTTTATTTTAGGCTATATGTGACAATTAATTTCGATTCATAGACGTTTTTATCGGCTATCCTGGTAGTTGCCGTGACGCTAATGTGTGGAACCATAGTCCTATTTACAAAGCTATTGTTAGTGGAAAAATACAACTTGCTCCTAAAGATAACGGTCATCTAACGCGAGAACAAAAAATGTTTAACTATTGTCTTAGTTCTACGCGTGTAATGATTGAACAAGCTTTTAGTATTTTAAACAATAAATTCAGAATTCTAGATCGTTTAGAAACAGCGCGCCTGAAAAATGTTTCAGAGATATTTAGGCCTGTTCAATTCTTCATAATTTTATTATTAATAATGGGCAACAATCGGAATATATGCCTCCATGTATGGAAACAATCGACAAAGATAACGTCCAAAACGATGAATCCACAACAGAAGAAAATGAAGATGGGATTAATAGGAGAAATTACTTAACAACTTTGTTTTCTAGTTAATTTGAATTTATTTAGATAAAATACATAAAAAGCTATATACACATAAAAAAACAACAAAAGTAAATTTCATTTACAAAGTAACAAAAAACTTATACAAGTAATTAAAACCAAAAAAATAAAATATTCAGTCCATTTGTTATAAAAATTTTGTACTCTAAGGATGTTCGGAAAGTTTTCAATTTCTTAAAATTGCTTTTTCTAAAACTTCTTTTAGTTCTATCATTGCAGTGATGCGTTGTTGGTCTATAAGGAGCTTCCTTTCCTCCATAGCAAGGACTTCTTCGTGCCGTTTCTGCTCTTTCTGGGACTCTTCAGTCAGGTATTGGAGAATTTCGTCATTACCCCCACGCTTTCTCTTTTTTGCAATAGGGGAATCTTGTGGGTCATCACTCATTGGTTTTATCCAATGAGAATGTCTGGTGCCAAACACTTCATCAAATTCCCAATTGGTGGCACTTCTTCCAGACTCTTTATTTCTGGCCTTAATTCTTTTGTAGGTTGTCCTTAAATTTAAAAACTTCCTGGTTACCTATTCTTTCGATTTCCCAAAATTTGGATGGATTTCTTTAATTTTTGAAAGCACTTGACCCCAAAGCACCGATTTTTTCTTCCTCCCAGCAACAAATTGATCCTCCATTTCCAATCTAAACTAATCTTACAGATATTTTCTTCAATTTCTAGTCTAAAACATATTAAATAAAAGGAAATTAATAAAAACAAAATTTATACTTACTCATTAATTGTATCAGCCATTTTTATGATTTGTTTTTTGGTTTCTAGAATCTTAGCGGCGGCACCCTTTAACACCAATATAGAAAAGGGGACGAATTTTGGTGCAAAAATTTCCTGAAACTGAGAAAGTTCTCTCGGAGTCTGTTGATGTTGGCTTAAACGTTTTTAGAGCATTTCAAGATTGAGAGTTCTTTTCAGTGTTCTTTTGAAAATGTTGAATTCTTGGCTCAAAGTGTTATCTGAAGGTTTTCCTAAGTGTTTTATATTTGATGCTTTTGGTATGTAAGAGTACAGTTCTTCTACTAAATTAACTTAGTAATCAGTTATAGCTACTTTATCCTAACTTTCGTTGTCCGGATATTGAATGATACTATTCGGAAAAAGTCTTTTAATGAGAGTATTAGCAAAAGCTACCACTAACAAGACATTTTATTAAATTAGCAATATTATTATTTCTCCGGGACTCATTCCGCTGTTGAATTGACTGCAACAAATCACGGCTTATTTCTGTATTGTGAGTTTTCATTTTATTGCTCAAAAACGACAAAACACCTTCAGCACTAAATAAATTTGCATCTTTTCAACTTAATGCATCTACGGCAAGTTTTATTGGCTGTAGAGCAATGTAAACATTATCAAACAGCTCCAAATCTACTTTGTCCATCAAATGAAATGAATTTAAATCTTTTAAAGCTTGTGCTATTGATGTTTTGAGCTCCAAAAATCTTTCTAACATTGGCGAAATTGAATACTATCGCAATTTGATGTCCAACAGCAACTCGTATTGACATTCAAATTCCTTTTTAATATGATTTTGAAGCACGCTATTACGGACAGCAGAATATCTAAATAAACTACAATTTTTTCTACCAATTTAAGTTGCTCAAATCATGCGTTGAATATATTCCACGGACATCGAACATAACCTCTTAAACAGTGTTGCTTTCTGGTGGACTGCTCTGGACAGGCAATATAACGTCAGACTTCTTGACAAGGTCAAAAGGTCTGCCGCCATTAATATAACTGGTGCTCTACGCACCACCCCCACGAAAGCCTTGTTCGCAATGCTAAACTGGCTTCCTACTGTGCTTCTCGTTAAGCAGGTGGCCAAGTTTGCTGCGACTAGACTTAATGCTCTCTCTCGTTGGCACATTGTACTTTCTGGTCACTCCACTATTCTGAAGGTTGATCTGGTGGCCCCTGTGAACATGGGCTATTGCTCTGCTGAACATTGTGTTGATAGATGTCAAGATATAGCGGCGTTCATCAAATTTTCTGGCTGGTTTTCCAGTGCGGGCTAGTGGTGCTTTTGTTGTGCAGCTCTTGCGCTGACCAAGTTCTTCCTTTTCCCTGATTTGGGGGAACTTGGTTACACAGGGACTGCGTTTACCCGTGACATCACAACGGGGCGCCATGCGTGCTCAAGTGAGCTTTGTGATATCAGAGTTACCACTCCGACCTGACCTGAAGTTGCTCAAAAATGGAGATATTATCCTCTAGTCTTCGATTTCATGGTCAACACAAAAATTTCTTCTACATTGTCCTCCATGTTTTCATTATAAAATGTTTGTGTAGACTCATGTTTTTATAAAAATAGTCACAAACACCTAAGTGTATACTGGGATTTAAACATACAATTAGTTCAGCAGGACAAGTTTTTCCATACTTGAGCATTATTGGTGCTACATCTTTAGTTGTACATACTAGAGATGCCAATCGGGAAATCCCGAATAACGGGATTCTTAAAAACTTGTTCTGGGATTTTTGGGATTGTGTATTTTGACCGTTCAAAACGTCCTCAAATAATTTATATCACTCGACTTCGATAATACCATCTCAGATGAGGAAAACCGTACTTCCATTGCTAAAAAGTTATTTGTTGCCATCGAAGAATGCAAAAGCCCTATAAAACGAATTAACAGCTGCATACAGCTATCTTCCTCTCAGCAGATATCTGGCAAAAACACTGAGAGTAAATAAAAGTGCCATGAAAAGCTTCTCAAAAATTTGTCGTTCGGAGTTGACTTTAAACTGTAGGTCCCTCTACTCGCGTGTAAAATTAAGCACACAATATAAGTGGTGTGAGATGTTAAGTCGTAATCCTGACTGAAGGGTTGTAATGACCAAAAATGTAAATATATGTATGTATACAGGTATCTTGGAACTATTTTAGCAACAAATGTTGATTGCGAGAATTTCAACTGCAGTGTATGTTGACAACAAAATTCGTTCAAGCCTACCAGATCACATGTTAGATGCTTTAATTTCTTTTTTTTTGGAATCCAAATAATTTTCTTAAAACTGATGCATTTACATATGTATGAAAAATTTGTATTTTTCTTAATTTACGATTTTTTTTGTTAATTTTTATCTTGCCTTTTTTATATTTTATTTTTAATGACATATAGCTTTGATATAATTGGAATCCCAGGATTTTCAAAAATCAATCCCGTTTGGCATTCCTAGTGCATAATATCTCACTCTCAAAATCTACGTTGAATTCCGTTAGATGATTTTTAATTTTCTCAACCATTTCATCCGCATTGCAAGATTCCTTAATCGAAACAAGGTCCAAATTCATAAACTCGTTGTTTTCTCCGTGTACATTAATAATCATACATCTACATCTTCTGAGGCTTGTCCATCATCAGTAGTGGGACTGAATTTTCTCCCATCTATTTTATGATTTTAAATGATTTTAATGAATTCAGATGTTGTCAATTGCAGCCAATTTTGAGACAATATCTACCAAACTCTCTTGATTGGACTTGAAGATTTTTGTAGTTTCGGTTGATGCAATTCATTTTCCATAGAAGAGCTAATGATATTTTATGTATCAGCTTCAGATGATATATCACAGCGCCAGTTGTTCCTTTTGCATTTGTCACCAGATGATATTAAATTGTTATTTGCCGTTATATTAAAAATAATACAATTTATACATTATTTTACATTGTATATTAGAATTTTACAAATTTTATACATTGAAAAGGATAAATTGTAATTGTAAAATTTTTTAAAAATAAATTCTCATATTATTCAAAAAAATTGAAATGTTCTAACACATTTGCTACTAAGCTATTAGATTTCTGTGTTGAGTGTAAACAGATATAATTGACTTTAATAATTAATGTTAGAGTTTTAATAATTAAAAAAGAATATATTACAGCTTTTTTTAAGTTTTTACATCATTATATTTAAATTTGTGACTATATAAATTTACAAAATGTAATTTATAATGTACAA
The DNA here is from genome assembly GCA_014635995.1 of Sarcophaga peregrina. NCBI lineage: Eukaryota > Metazoa > Arthropoda > Insecta > Diptera > Sarcophagidae > Sarcophaga > Sarcophaga peregrina. The sequence goes on along the minus strand of CM025790.1, from coordinate 76,360,103 downwards.
AAATTATCACGAATGTATCCTTGCTGGAAGTGTGTAACACCTCATAAATCACGAATATATACGAGTCGCAGTAAATGTGTTAAATTATTGTTTTTGAAGAAATACTATTATGCCAATGTTTACAATAATTATAGTTTTATCTAAATTCATATATTTGAATGCACTTTTGTGGAACATGATTTAATTCAATAGATTGATAGAGCTCAGATGATCTGTGATAGTAATAACCTTCCACTTTTCCAGTTGACTTCGTAAAGCAAATATAGTAAAATCCAGCAAAAGATGCGCCGTTTATGTCCCGTATCGTATGATCAGGAACAAGAAAATGTTCTTTCCACCGCATAAAGACGTAATCGCTATTTGCCAAGTTGATATAATCGAAATTGTCAGAGTTAAAGTTTTCTTGATATTCCTCAAATGCCTTAAATTTACCCTGAAATTAAATAAGGGGCTATTTTGTATTACGTATATATTCAATATATTTTTTAAAATATTAGTAATAAAAATGTTTTAAGTCCAAATCCTACGGCCTAACGTCAGCGAAACAACCCTCAGAAATTTATTACAAAGCACAAATAGTGGTTACTCTTAAATTCTAATGATACAAAAAATTTGCTTTATTTTAAATCACGGATCATTTATCTAGAATCCAAACTACACTCAAACCACGTTTTATGCGAATTCAAATATATGTGATTTCAATATTCTCAAATTTTTTCTTTACAAAAACGATTTTAAGGAAATATTGAATATTGAAATCCAAAAAAATGTGTTGTTCGTAACAAAGTTATTACTATATTTAAATATTTTCGGCATTTCCGGTTCAGATGTATAAAGTATTATTCAAATCCTATGGACGTGTATGTATTTTCTTCATTATTTGGAATTTTGTATTAGTTGTTGTTTATTTCCCATCTTTTGCATTATTTTGTATGGTCCCAGCAAGGGATTAATTTTTTGTTGATTTTTTATATGCGATTATGTTTGAATTTTAAGGGTTAAATTTGAATCTTTGCGCTTTTATTTATTTAGTGGATTCTGTATGAAGCTAGTGTATCGTTTTATGCGTATTTTTGCGAAACGAATTAATCGCATAAAATGAGGTTTGAGTGTATTTAATTAGTAAAAAATGATTATATTCTATTTTGTTTTTGTCACAAATATTTTATTACTGAAAGCGTTTCTATTTTAAAATTCTGAAAATTCATGAATGAATATTTATTTATCTCTTTTACGACTCAATTTTTTTTAGCGTAAAGGGATAAAATTGTTAAACCACTAAATCAGTTGTATTTCATTTGTGAAAGTAATAAAAATATATAAACCCTATTATTCCATGTCAAACACATTAGTCACATTTTACCACACAAACAAATTTTTGTTAAAAAAAATAATAATAATATCAAAATGAAGAAAAAGAAATATACTTAACCAAACAATACTACTTAAACATATGTAAATATAATTACAGAAGTATAATCGTAATACTATACAATACAATGTAATTTTGTTAATTCAAAAGAAAATATCAGACATTAAATCAGTCATAATTACAATCGAAGCAAATATCCATCTTAAATATTTAATTAGACCATAAATATAGTGTAATAAGTGGACCGATTCTATAGGATTTCTATTTTCTCTTTCCATTGCGACTTTCGAACTTTGACAGTTGGTAACACTTTATTTGTTGCTTTCAAAATATATTGTGAAATTCGTAAATTGGTTTATTTTTGCCTTCACCTTCTTCCAAATAATGGGCTATTTTGATATAATAGGTAATGTTTTATCTTAATAATTTTTAAGATAAGTCAAGTTAAATAAATTATACGTTAACATAAAGTTGGGCAAGTAAAAATTATTGTTAAACGTGCAAAGAAGACCATAAATATAGTGTAATAAGTGGACCGATTCTATAGGATTTCTATTTTCTCTTTCCATTGCGACTTTCGAACTTTGACAGTTGGTAACGGCTATCTTGTTGAAGCTACACTTTTCAAACTAGACAGCATTTATTCAATCTGTTTTGCAAAATCAATATGAACATGCTGTATTCGTAAATAACAAAATAGTTTTCATAAAATTTCATTGAAAACTCATTTAAAGAGATGAGGCGCATTTCTGGATGAACAAATTTGGGGCGATACCAATACCCAAGAGCCTCCAACGCATCCCGAAAAGTCACTGTTTGGTGTCGATTTTGGGGTGGCGAATCCATCGTTCCATATTTCTTTAAGAACCACGATGTTAAGGCGAGCACCATAAGTCGATGATTACCATCTTTCAAAAGATTTTATTCTGATCAACATATTTTAAAGTACAATGGGTCAATTTCGAACTTCGGATACTGGCTTGTCTTGACCGACAGGTGTACGCCCTCTAATCTAACATATTTTAAATGAATTAATTGATATTAAATTGTTGTTTTTTTGAGGCATCCATCGCATTAATTCAGATGGATAAAACAATACCAGTGGAGTAATTAAAAGAAAGAGATAATATATTTTTTTAAATCAGATAACATAGCGTATTAACATGAAGCTCAACTGAATGTTTCAGCGCGTTAAATATATTAACAAAAAAAATTCTGTTCGCGACCGGATTGAAATATATAAACAAAAATTAGTATCCTCAAAAGGAAAAAAATTAGGTAGAAATAAGAAAGAGTGAGAGAGGTATAATGTGAAGAAAATTAAAATAAAGTAATAATTACGGACAAATAAACTATAAAAAGAAACAAAAGTATATAATATTAATTTATAATAGTATTAAAAAACAAAGAAGTTTTCAGAAAATAAACTGAATTAAATAATATTGAGTAAAATTATCTGTAAAATAATAATTAAAAAAGTTAAGAAAAATACAACAAATTAAAGATGTAAAATATATTTCATAAATAAGTATTTAAATGGCACTAATGACAACGACATATGCTAAATGCAGTGATACCAACTTAGCCCTTTTCGGATTAGATTTAGCCCTTTTCGGGTTAGATTTAGTCCTTTTGAATTACCTTTAACGCAAAAAAAATTTTTGGCCCCAAAATTAAAAAAACACGCAATTACAGCGCTTTTCAGTATTTTTGTTTAGCTCTTTTTTCTTTTAACTCTGTATGTCGAATTGTAAGCCAATGTGGCAGAATTTTTTTTTTTCTATTTCATGTTTTCTGCTTTGTCATTTCCATAAAATTAACAAAAGTACCGGAAAACACAAGCTTTGCTGAAAGTTTAAAATTGTATTTACCTAATAATTAGGCATTGATAAAAAACATATTAATAAGTATATGAGTGTATAACTTTAAGTAAGTCATAATTTAATATTCTTGGATGTGTCTTAGTTGGAGCGCTACACGCAGAGGTATTGAACAATTTGGGAGACAGATTCCCTTTTTAAGAAATGGATAAAGCCTGGTAAATATGAATCTAAATCAGTATGTATTTACTGCAACATGCAAATTGCCCCTAAACGCTATGATCTGATCAGACATTCACAAACGAAAAAGCATAAAAAAGCGTCCGAACCTTTAAACAGCATTAATATGGTACAACCACTAATTCGTTTTACACCTGCAGTGGTACTGCGCTATCGTTATATTCTGCAATTCATTCACCATTTATTTCCATAGAACACTTGACAGAGACAAGTTTCAATACCAAGAGGATTTCTTGGTCATCCTCTTCTTCATTCATAAATCAGTTTCTATATAGTATTGAGGCCAAGATGACCAAGAAATCCTCTTCATCATTTATAAATCAGTTTCTATATGGTGTTGAGTCTTGTCTCTGTCAAGTTTTTAACAATGACAATGTCAAATCGTGTTCAACAATGGCCAACTTTGAAAGATTTTAATGTAAATTTTATTTGAAAATAATTTAGTACCTTAATTCTATTGAATGAAAAATTATCTAAAAAGCAATAATATCTATTAATATATTGTTTTGTTTAAAAATTGTGTTGTTTTTATCTGAAAAGAGACCCCCTTTTTTTATTAAACCTACACTCAGGGGATGACCCTTACTCATGCAGTGCATTGTGCCGGTTTTAGGAAAGGTGGAAAGAGGGAAGATGCGAACGGCAAGGAAACCGAGTTGCTGCTGGTGACTATAAAATGGCCAGTGTTATACGTTCACCATTAGACACTCTACAGAAATCGTCCCCAAGAAGCCCGCTTTTCTCACACCACTTATGAAGTGGCGGGACCTACAGTTTAAAGTCGACTTCGAACGACAGATTTTTGTGAAACTTTTCAAGAATAGAAAGAGAAGATATCGCCGAAAAAAATACTTTTTGTATTTTTTTTTTTTTTTATTATTGATGTCTGACGTGGGACTCGAACCCTGGCTTTACGTCTAATAAGCCAGTACACTACCTACTAGACCACGGCGACCCTTTTAGCGCTTTTTTGAAAAAAATGAAATTGTATTGAACTAAAAACGTATTTTTTCAATTTAGTCCTTTTTAGCCCGTTTTCATTTTTGTTCACGTCTTTGGTGTCCTGTCCTAAGAGTTGGTATCACTGGCTAAATGTGTTAAAAATCTAAATAAAAACGAACTCATAAAGACTTTCTTTAAAATTACACTATGCGACAAAATTAAATACATCCAGCTTATGACATAGTGTAAGTTGTTAGTTTTGTTGAATAGAACTCAAAAATATTTTTTTATGTTTCTTGAACTCTCCAAAATTGTTTTAGTTGACAAAAACAGTTTTTTTTTTTTTTACTTTCCGCACAAATTTATTAATCTTTCGCAAGTGTGTACATTGTTTCCGCTACAAACCAAGACTTATGCCGCAAATAATGGGAAACTTGCCCACTAAAAGGATAAGAGCTACACGACCATTTCTTATCGTCAGCGTAGACTTTTGGGGTCTCGTTAATGTCTCTTTGAGAATTCTTGGTAAATCTCCACTAAAAATTCATATAGCGGTCTTCGTGTGTTTCACTTCTAAGGCAGTGCATTTAGAGTTAGCATCAGATTTATCTACTTGTAAGACGTTCAAGTAAAAGAATGAATATTTGCAGGTTTAGAGCGCTCAAGTGAAGAGCTCTGTATGCTTTATTCAATTGATTTTGATATGGGAATAATTTCCTCTTTTATTCAGTTTTTTAGCTGTTCCGACAATTCCGAATCAACTCCCTTAATTCTATATAATTCTTAAACTTATTATATATGTTTGCTTAAATGTTCTAGTGACCTATACTCTATCAATTAATAATACATGGGTTTGTATGTATGCAACACGATACAAGCCTTCAGCCCGACACCAGTAATGCAAACGAAGCACAATTCCGACGCTAGCCAGCGGAGAATACACAACAACAACATGCATTTACGGCTTGAGCACGTGTCAAAAGCAGCGAGAGTCAATGCCCCAGAATTATGTTAATGACACAATCGCATATGTTATTTGATATTCATTTGTTTATACGTGTTGTGTCGTTAATGATAATTTATACAGAATATTGTGTTGGCATAAACGACAGTAGGGTCGTGCTACATACCGATTTCTTACTTCTATCTTTCAAAACTTCGCTGCCAGAAGAAGTCTTCCTGAGGTGCTATGCGATAATACAACAAATTTCGTAGAAAAAAGCAACGTCCTCAAGCAGTTGTAGCAAACATTTGACAGGAGTCGACCAACCCTCGAATCTTACCCAGCGTCGCCCGGGATGAAGTTCACCTCTTTACCATCTCAGGCGCCGCACTTTGAAGGGCTGTGGGAAGCAGCAGTCCAGCAGGCAAAGCTCCTGTTTCTGCGCGCAGTGATCAACGCATCGCTGACGCAGGAAGAAACGGAAACGATGCTCGCAAAAACAAAGCGGTGCTCAACAGTCGGCCCATCGCACCGCTGTCTCCAAACCCCAATGACGGAAAATCGCTAACTCCAGCTCATCTGCTAATAAGAGAGGGCCTGCGTTCGCTGCCGCTAGATTTCGTAGCTGAAGGGAAACTCAACGAGCCCAAGTTTTGGAAGCGTTGTCTCAAGCAGACGTTCTAGCAGATTTGGTCCCGAGACTACGTCCTGGGTCTGCAAGGCAAGGCGAGGACAATTGCCGGGTGACCGGGAGAGTCATCAAGGTCGTGGAAGTAGGACACAGAAACGTCAGTGGCAGATGTAGGAACGCAGAACGGCATCTATAAGCGCCCAATTCACAAGCTAGCTCTACATCCATACAATTGTAGAGTTCCCTTCCTTCAATGGGCCCGGAATGTTGAGTTATTTTAACAATTAAACACTATTTCTTATATTAATTAATGAATAATAATGAATTTCTCTTTAATAACTTAATAATGAGTTTTAGATATAAGGATAATGAACTACCCTAACAATAAGATAATCTTAAGTTGAATAACCATATAGGATACAAGGTTAAACAGCCAACGAAGTTGCTGAATATCCTTAACTGTAGTAATCTAGTAAATGAATGTTAGAAGTAAGAAAATATGAAATAAATAAAGTTAGTTGAAAAGAAGTCGTTCGGTGAAGTTATTTAACTCGGACATATTTATGATCTCGCGATCGCAAGTTTGAAGTGCCGTAAAGTGAAATTATAAATTGTTGATTCCTAAAAATTATTAGGAAATTACAATCAGGTTTTGCAACCGATAAACTCTCAATACAACCTACTGTACGATCACCACTTTCTAGTGCAAGTTTTAGCGCATTTAAAATAGCCAAAGGTTCGGCAGCAAATATTGAAGTAAATGCTGAGAGAATTTATAGTTGCAGAATCTCATTATTAATGTTAACAATAGCATATGAAGAAATACCATTTGAAAATTATGACCCATCTGTGAAGAAAAACGTCCATCCAAAGAAATGAATCTTATCCTCAAGGTACAATTGAGGAAATGTATACTGGACGTATTAAGTTTATCATATTTGGAATGAAAAATATCACATAATTACTACACAACTGTTTTATTAGTTATATCTATCATTTTTGATGCGGAAATTGTTTTAACCCTCTAATATCCGATGTTGCGTATATGCACAGGAACTTCATCACCTTCTCCATCGACCCCGTCATCACCAGCTCCATCGACGGGTTCTGAATCAATCCCCCATACAAGAGCATATGCTGCACATCCGTCGTTGCACAGTCTGCCGTTCGGAGTCTACGTTAAGCTGTAAGTCCCGCCACTCACGTATAAAATTAACGCACACAACATGAGTGGCGTGAGAAGCTAGGCTGTAATCCTGACTGAAGGATTGTAATGGCCAATTATGTATGTATGTTGCACAGCCTGCAAAATCTCTACGATTTGATGGTTATAATGGATGGGTTTCAAAGCTGTAAATGCAATATGCACTTGTACTCCAATCCACAAAAATATTGTTTTGTATCCTTCCATACATAAATTGAAATAATCGGTATTTGAATAAAATCAACTCGTAGTTACGTTTATGCCCAATGTTGCCTATACGCAACATCCTGTAAAAATTTTAGCCACGCCCATTTTAATTTGGGCATGACAGGGTTAATGACTTAATTATAGAATTGCTTTTAAAAATAACTTTGTTCATTAATTTAAATTTCATTCCTAAATTCGATCTCCAAGAGTAATTTTAAATACATAAATATTTATGACTTGATAGTATGATGCCTTTATAATATTTATTGTAGATCAATCACCTTTACGGAGAATCAATGCTTGATAAATAAGAAATTAAGTTAATTGTAGGAGTTATTGATCTTCTTGGAGGTAAAAATGCTCTTCTCGTAGATAATTTTTCGTAAATAATATACCTATAATTTTCAGTTTATCTATATTCTCAATATTTTCATTATTAATTTGCAAACAATAAGAGTTAGAATCATTGCCTTCACCTCACAGGTAACAAACATGTGGCTATGTAGGGGCTTAAGTGTACCTTAGGATATCCATTAGCTATGGTGAATATTGGCAAAAAATGATATTGTCAAAGTTTCAGATCAATCGGTTGGGGTTAATCGGCCTCGCGGCATACCGATGCAATTTAAGGGAGACCACAAAATTTAAGTTTCATGACTTACAACTACAAAAATAGTAACTTTATTGAAAATTGTTGTAAGAGGAAGATGTTTCCTGTAAAGTTTAAAAATATTTTTCTTTGACAAGGCAATATTTTAAAAAATCCCTAGACGTCCACAGTTTATTTTCGCCCTGCTTTGTGTGCGTGCATGATATGAAACTGAAAAGCTGTACACATTATCATCGCAGTTATTGAGGCATTATAGCTTGACGCTCTAATCTATATAATTAATAAAAATTCTGTTTGAGTAGTCCAAGGAAAAATACGACAATCATATTTTGGAGTTGAAAAAAACTTATACATTTGTACCTTTAATGTTATGCATTTTTATTGGGAGGACAAACTATTATAAAAGTTAACTGGAAGTGAAAACGTGGGTATACTGAAAAATTGCTTCAGGTTCCTACTTTGGTAAGAACAGCTATCAGCTGTATGTAATACCATTCAAGAAAGGGGTCTTCAAGACAACGTAAACGCTATTTTTTTTGGTATAACAGCTGTAAACAAAATCTTACAAAAGCCGCTCTTATGGCTACCATGTGGACACCACATTTATAACGAATTCTTGGTTATAACGTACACATTTTCAAGTCTCAACGTTTTAATAACAATTTTCATACAAAAAACGAACTTATTACGAACTCGTTTATAACGAATTCTCGGTTAAAAGGAACTACTTTAAATGCTCCCAGTAACTAAATTTCATACATTTTACCTTTTTTATAACGAACCCTCAGAAATAACTTTGAAGTGAGGCAATAGCCTTTACTTTTATTGAATGTGGCAGCATTAAATTATAACTCAGTATCTATAATCAGTTGATAGATAAAAAGAATTAACACATATTTTTGGTTTTTAATAAAAAAAAATTACTTTTTGGTTTTAATATACGAAAAAAATTATTTATATTTTCTTCTAAAAGTTCATCCCGTTTATTACGAACTGTGCCTATAACGAACTATTCTTTCCTTCCAGACATACAGGAAGGAACTATTAAAATTTCAAGAAAATCGGTCCAGCCGTCTATAGACTTCAAACAAACACAAACAAAATCAACGGACAAAGTGATAAGCAAAACTAACTTACTATAGTTATAAAAAGAAAATGTTATATTCGCAGAAAGCATGGTGCCAATAAAAAATAAATCATAGAGTAATCAAATCGACCAAACGTCGATCTTCAAACCACAACTGTTCAAACCACGCAACTTTATACAAGACTGACTGAATTCTTACTCAAATATATCGAACTTGTTCCAAGTAAACCAACAACAAGTATGAGAGAAAAAGGGATAGACAAGTAACTAAACTCAACAACAAACAATGTAGTCACAAAAGAGTTCTCGAGAAGGCGAAACTCCGAACATTTCTCTTCGAAACTCAGACTGAAAAGGTTCATATATAAAAAGGAAAGACAAAGCAGGCAACGAGTCAGTAATAATTCAGTCAGTCTTGTATGAAGTTGCGTGTGAAGACAGCAGTTGTTAGTGTTTACGAGAGCAGAAGTATTGTGCTTACAAAAAGGTTGTGAGCAGAGGAGAACATCGAACAAGCACATATTGTTATAGTGCAGACCAGTGTTGCGATATGTAAGAAATCTTTTGTTAATTTTAGCAATGAAACGTTGATTTCATTCTGAATCTATAATTATTTAAACAAAATTTTGGTAGGATTGGAATAATTTTGTTAGGTTTTGGAAAGAATAATGGTAAAGAAAAATTTTTCTTTGTGGCAACGCTGGTGCGGATAATAAAGAGTTTAATTGAAACTAAACACATATTTGTTTTTACTTTGTTTGCAATCAACAAACTCATATTTAAACGTTTTTAAAAAGGTAAAAATGTAACAATGTGCTTCACGAACCACACAAAATTCTATCTACCCGCGGGCCGCCATTTGCGGGCCTGTTTTAAATGCTATAGTTGTAAGTTTGTTGAACATCTTCTTGTATCTTATAATAGGAAATAAGCAACATGAAAACAGATTTGTGATCACAAGATGCTGATAAGGTTAAGGTTACAAGATTAATCTCGATGTAAACAATTTTAACAGGTGACGTTCGAGCCGTATTGTGACGCCAAAGTGATCTACTTCTGAAGAAAGTGCTGAAGTTGTTATCAATACCATGTGTGGCAACACTAACCGTTGACTTTATTTGTCAGCTGTCAAAAAGACTTGGTAAAAAAGAAAAAGAAGAAAAGAAGCAATTGAAATAAAAAGGTTTAAGTTTTCTTGTGTGAAATAAATTAAAAATTGTTTTACTATTTAACTACAGGTTATTACATTGGCGAAAAGTGGTAAATTATGGAGATTTAATATTAGCATTAAATTGCGTGAAATTGAATTATGTTTTCTTTAGATTGGTTGAATACCAGAGTGCATTCAATTGCGTTTAAGTTTTTTTGTTAGATTTGTGGAACAACACAAATTGCATTAAATTGCGGCAGACATTTGCTAACTGTGAATGGGCATTAAATTGCGTATAATTGGATTGTCTAAGGAAGATTGAATTATGGTATGTTACCGATTAAATTCGGCATATTTATCGTGACACATGTGGTGTAGTTTAGTTTGATTAATTTTAATAGATATTTTTATAGTGCCTTCGATTGGTAAAATGGCGGAAGTTATAAAACCTTTTCTTTGTGATGCCATAGAAAAGTCGCTTCTTCGACACGAATGGGAAAAATTGCTAAGATCATTTAGACTTTATTTGGCAGCGGAAGAAATTGTTGATGATGTCAAGAAGAAGAATAAACTCTTGCACTTAGGTGGTCCCCAGTTAAAGGAAGTAATATTCAATATTCCTGGAGCATTGGTAGAAAGGACGGTATTAAAATGTATGATGTTCTAGTGGAGAAATTAAGCGAATATTTCTCTCCAAAAAGAAACACAACATTTGAGCGGCATTTATTCCGGAACATAACTCCTGTTGAGGGCGAGAATTTTAACAAGTTTTTGCTTCGGCTACGTCAACAAGTAACAAAATGTTCATTTGGCAATACTAGGGAAGAAATTGAGGAAATTTCCATAAAAGACAAGATAATAGATTCTTGGGCCCCTCTCGATTTGAAAAAGAGATTGTTAGAGAGGGAGCAGAGTCTCTTTGAAATTATTGATGCATGCCAAGTGTACGAGCAAATTAATAAAACTTCTCGTAGCATGCTATCCTACACTGAAAAAGAGGAAGTAAACAAAGTTTCCACGAAAATCAATGTTCAATCACAGCCGTCAACTGAATGCAGCCGATGCGGAAGAAAAGGGCATTTATCCAATTCTTTTGAATGTCCTGCCAGAAATGCAAAATGCAATAAGTGTTCTTTACAGGGACATTTTGCAATAAGATGCAGAACTAAGAAAAGGAAGTTTGAGAATGACAACAATGTACCGTACAAAAAAAGGCGGCTTATAACAAATGTTCGTTGTATTGCAGAAGAGGATAATTCAAATTCAGAAATGCGGGAATTCGGCTGTTTTAAAATTGTGAATGATGAATATAAAGAGGAAAACATATGCTGCACTATTGGTGGAAAAGATATTCCAATGATAATTGACTCCGGCTGCTGTTTTAATCTCATAAGCGAAAACGATTGGAATTTATTACAGGTATCAGAAGCGGTAATGTGGAATATACGCTTACATTCTGAGAACAAATTTAAGGCATATGCTGCTATTGATCCATTGGAAATTATGGTGGTTTTTGATGCTCCGATATGCGTTAGTAACAGAAAAGAAATAATATCTTCATTTTATGTTATTAAGAAAGCGAACCAATCTCTCTTGGGAAGGGAAACAGCTCTTCGCCTAAATGTACTCAAATTGGGATTAGATGTTAATCAAATTCAGGAAAATGAAAAACAACCCTTTCCGAAAATCCATGGAGTTAAGGTATCATTATCTATAGACCCATCCATAAATCCGGTCCAGCAACCATTACGCCGTGTTCCTGTTGCGCTTGAGGAGAAGGTGTCTAACAAAATAGATGAGGCATTACGACTTGATATTATAGAACCTGTTTTCAGTCCGAGTAAATGGATTTCTCCTATAGTTATTGCTTTTAAAGGAAATGACGACATTCGTATTTGTGTTGATATGAGACGGGCAAATCGTGCCATTCTTCGTGAAAATTACCCTTTGCCAACTTTTGAGTCATTCATGAGTAGATTGAAAACGGCAAAAATCTTTACTGGACTGGACCTTAAATCCGCGTACCATCAGATAGAGTTGGATGAATCAAGTCGTGAAATCACAACCTTTGCGACACACAAAGGATTGTTTAGATACAAACGATTGATGTTCGGGGTGAACTCAGCTCCCGAAATATTTCAGAAAATTATGGAAGGGATGCTATCGACATGCCGAAACGCTCTAAATTATATCGATGATATTATAGTGTTTGGAAGTTGTGATGAAGAACATGACGAGTCGTTAAAGACTGTCATGGATACTTTAAGAAAGAACAATGTTATCTTAAATCAAGAAAAATGCGTATGGAAGACTAAAAAACTTATGTTCCTGGGACAAGTGCTTTCGGCAGATGGGTTTACTGCGGATCCGCGGAAAGTAAAAGTCATACAGCAGTTTCGAGCTCCAAAATCAAAAGATGAGGTACGCAGTTTTTTAGGCTTAATAACATATATAGGGAAATTTTTGCCTGATTTAGAAGATATGACTCATCCACTGCGGATGCTATTACCCAGGGATGCAAAATTTGTATGGGGTCAGATGCAAGACGATGCCTTCAACAAATTGAAGATTATGTTATCCGAAATACCAAATCTTTCATATTTTGACCCAAAATTAAGGACTAGAGTCATTGCTGACGCAAGCCCTGTAGCATTAGGAGCAGTTTTGTTACAATTCGATAACAAAGGCGAGCCCAGAATCATATCCTTTGCAAGTAAGAGTTTATCTGCCGTTGAGAGAAGATATTCTCAAACCGAGAAGGAAAGTTTGGCCCTAGTTTGGTCAGTAGAACGATTTTACTACTATCTTGCTGGTTTAGATTTTGAGCTCGTGACTGACCACAAACCTTTGGAAGCCATTTTTAAACCGACTTCGAGACCTCCGGCTAGAATTGAAAGATGGTTACTTAGACTACAGGCTTTCAAGTTTAAAGTAATATATCGTAGTGGAAAAGATAATATAGCAGACTCAATATCTAGACTCTGTAAAATTTCTGATGAAGAATCTTTTGATGGTACATGCGAAGAATCAATTTTTCACGTACTACAAAATACAGTTCCTAATACTTTAACCATATCTTTAATAAGTAAAGAAAGCAACAAAGATGCGGCTATTCAACAGGCGATTTCCTGCATGGAAAATGATTGTTGGGATTCGTATTTATCAAATCCATACTATGTTTTTCGTCATGAGTTATCAGCCATTGGATCAATTTTACTACGCGGAAATCGAATTATAATACCACCATTTTTAAGATCAAGGGTGTTGGATTTGGCACACGAAGGTCACCCTAAAGAGTCGGCAATGAAACGTCGTCTTCGATCTAAGGTCTGGTGGCCATTAATTGATAGGGACGCCGAGAACTTTGTTAAATCGTGCCATGATTGCCTCTTAGTTTCACAACCGTTGAAACCAACTCCAATGCAAAGACACTCATTTCCAAATGGACCTTGGCAAGCAGTGGCAACTGATCTTCTAGGACCACTGCCTAATGGGGAGTATGTTTTAGTACTCATGGATTACTATTCCAGATACCAAGAAGTTGTTTTCTTGAAACGTATTTCTTCTGATGCTATAATTAAGGCCATAAGGGAAATTTTCTCTAGACTTGGGTTACCCAGGACAATAAGGACAGATAATGGCAGACAATATATTAGCGATGAATTTAAATCTTTTTGTGATGAAAATAACATATCCATAATCAGAACACCACCCTATTGGCCTCAGGCGAATGGCGAAGTAGAAAATATGAACAAATCCCTGGGAAAACGATTGAAAATTGCAGCGGCGAATAAGCTAGATTACAAGGAAGAAATTCAAAAATTTATACTTATGTATAATGTGACCCCACATGGCACAACAGGCTCAGCACCGAGTGAGCTAATGTTTAACAGACGTATTCGTGATAAAATTCCTAGCATTGAGGATATATCAGAAGAGGTAATTGATTCGTCAGCTAGAGATAATGATTTAATAAACAAACAAAAAGGAAAAGAAAAAGCTGACACGAAGAGAGGAGCGAAGGAATCTAATATTCAGATAGGTGACAAGGTTTTATTGAAAAATGTAATTTTCACCAACAAACTCACTCCGAATTTTGACAAAACTATTTACGAAGTTGTTGAGAGGAATGGAAGTGAAGTTAAAGTCGTGGGGGACGAACATATAAAAGAAATATAAGTATGGTGAAATAAATTCCAGATGGCATGACACATCGGCAACATCTATGCTCGCAACCATTACCAGCTGCCAAAAATCTACAATTGTCTGATAATGACTCGGTTTCATCTTCCAACAACAATCAACCGCCATCAACCGTTGATTCACCGGAAACGTTATCCAGACCGCAAGACTGCAGTGACGCTAATTCCTATGAACCTGAGTGTCCGTCGTTTTCGGGCCAAGGACCGTTGAAGCTAAAACTGAAAAAGGTGGAAGGGATGTGGCAACACTAACCGTTGACTTTATTTGTCAGCTGTCAAAAAGACTTGGTAAAAAAGAAAAAGAAGAAAAGAAGCAATTGAAATAAAAAGGTTTAAGTTTTCTTGTGTGAAATAAATTAAAAATTCTTTTACTATTTAACTACGGGTTATTACACCATGCATGCCAGAGCCAAAATTATAGTTGGAAAAAAGATCCGTGTCTTAAAAAATCGATTTTTGGAGCCCACCACCGATGATAAATATCTCATCTTTTTTATTACTATTATTTATTTATTTACCATTAATTTGATAAAGTGTGGCTTGAAGGTTTATACTCAAATTGAAGCAAATATTTCCTGAAAATATATATGAAATATTGAAGAGCTATATAAGTGATAGGAAATTTGTAATTAAACAAGGTAATTTTTCTTCCCCTTAAAAAATTAACTCCGGTGTTCCTCAGGGTAGCATACTAGGTCCTGTTTTATACCTGATATTTACAGCTGATATGCCAATAAGTGAAAACATACTTCCACATTTGCTGACGACACTGCATTTTTAAGCGTACATACGAACACACAGATTGCATCGCACTTCTTACAGGAACAAGTGCCCCTGCTGGAGGAATGGTTGAAGAAATGGAGAATAAAAGTTAACGAACAATAGTGCCACAACGTAGAGAGAGAGAGTCCTACCCTGCTATATGTAGTAATAATCAGACATTACCACAAAGCACTCATGTAAAGTACTTGGGAATATAACTTGATCGTCGTTTAACGTGGAAATTTCATATTGAGTCAAAACCGGCGCAAATAACTATGAACACTGCTCAAATAAATTGCTTAATTGGTCAATTATCACTTAAGTTAGATTGTAAACTCCTAATATACAAATCAATATTTAAACCCATTATGGAGTACAGCTATGGGGTACTGCCTCAGGTTCAAACGTGAACAAAATTCAGAGGCGCTAAAATAATATAATATGTAAATACGAATGATCACTGCCGCCCCTTTTATATATCAAAAACTCGAATATTCACAAAGATTTAGATGTCCCGCTGGTTAAAATGGAAACTGTAAGATACGCTGAAAAATACTTTGATAACCTAATCCATTAGTCCGTGGTATTTACGTCCCACTGGCCATATTCCATTAAAAGGGAAGGATACTCTTGCACTCGGCCGAAGATGAGAGAGATGAATGAGGCCCAATGCTACTTTATTTTTTTATTTTATTTTATTTCCACTTTATGCTATAATTCGAATACTTTAATTTATTTGGCAATGGTTAAATAAACATATAAATCTTTAATTTTAAGATTTGAATAATTATTGTTAGTTAATTATTAATGAAGATTTAATCCTAATACATTGTTACGAAGATCGAAACGACCTAATATCGTTTCACATGAAAACAATAAACAAAAGTAACCAGCTACACTAACGTATATGCACACCGAACCATTTCAATCAACAACAACATCAGTATGAGTATGAAAGAGATAGAAAACTCAAGTGAAACGAAACAAGAGACAAGGTATCAGCACTGTTTTTAGTGCTTTTTAAAATTTTCGAGTTAGTGCCTAGTGCTTTTTTAAGGCTTTTCTTTCATGTTAGTGACACTAAATCAAAAATTAAAAAAAAAAAAACAAAATAAATTATTTAACGTATCAAAAAGCTATTACTTTGATATAAGTTGTTTGAACTACATTATCTTTGCAACCACGTAAAAAACTGTTTTGCAAAATAAATTAATACAAAGTATTAACTCAAATAGTCGTCGTGGTCTAGTAGGTAGTGTGTTGGTTTATTAGACGAAAGGCCCGGGTTCGAATCCCAGGTCAGACATCAAAACAAAAAATATTTCTTCGGCGACTTCCTCTCAGCAGATTTCTGCTCTGAGAGTAAAAAATTGCCATGGAAAGCTTCTCAAAAATCTGTCGTTCGGAGTCGACGTTAAACTGTAGGTCACGCACTCATGTATAAAATTAACGCACACAACATAAGTGGTGTGAGAAGCTAGGTCGTAATCCTGACTGAAGGGTTGTAACGGCCAATTATTATGTATGTGTATTAACTCAAATAATATTTTATACTAAAGTCGTCGTAGTCTAGTACGTAATGTGTTGGCTTATTAAACGTAAAGCCAGGATTCGAGCCCCAGGCCAGACATCAAAAGAAAATACAAAAAGTATTTCTTCGGCGATTTCCTCTCAGCAGAATTCTCGCAAAAACTCTGAGAGTAAGTAAAATTGCCATTAAAATGTTTCTCAAAAAATTTGTCGTTCGGAGTCGACTTTAAACTGTAGGTCCCGCCACTTATGTATAAAATTAACGCACATAACATAAGTGGTGTGAGAAGCTATATCAATAATTCTGACTGAAGGCTTGTAATGACTAATTATGTATGTATGTAATATTTTATTCTATTTAAAAAATCATATAATAAATAAAACAAAAACTCTTTTCCTTATTATTGCTGGAGTTAAATGAATAACATTAATTTTTTTTGTAAATTCTTTTACTGATTATATAAAATGGTGATTAAATTTAAATAAATATTATAATGTTTTAGTGCTTTTTGAAAATTCATAGTTGACACCAAATACACTAACAAATCCACCGAACACGTATAAGACGCCTTGTGCACGTTGAAATTTATTTCGAAACAAATTTCAACACTCTTGAGTTTGTAGGAGAGAGGAGAAAAACGAGCGGGGGTGATTTCAGAATTTCATGTACTCAGAAATTTGCTTTGTTCTTTATTCGTATATACACAGAGTTGTATTTGATTTTACATTTTCTTTTATATTTTGTTTCGCATAGAGAAGTTAACATCTTGACTGCCGAGGCAACTTTCAGAAAACTGGCCAATAACGACAATTTGATTTTTCACATTATATTACTAAAAACAATTTTTAGATCGTAGATATCATCAAAAGGCAAAAATGATGTTTTTTAGGAGAAAAAGTAGGTAAGAGATGACTCGTAGTTAGTCTACGGTGTTAATATAAAGCTTATTTAAAATATCATTAGTCTTTGTTTATTTTGTGATAAAAATTTTAGCGCCAAACAAATTATTAAAAAAAGGCGAAAAAATAAAAATTATAATTTAAATAAGGAAAATATATTAAAAAATAATAATACATAAATATATAATATACTATAATATAATAACAAATATAATATATACATATATAATATATATATAATATTCATCAATGCCAAACAAAGTTACAACTGTTAAAAACAGCAGAACGACGCGATAAAAGAAAACAAAATTTCTGAAATTAATTTTTTACGTCCAAAAGCGAAAGAAATTTTAAAAGAAAATGCAAAAAAGTTTCTCACATTTGTTTCGAAACTAATTTCGACGTGCAAAAGGCGTATAAGTCACAACAAAAAGCATGAGAGCAAAAGGGATGAACAATTAAGCATAAGCAAAACCAAAAAATGTTGAGAAGGCGAGAACGCGAAACATCTACTTCGAGAACCATTATCAGACTGAAGACGTTCGTATACAAAAGGGCAAGACAGAACAGTCAACCAGTCAGAATGATTTCAGCAGCGTTGTGAACTATAAATTTTCAAAAAGCACCAAATTCGTTAAAAAAAACTCTTAATTTTGACAAAAAATTAATATAATACAAAAGTATATTGTCTACCCTATAGCCTAAACTATACTCTAATCTATAGACTTTTAGAATAGTGTATAGACTACTTTCTATTTCTTTTTCGGAAATATGTAATTAATATACACGCGTTCTCTAATTCAATACATCTTTATTCCACGAACTTAAAATTAAGCATAATAGAAAAAAGGGAATGCAATAACTATTATATGCATTTAGTGTTGCCATATTAATATAAGATCAACAATGGGTCATAACAATCTCCCACGCTTAATAGGATCTTGTCATTTTGAAAAAAAAAAAAAATAATTTAATAATTTAATTTTAAAAAATTCAATTCGAAAATAAATTAATAAAATAGTACATAAATTATTCAGAAACGTAATCTTGAAGATATGTTGGCCTATTGTGTAATCTTGCAGATCTACGAATAGTTTGCTGTTCTTGAGAATTCTGCGCTACCTGTACCGTTGTAGGATCCTGAGGAGCAGCATGACTAGTAGTTTCTTGAATTTCCTGAGATTCTGTATTTGACTGATTTTGAAGATTTGGAGCTTCCAATATATACTGGTTATAATCATGAGCCTGTTGATTTTGACGATTAGTAGAATCAGAATTGTTTCCATCAATGCTTGGGGTAAAATGTACTTTCCGTTTCTGGACATTCGTAATTTTCAGTTGGTCTATGTGGCGTTTAAGAGTATAGCCATCATCCAATTTCACTAAATAATGTAGGTTTCCAAACTTCCTGATTACATTGCCCATTTTCCATACCGTTTTGTTGTTTCGAATGTGTAGAACTTGCACTCTTTCTCCCACGCTTATTTGACGAACGCCTGGAATCGGTTTTGGAGAAAAATTTCTTTGTAAGTTTTAAAGCATCCAATTTAATTCGAATACGTCTTTTAAAATAGAGTTCAGCTAGACTCTTTCCACAGTTCAGGGGTGTTGTTCGATGTCTTTGAAGGATTTCGTTAACCTTTTTCTGTATTGAAGCCGGATCGGATGACATTGCTTTCAATTTACGCTTCAGCGTTTGAACATTTCGCTCTGCTAATCCATTTGTACTCGGATGTCCTGGAGCAATTAGTTTTTGAAAAATATCATTCTGCTTACAATATGATTTGAATTGTTCGCTGGTGAAGATTGCAGCGTTGTCGGATACAATAATTGAAGGGAAACCATGGGTAGTAAAAATTTCAGATAACAAACTTATAGTATTTTGCGTTGTAGGTGCATCACGTATGACTTTAAATTCGGTTCATTTAGATTTTGCGTCGACAAGAATTAGAAAATTGTGATTCTGAAAAGGACCTGCATAATCTATGTGAATTCTCTCCCAGTTTTCCTCTGGTTCCTGCCATTGGTGTAGTGAGGCTTTTGATGGTCGATTTTGAACTTCCACACAAGATTCACACGATCTTACCATTCTTTCTATATCACGGTCCTTTCCAAAAACAATATATATTCTTGCAAGTTGCTTCATTTTTGTAATTCCCGGATGTGTGTGATGTAATTCTTGGAGAATTATAGATTGAAGACTTTTTGGTATAAGCACTCTTTGACCTTTAAAGATCACTCCATTATCGAGGGTATATTTCCCTTCGACGTCATCACCACTTAGCAGATCCGACAAAATCTTTGACAGTTCTTGATCTTTTGCTTTTTCCATGGCTAATATTTCAGCATTCACGTGTTCATTAGAAATATTGAAAATTGATTCAAAACACAATTCATTAACTTCTTCATTAATGAGCTTATCTGTAGATAGCTTTTCTTGAGGCTGCGTAGCACGAGAGAGGCAATCAGCATTAATATGTTCAGAGCCCTTTTTGAAGACGATTTCATAATTGAAACTTGATAAAAATTCTGCGTATCGTAACAATCTGGCAGATGTAATAGCTGGCATCTTATTGTGTTGATGAAAAATACGTGTCAATGGTCGATTGTCTGTAATAAGTTGAAACTTCCTTCCGTAGAGGTAATTAAAAAAGTGATTCAATGTAAATACAATTGAAAGTGCTTCACGATCTATATGGCTATAGTTTCGTTCAGCTGTGGATAATGACCTAGATGCATATGCAACTGGACGTTCTCTACCATTTACTATATGTGAAAGTACGCCTGCTATACTTGTAGGACTGGCATCACATGCCACTATAACTGGAAGTTCTGGATCGAATGGCATAAGTACTTGATCACTGGAGATTATATTTTTAAGTCTTATAAACGATGCTTCACAATTTGAAGACCATTAAAATGTTGAATTTTTCCAAAGTAATTGACGTAACGGATAAGTTATTGAAGACATATCTGGAATAAATCTGGAATAATATGTTATCATGCCTAAAAATCTTCTAACATCATCGACATTAGCTGGGCGAGACATATTAACTATTGCGTCAATTTTTTCTGGTGATTTTGAGATTTCATTATATCTTACAATATGTCCAAGATATTCGATTTGAGTTTGAAAAAATGAGCATTTGCTTCTATTCAAGTGTAAGTCGTGCTGCTGTAGTCGCTTGAGGCACAATATTAAATTTCGTTTACATTCGGTTGCTGTAGATCCATGTATTATAATGTCATCGAAATATGACATGGTTTTGTCCAAACCAGATAAAATTTGCTCAATAATACGATTAAATTCTGATGGTGCGGTTTTTATACCAAAAGAAAGGCGGTTGACTCTGTAGGTCCCATTATGTGTTGACATTGTTTGTATATCACTGGATTCTGGATTAACTCGTAGATGAAGGTACGCTTTATAAAGGTCTAGTCGACAAAAATATTTTGACCCTTTTAGGTTATTTAAAATCTCGTCAATACGACGTATAGGATAATTCGAAGAAACAAGTTGTCGATTAACACCTGGTTTGTAATCGACGCAGAGTCGAATTCCTCCATCTGGTTTTGGAATAATCACGAGAGGTGATCCCCAATCACTTCTTTCACATCTTGATATAATCCCGGCAGCTTCTAATTCATTTAATTCCTTTTCAACACGTTCTCGTAGAGCGTATGGTACTTCTCGTTCCTTGTAGAATACTGGTTTGGAACCCTGGCGCAGCTGTAAAGTAACTTCATAGTTGTTAACACACCCTATTTTCTCTGTAAACACATAGTTAAATTCATTAATTATATCAGAAATTGAATCTAGTTCATATATATCCACTGTATTAATATTGTGAAGGTGTTTTTTGTCTACTTGCTGTAAATTAATCTTCAAATGGCGAATCCATACTCGACCCATGCGGGCATCATGACCACTTGGAACGACATATAACTCCTCATTTGTTGTGAAGTTGTTGCATTTTACTCTTACATTGACCTTACCATCCGGAATTATTATATTTTTAGTGTAGGATCGAAAAGCAATCGTTGAAGGCAGCAATGGTTTCTTTACTTGAAGTTTTTCGTATTCATTTCTTGGTATTAGTGTATATCCAACATCAGTGTCGACTTCAAATTTTTGACGGCGTCCATTTATATCCACCTCGACGTAGTATCGATATCATTTACCTTGAATTAATTTGAAAATATACCCACTATTTGGTTGATACCATAAATCTGGTGGATTGTCTCATCATTTCCATGATTTATATTTTCTCTTGAAGTTTTGACTAAAGTTTTTATGCACACACGCTGGAGACGTCCTCTTTTTCCGCACGAGTTGCATTTGAGGTTATGTTTGTTAGTGCGCAGTCATTTGTTTTGTGGTTGGCTCTACCACAACGTAAACACAAATTATCAATTCCCAATTTCCTATAATCCAATCTCGATTTTGAATTGCGTTGCGTTGAAAAAGAACGATTTTTTGATCGACTTCTACGGCGACTTGAGGTACCGGCTTGAATTTTGTTGATGTCACTACAGATGGTCTGCTTTGTATTAATTTCACGGCTATCTATCTTTGATGCCTCGAGGGAAAGTGCTCTTTGTATAATTTTCTCGAATTCTGTTTCCTCGGATTGAAGTAATTGCTCTCGAATTGTATTATCCTTAAGGCCACGTATAAATTGTGCTCGTTGAAAAATATTTGAAATATCTGTATTACGATTACATGTTGATCTGAACTCACATTCAATAATGTCCCGACGTAATAGTGCGACATAATCAGCAATTGTTTGATCCTCACTTTGATATGTTGACAAAAATCTGTGTTGACTTACTAGAAAATTCTTCTTCGGGCATAAATGTGCCTCCAAGATTTTTATTATGTCGTCATATTCGACATCATTAATAGTCTTGGGGGCAATAAGCGAAACTAACAACTTGAAGTGTGTAGAACCAATTGAGTTTACCAACATTTGATGACAAAATGTTTTATTTGCAATAACACCCTTCATAGTTAAATAATTCTCGAATCGCTGGCGGTATAATTTGAAATTTTAATTTTTCCCGTCAAAGTTCTCAAATGGCGGCAAAAGCACTTGTAATGGCTGCGAACTTTGATTTTGTTGTTGTTGCTGTGATTGAAGGTTAGAACTTGCGGTTAATTGTTGTAGCAGGTCGCGTTGAGTCTTGTTGAAGGCTTCCAATAATTGGGCAAATTGAGCAGCATCCTTCCTGAAGTTTTCCTATTTGATTCTGGTTAATACCTTTTTCCGCTTTTTATTATTGATGCATTAATATTTATTTTACTCGTCGCCACTTTTCTATTTCTTTTTTGGAAATATGTAATTAATATACACGCGTTCTTTAATTCAATACATCTTTATTCCACGAACTTAAAATTAAGAATAATAGAAACAAGGGAATGCAATAACTATTATATGCATTCAGTGTTGCCATATTAATATAAGATCAACAGTGGGTCATAACAGACTAATTTTTAGTTTATAGTTAAATGTATATACTAATTCGATTTATTAATACTGTAGTTTTATATGCAAATGAAAGTAATTATGTGTAAAAATTAACGTACATTAAACATAATTTTTTTTTGTCGTATAAAACGTAAATGATTTCAACTTCGAAAATGTATCAATGTAAAAAAGTATTATTGTTAAATATCTTCGCCCAAAAATGTTTTTAATTTCCAAAAGGACAAGTTGATTTCTTTATTTTTTTTATATTTTTGATTTGGTGTCACTGACATGAAAAGAGAAGCACTAGGCACTGGCTCGAAAATTTTCTGCGACGAAAGTTTTAAAAAGCACTAAAAACAGTGCTAAAAAAAGCACTGAGTTAACAACGCTGGAATTCAGTCAACCTTGCGTGCAGGTTGCGTATGAAGTAAAAGTCGTGATTCGAAGATATCCGTTGTGAACTGTATAGCGAATAGTGTGTGAATAATATCGAACGAAAGTAGTGTGAATAACAGAGTTTCATTGAAATAAACACATATCTGTTTTTACTTGGTTTGCAATTAACGCACTCATATATAAACGTTTTTAAAAAGGTGAAAACGTAACAATCCTAGTATATATTACAAATCTTTCTGTAAGTCTGTTTTTTGTTTGTTAGGCAATCACGCTTGAACGCCTGGACCGATTTTATTGAAATTTGGGATATAGATCGGGCTTTTGTCGGTGCAGGTTATAGGCTATAAATCTTTTCAAAAGGGCAGAAAAAATGGGATAAAGGGAGAAAAAATGGTAATAGGTAATTTTATACGATTTAGCTTGGTTAAGTTTTCCAAATAGTTAGGGAGGAATTCCGTTTCTAAAGTTGCACCAAAAGGGGAAAAGGGCGAAAAAAATAACCCGTGCAACGCCGGGTACAATCTGCTAGTATATTATAAATCTCTCTGTAAGTCTGTTTTTTTGTTTGTTTGTTAGCCAACCACGCCTAAACGCCCGGACCGATTTTCTTGAAATTTGGGCTATAAATCTTTATAAAATTTTGACTAACGGGGGAGAAAAAATGGTAATAGGTAATTTTTTACGATTAACTTGGTTAATTTTCCCAAATAGCTATTGGAGGTATTCCGTTTCTAAAGTTGATCCAAATGGGGTCCAAAAAGGGGGAAAGGAGATAAAAACGAATAAATAGAGTACACAGCCAATCACACCTGAATCACTGGACCGATTTTCTTAAAATTTGGGATATTGATCGAGCTTTTGTCGGCCGCGGTCTAGTAGGTACTGTGCTGGCATATTAGATATAAAGCCTGGGTTCGAGTCCCAGGCCAGACATCAAAATAAAATACAAAAAGTATTTTTTCGGCGATTTCTTCTCAGCAGATTTCTGGCAAAAACTCTGAGAGTAAATAAAATTGCCATGAAAAGTTTCTCAAAAATCTATCATTCGGATTCGTCTTTAGTTGGTTTAGGTGAACTTATTGGGAAACAGAACGACAAATTAAACACCAGCTAGTGGCAGTTATTAATTCCTTGAGTGGTAATGGCTACGATCTTCGGAAAGTGATTGATCAGTATCACTTCAGTGGCTGAGGGTAAATGGTGGAATAGTGCTGTGTAGGTTAGTCAAGAATCCAGAGAAAGCTGGAAGTGGTGCAGATTAATCTGCATTAATTGCTCAGCCTTGATGTTGATTTCGCTCTTATCCAGGAACCTTGGATCCTTAGTGATACGATTTTGTGTTTAAAACAATCTGATTATAAGTTACTTGTTCCTTATACAAGTGGTATAGGAAGAATCTGTTTTTTAGTTAGTAATAAGTTGAATTTATTAATCAATCCTTCCTTTTGACGGAACGTAACAACTGAGGTGACACTGGAATAGAATTGATGTCGTCATCTGTGTACATGCCGTATTAGTCTGCAGCTCCTCTTGATGACTTAATTGGACCCCTGGTAGAGCATTCGAAGAGGAAAAGATGTCGTCCCGCCTTGGGTTGTGACGGAAGTGCTGACATAAATATTAGGGCTGAGCCGATTTTGAATTTTATTGCTCTTAATGGGCTGAATATATGCGATGTCGGTAATACGCAGACCTTTAAGAAGCGTATTAGGGAAGCTGTAATTGACATTAGGACTGGTGGGTTTCAGATGAGTATTCTTTCTAGAATCGAAGTCGTCGTGGTCTAGTAGGTAGTGTGTGCTGGCTTATTAGACGTAAAACCAGGGTTCGAATCCCAGGCCAGACATCAAAATAAAATACAAAAAGTATTTTTTCGGGAATTTTTTCTCAGTAGATTTCTAGCAAAAACTCTGAGAGTAAATAAAATTGCCATGAAAAGTTTCTCAAAAATCTATCGTTCGGAGTCGACTTTAAACTGTAGGTCCCGCCAATTATGTATAAAATTAACACACACAACATACAGTTGTGTTCAAAATAATGGGAGTGCCCTTCATTTAAAAGCAATGTTTAAAATTAAGAAGAAATGAAAAAGTAAATATCAATTTTTTTTTGACTTAAAATTTATTTCTTATTCATATTCTAACCTTTTACTATTCATTTATTTAATTAAAACTATAAAAACAAAAAATATTTCATGTAAATAATGGTTACTCTCAAAATTAATTGGTCAAAATAATAGCACACAACCTAATAATTTTTAAACAAAAGGCACAAAAGTTTAATATTATGTTAAAATAGTAAATCTAGTCTAGTATTTGATTGAATAACATTTGTTTTTAATGAATTCAGCAAATCTACTAGGCATTGAGTTAATAAGATCTTGGCATCTGTTTAAAGGAATTTGATGCCACGCATCCGGGATTCACAGTTCTTTTGCATTTGATGCATAGATGTTCTATGGGATTAAGGTCAGGAGACTGAGCTGGTCACGCTATAACCTCTACCCCATTAACCCGAAACCACTCATTTGCCAATTTACTGGTTGGTTTGGTGTCATTATCTTGTTGGAATCATTACTCGACAATACTTTATTCTGTTCTGTTTCGGTGTTAGATGGATTAGGAACGATATTATATTGACGATATTTCGTAATGAAATCCGTAATTAACATTTGCCTTTGATTTTTGTTTAAATGCTTATAGACCTCCTCATATTGAGCTAAGCATTTATTAATATCTCGCCCCATGTAATAGCGAAATCGCGTAAAAAGTACAATGTAAATCGGGGGTTCGGTGTATGCTTTTACTCTTTATTTACTGTATCGTTTCTTGGCTAAAATATGGGTGACACCCGACGCTATTGTCAACTGCCAACTATGCTTACGCAGTCTAACGTTGTCATTTCCTTATCGGTTTGCGTATAGCAGTCTGTTCCACGATTTCTCCTTGCTGTACCTAAAGTGAAGTCGCCGTGGTCTAGTGGGTAGTGTGTTGGCTTATTAGACAAAAGGTCCGGGTTCGAATCCCAGGTCAGACATCAAAACGAAAAAATATTTCTTCGGCGACTTCCTCTCAGCAGATTTCTGGCAAAGACTCTGAGAGTAAAAATTGCCGTGAAAAGCTTCTCAAAAATCTGTCATTCGGAGTCGACTTTAAACTGTAGGTCCCGCCACTGATGTATAAAATTAACCCGCACAACATAAGTGGTGTGAGAAGCTAGGTCGTAATCCTGACTGAAGGGTTGTAATGGCCAATTATGTATGTACCTAAAGGCAAAAAACCAATTTTCTTTAAATAAACTTGAAGCTTCGAACTATTAAAGCAATTACCAAAAAGTAATTTACAATTTTCTCCTTTTACAACTTTTCCAATGCTATGTGCTCCTTCTAGAAGTGTATAATTTTGAGGTTTGGCAAATATTTCAAAATCGTAGTTGAAACCTGAAACTCCATTCAGAACAAAAATTTGCAAACCCATTTATGTGGTTTTGTTTGATTATACTCTTTAAGGTGATTCCGACACTTTGTGGAAATTATTTGTCCATCAACCACTAAATGTTCTTCTTTAGGTACAAGCAGCAATAATGTGAAAATTTTTTTCAACAAAGGTCGGATCTTGAAGGGCTTAGGTTAGAAGACGTGTACTTGTCAAATGCGAAGAGCTTATCAAACCCAAGTTCCCCTGGTGCTCTTATGCTCTCATTGTTATTGAAGTTTAAACATCGTTTGACGGTTTCCCATCTGTTACATGTCATTGTTGCCAATAATATATCTTAATAATGTCTAGATGATGGTAGTTTTAATAAAGTATTAATTTTCTCAATCCTTATTATTGGAACTCACCTATAAACTGATCAGTTTCGTTTCGAGTAATATTAGTGGATTTATTTATAAGAATTTGTAATGCTTTAAATTCGATTGGTCTATAACGAAGTTCAACAAATAATCGTAAAAAATAAAAACATTCCTGCTGGTGCCTCTAGTCCCTTAATAAAGACCGGATGGTTCAAAAATGAGATTTTTCACATGAATAAGGAGGCATTTAAATTGGAGGTTTGGGCTTTATAATAAATTTTGGATTCAACGTAGTAGGTTTGTCATAGTCATCAGAGTAGCCGATATCATCAGACTCCGGTATGTAAATATGAACTTGACTTTCAAAGTCTTCTTGGTCAGTACTCATCATCATTACTTTGATCAGCACTATTAAATTCATTTAGATAATTTAAAGTCGCCGTCGTCTATTAAGTAGTGTGTTGGCTTATTAGACGTGAGGCCTCGGTTCAAACCCCAAGTCAGACATCAAAACAAAAATATAAAATATTTCTTCGGCGGCTTTCTCTCAGCAGATTTCTGGCAAAAACCCTGAGAGTAAATAAAATTGTCATTAAAAGTTTCTCTATAATCTGTCGTTCGGAATCGGCTGTAGGCCCCGCCATTCATGTATATATGTAATTAACATACACAACATAAGTGGTGTGAGAATCGTAATCAGTGGTGTTGTGCTAATTTTTTTTTTCGAGCGCCCTGGTAGTCTAGTGGGTAGTGTGATAGACTATTAGCGTGAGGGTCGTGGGTTCGATTCCCACCAGAGGCTCTGGTCTGTGACACTACACCGGGCATATGGTCGAAGTTACTCAGCTCGTACATGATTATAATATAATTTGTAATTGTATTGTAATTCTTAAATAAATAAAATATTTTTTTTTTACCGGAACGCGTTCCGGACTCCGGTTCACGGTTCGGAAAATCAAGACGGTTCGTTTCGGTTTTTGTTCCGGTTCGGTTCAAACCCATGTTTATAAAAATACATGTTAAAATTTGTCAAAAATTAGAAAAACAGAAAATCAGCAATTCTTTTTAATTTTTTTTTTTTTTGAACCTCAGTCAATTCTCGATATCAGAAATTATCTTTAGTTCCGGAACGCATTCCTGTCAAAAAAGGAAGTACCGGAACGACGTTCCGGAGCGTTCTGGCTTGACAACACCACTTCTCGTAATGCTAACTAAAGGGTTGTAATGACCAATAATGTATGTACGTAGATAATTTCAATTAGCATTAAATAACATTACATTTTATGAAAAGTGAATTATTTACCATTAGAGAACGTTAGGCCATTTATGAGTTCGTCAATTTAAAAAAAAATTATATATATAATGGCAACACTGTGAAGTAGAAGAAGTTTTTTATAAAGGGATTTTAAAAATTTTAAGAAAATAAATAAAAATTGGTTGTAAAAAATAGATAGGACTATTTAAACCCATTATAAAAAATTGAAGTGCATTGGGAACAATAACTTTAAAAGTAAATAAAATAAATTTTATTAAAAAATTAGAAAACAAAAATAATAAATAAACAAACATGACTGACTGCAGTAAATGCAGAACAGCAATAAGGGGAGAAAGTGGCATCAGGTGCAAAGGAGTGTGTGATAAAGTGTATCATCTCACCAAAAACTGCGCGGGAATAGATCAATACTCGGCAAAGATGATGGATGAGCACAACTTTATTAGATTTATATGCGACGACTGCATGCAATATATTCATAATATTGATTTGCTTTTAAGAGAAGTGCAAAATGAGGTGCATAAAAATAAACAAAATTTGCTTGAATATAAGCACGAGTTTAAAGCTTCACTCAAAGAAAAAGAAAATTAAATTAAACTATTACTTGAGGCTATAGAAAAGCGGTATGAGGAGAGAATAAATAAAATTGTAAAATATCAGAAATCGTGTAAAAAAAAATGTAGAAGAAATCAAAAAATTATCTATTAGTTTAAAAGAATTTGAATGCAACAACAAACAGTTGTGCCAAACAGTAGAAGAGAAAAATGAAAATATGTACAAAGAAATAAAGAAAGCGGTAAATGAAAAATGTAAACAAAGTGCAAAAACAACATACGCGGATGCAGTGAAAAATAAAGGGTTGCCAAGTATAAATAGACAACTACCTCTAATTGTTAAACCTAAGGAAAAACAATCGGTTGAAAAAACTAAAGAAGAATTAAATAAAATAAATCCAGACAACCTGAAGATAACAAATGTGGAAAGTAGAAGCAGTGGAACAATTGTTATTCAAAGTGAGAACTATGAAGATAGAAAGAAAATTAAAGTGCAATCCAGGAAAAAATATCAAAACAATATGAAGTGAAAATTCCAAATTCGACGGGACTGAATATCAAAATTATTGGCATTTCTTTTGACTATAGTGAAAATGATTTAATTGAGAAATTAAGAAAACAAAATCCTAAATTAGCTGATGTCAATATTAAGTTTATAGGATAATATGAAACAAAAAGAGGAAATAAAACTTTGTTCAATGAGAGTTGAGAATGAAGCTTACGGAAAAATTATGGAGGAAAGAAAAGTAAATGTTGGTTGGGAAAGATGTAGAGTATATTACGCAACAGAATTAGTTCAATATATGAAATACATTCATATAGAATGTAATAATCAGGAAATGTGTTTAAAATGCCATAGTCAACATAAAACAGTCAATTGTAAAAGTCAAGAGAAGATAATAAAAAGTATTAACTGTTCAAAAGTAAACAGCAGACACAATATGGGTTTATATGAAAACCACTTTACAAACAACAGAGAATGTCCCGTTTATCAAAATAAATTGAAAAACAAAATAAGAAGGATAGGCTTGGCGATTTAACAACTAAAGGAAATAAGTGCCCTCTGTACAAATGTACAAGGTCTTGTTAATAACTGTAATCAAATTGACATTATCGCAGCAACGGAAAAACCTGACTTTTTAATTTTGTCTGAAACACATTTGACAGAAGATATAGATGCACAAGAAATTAGTTTACAAGGATATGAAAACATCAAGTCACTGTCAACATCCTCAAGAACAAGCGCAGTTGTCGTATACTGTGAAAAGAACTGGAATGTGGAAAAGTGTGTATAAAGGACTGATGATTTGAAGTATTGGATCTTATTTTGTAAAGCTGTACATAAAGATAATAATCATAATATATTAATTGGTGCAATATATAGATGGCCTAGTTACACCGAAGCTGAGTTCTGTGATATATTTGAAGAAATCTGTGATACTAACTGTGATATTTTAATTGCAGGAGACTTTAATATAGATTGGAATAAAAACTTTTTATACAAGAATAGAATTAAGAATACTCTCAATGACAACGGCCTTAAACAAATAGTTAACGAAAGCACACGTGTAACAAGAAATTTGAGCACAATAACTGACTACGTAATAACTAATAATTGTAAGATAAAATGCTTTATGCATTCATGTAGGTCGTTACAGACATGATATGTCGGACTTTGGCACTGGGTATTCCGACTAAAGCCCCCCTTGCCACCTCACCGAGGTTTCATTCCACCTCGGAACCACGGTTGTATTACTTCGAGGTAGGCCCCTTTTCTGGCATGCGATCCAGTTACATCATAGTCACTCAGCGTCGCTGTATTCTTTTTCTGCTGCGTCTAGGTCACAATTTTTCCTTCGTAGGGCATACTCCACAAATTGTTTCCAGCTTTCTTTTTCGCCACGACATTTATTGGGTTAATGGCGTCAATATCAGCTTGGAGTCGTTGACGGCTTTCGGGCTAGCGACAGCAACTGAAGAATGGGTGTTCGGTATCGTTTTACGTTTATTTCTCCTACAGAAATATAGAATGGGGAGACGCATTTACCCATGCGATGCAGATACTCTCTAAAATATCCGTGACCATCTACGTTGCGATGCTTCCTGTATTTACACACTTTCAATTCGGGAACCCGTTTGTATGTCCATCTTCCATGCTGTTCAATTTCCCAGCGAGATTGCCATCTTAGGAAGACTTCCTGCTTTATCGCTTCTCCAGCCTCTATGAGTAGCTTCCTCTTACTTTGGAGGGGTCCACCAATGTTTGCCATCAGTCTACTTAGTTGAATTGTTGCTCTAACTGCTCTCGCTGTAGCATATTCTATTTGTTCTGAATTGGTCAGTTTCGAGTTCAGTCTAACCAAAAGGCATTCAATCGATTTCTTGGTGGGAATAACCAAGTCACCTATGTTGATTTCGATCGGAATGTGTCGTCTGGTTAGTAGAAGCAGCTCCGTTTTTTGCATGGCCAGCTGTAGGCCGTGAGATTCCAACCAGTGCTTGGTCCGCATAATGACCTGTCGTAATGTGCGTTGGACTTCGTCTCTGTTTCTGCCCCTAATGACGACTGCAATGTCCTCTGCGTATCCGACTAGGACGGTATCCTCCGGCATCTTTATTCTTAGGATTTCATCGTAAGTCGTGTTCCAGAGATCTGCACTCTGTGCCGCTCCAGAAGTGACCTGCATTCGTCTTGGCCCTTGATTTGAGTCGCATATCAGCACTCTATTCCTTAGGTCATCCTTAAGTATCTAAGAGTATAACCGGTATCGAAAAACGATTCCCGGTCTGAGCAGTTTCGAATGCATCTACTACTTACTTAAGGGCTCTTATTGTAGATCTTCAGGTTCGAAATCCGTATTGTCTGGCAGAAAGACCTCCCGAAGATTTAATGGCGTCAAGCCTAGGCTTTATGAGCCTCTCAAACAATTTGCCCGCGGAGTCTAACAAACACAGGGGCCTGTACGATGATGGTG
The DNA here is from genome assembly GCA_014635995.1 of Sarcophaga peregrina. Taxonomy (NCBI): domain Eukaryota; kingdom Metazoa; phylum Arthropoda; class Insecta; order Diptera; family Sarcophagidae; genus Sarcophaga; species Sarcophaga peregrina. The sequence goes on along the minus strand of CM025790.1, from coordinate 76,328,041 downwards.
ATGTTGGATCTTTCTTGCCCTTACTGATAAGGACAAGTTTTTGTCCCTTCCAGGCGTCTAGAAATATCCCCTCTTTAAGACAATTGTTATACATTTTCGGTTCATTGCTATCTCATTTATTTATTTTGGGAATCCATCGGGTCCGGGTGCCTTTTTGTTTTAGAGCAGCTGCTTTTAGCTTTACTGTTGTGAACAAGGGAGTATTAAAACTGGTCTCTGTTCCGCTGTCATCTTTCTGATTTCGTGTCGTGGAAATAGTGCGCTCGCGATATTGTGCATATCTTCGTCCATGATTTCTACCGGGTTTCTCATTCCGAGTTTGTTCATCACGAGTTTGTAACCAAGGGCCCAGGGGTTTTTGTTTATATCGGTCCTTAGCTCTCCCCACTTCTCTTTTTTACTTTTGCATATTCGGAGTCTTGATTGTTTTTTGCCTTCTTTATACGTGCTATATTTCTACATCACCTCTGCGTCTTGCTCTGGTATATCTTCTTCTTGTTTGAATGCAGTTTCTTCTGGATTCTTCGATTGGCGCGTTCCACAGAAGTACTGGCTTCCATTAGAGATCTTTGTTCATTTTTGGCATTGCACTGTTACTGCATCTTGTGATTGTCGCCATGGTGTGGGCAACTGTTGTTCCTGTGTCTGCTTCATTTCCAAATGCTCCCGCTCGTCTGTCGATTTCGGAGAGTAGTACAGCTGTTTTGAGTTTATTCACGTTCCATTTCCGGGTGGTTCTACTAGTTTTTCTCTTGTGTATAGCTTCATCATTTTTAAAACAGGACGATATGTAGTGATCGTCTCTGGCGGTAATATTTCCAGAACTCTCCAGCCCTTTAACTTATGGACCATTTTCTCCGAGACGAAAGTTACGTCCTCACATCCAGGACGCCTGAAAGTTTGCACACTACTAGTGTTTGCGGTCACCATCCCTAGTCGTGCTTTCATTTCCAAAGTTTTTCTGCCTCGTCTGTCGGTATTTTTTAATCCCTATTCAATTGCGCGAGAAGTGAAGTCACCAGCCACAATAAGATGATTGTTCTTGGACCTTGCGAAATCTTCTATGGGGATAGGTAGCGACTTATGAGGCTAAGGTTTCCAATCTCGACCGAAACGAAACCATTTCCCTTTCCGCTATTCTTTAGAAGATTCTGCTTGTGACAGCGGATCCTTATTGCGGTGGTTTATATCAGCGTCTAGTTCGCCCTTTTTCGATTAATAAGTTTGCGTCATTTACTGGTAGCGACACAAAAGCTTTTTCTGTTCTCTGCTGTTCGTAGTAGTCAGGCGTACAACTATGTCCTCGTTTGCACGTTTGGTCGATTTTTTTATGGCCCTTATAACTTCGTCTTCTGTCGTCAGGGAATTGAGATCCTGTATTTCTATTGTGGCCTTTGATTTCATGCTCTGTACTACGGACTCCTCTTTTAGTGTGCCTACGTTAGCTTCACGGAACTCGTCCTTTCTACCTTTCCCATTATCAGGAGTAAGGGACCTATCTTTGTTTTTCGAACAGATTGCACCTCCACTTCGGTCTCTTCCGGATGAATTTTTTCTCTCAGATTTTTTGATAACATCGGCGAAGCTGTACCCATCTTTGGGTTTTATAACTACATCATCAGGTCGGTTCTGTAGTCTCTTAGAGCGTTCTCTCGTTTGAACTTTCTTTCTTTCATCGATTTCGTTTTCATTTATGCTTGTAGCTCTATCTGCTACCCTGGCCAAGCCTTCACACGGAGTAGCATTGCGGTCGCTGAATGACGACGACCGGGAGCCCGCTTGCTCACTCCCTATAACCGTCGGTACTGCGTTTATAACTTCCTGTACCGTAACGAATTTACTTTTATTATTACTCAAAATTTTTAAAATCTCGATTATTTGGCGATTTTGCGACTTTGGCGATCCATACATCTGGAACGGCTAAAGCTATTTACCCTTGTCATACATCAAATTAAAGGTCATACTGTTACTCTACACAATAAATATGCAACTAGTACTGAAACCGAAAAACGTGACTAGGTACCTCTGAGAGCGAAGATGCGTTATTTGTATTATTATTGGTTATTATGGACAAAAACTTGTACTTTGGAACCTCATTTCATATAAATATGTTTGCTATGGCATACCGTTAATTTTATAGCCACATTCTGTATCACTGGCGACCCCACGCAGGTAAAACCAAACTAATTTAAAAATATCTTGTTATATTTTAAGTAGAAGTCCAAGGGTGCAGAGTCTGCTATTAAAAAAAAAAGAAAAGCATAGCTAGGTGGTTCTTGATTTTATGATTTTGTTTCTTGGTGAGTTGAAAGTATTAATTACAAGACATTTTTATTTTAATTAGGTCGGTACCTACTAACACGTACTCTCTGTTAGTGTCATTCTGTGCCATTTAATCCAGTGAACATTTTTATTTCTAGTCTCCAGGTCCACACCGTACCCGGCGGATGGCAAAAGTTATTTACTGTTTTAAAATACAACTAACCAGTTTAAGCTGACTTTCCAAGAGGCCCTAGAAGAACCCTGTGTTTTCATCGTTTGAGACTACTGTAAAGCCTGGTTAAAAGCCCTCAGAACATATTTTGCACCAAAACAAGACCTTCTGAAAATCTATTTATATACAAAAGCATTGATAAAAGAATATCAGAAAAAGGAATTAACAGAATGATAAATCACCTGTGGTATCTTATTATCCAAAATAGAACACAAATTACTTCAAAAATAATGGAATCTGTAACCAGAGTAATATACTTAACTAGAGATTTCAGAAGAAAATAAAGCATAAACGATTATATGTATGTAATACGTAAGCTTATGACATACAATATTGACTTAATTAAATATTTTCTAAAGCTTAATATAATATTATTCTCAAGTCGTTTGGTACATTGGGTTTCTTTTAATTTGTTGATTACATTAATAATTTTTTGATAATACATTAAATATTTTCACAAATTCTTGCTTACTAAGTTATAAAATGAATAAAATAGACTAGGGTGACTTTTGCTGTATATAGATATTTAAACTGTCTCAGGACCATTGTTTGATTAAGTTTAACTTAATTAAATTAACTTTAATCTTCGTATAAAATCTTACTTTTATTTGCTAATTTAAAAAATTATCGTCAAGAACAGTCAAAAGTAGTTGACAAATTTTATTAAAAAGAACTTTTAAGTGAGAGAAAGCCGAATAAGACAAATTTAAGTGGTTATGAATTATATCAAATTCAAATTGACATTAGACATTCTTAATTTATTTATTATTTTTTTCTAAAAAATCGATCGTGTTTTATGTAAAAGCTAATTATTGTGAAAAATTTTGCCATAATTGCTTTTAAGTGGGTCTGTTTAAAATCCCACCCAAAAAATTCAAACTTGATTAACTTAATATTAAATTAAATCGTTGATTAGCTAATGGGAGAGTTTAAACTCTATCTCTAAAAATGGCCCTCGAAATTTAGCTAGCGTTAACTAATATTAATTATTATATTTTTAACAAGTCGCCGTGGTCTAGTAGGTAGTGTGTTGGCTTATTAGACGAAAGGCCCGAATTCGGATCCCAGGCCAAATATCAAAACGAAAATATGAAAATATTCTTTCGGCGACTTCCTCTCAGCAGATTTCTGGCAAGCACTCTGAGTGAAAATTGCCATGATTGCTTCTCAAAAAATCTGTCTTTCAGAGTCGACTTTAAAGTGTAGCTCCCGGCACTCATGTATAAAATTAACGCACACAACACGAGCGGTGTGAGAAGCTCGGACGTTGTACAATGGGTCAATTCGACCTCCGGGTACTGTACGTGTCACAGTTGACAAGTACACGTCCTCGAACCTAACCTAACTAATATAGGTACTAGGGACGCCAATCGGAAAATCCCGAATATTGACTCTATGAATTCCGATAAACCTGACTATTATACATGCAATGTTAAGTTTTTAGTCTTCGCACGACACAGGGATTTGAAACAATCACTACCGAATATGTATTTTATATATATTTTTTTCAATTTATTATATTTGATAGTAATATATCGGAGAAAAGACTAAAAAACACCGCACTTCAATGCGCGCATTGATGAAAATATTATCAAATCAAATTGTTTACAAATTTTGTATTTTGCTCAATCTGAAAATAGGTTCGGTTATTTTGGATGTAAATACTAGAGGTGTGCACAAGACATATAAAATTTCACACTATTGTATTTTTCTAAAGACCGAATATTGACTAGCAGCAAATATGTATAAATAAGTGTTTAGCAAAGATAGAGTACATAAAAACAACTGCACTCGTAAACCATTGTACAACAGTATAAAAGAGAGTTGTGTGAAGAGTGCAACAAAAATATTGTACTCTTCATAATGCCATAACGTGCATTTCTTTTTTCAGTAAATGGGAAAGAAAAAATGTTTTTCTTTTTAAAAAACAAAAATAACGAGAGATTGTTGTTGTAAAGTTTATGGCGAAAGCAAAGAATGTATAGAAACACTTATGTACGCATATTTTTCAACGAATACACTACTGAAATTCATATGACAATACTGAAAATTTAGCTTCAGTAGTAAAATATGCTATTACAACACAAAGCATAGTTTCGTTACTTCACAGGCAAACGAGTGCTGTTGTATACATTAAATAAATGAGAAGTACACATTTCAGTGCACTTGTAAAATCAAGAGCAACAGAAAAGAGTACACTACAGTATTGCATTCGGTGAAGGGTGAGCTAGCAGAATGTCTTGTGTACACCTCTAGTAAATACTACTATTACTCTAGTGTACACAAGACATTCTACTAGATTAGCCTTCACCGAGTGCAATACTGAATTTTTAAATGCAAAAACAAGTTTTCTTTCCCATTTACTGAAAACAGAAATGCACGTTGTGACACTATGAACAGTACAATATTTTTCTTGCACTCTTCACACAACAATCTTTTATACTGTTGTACAATGGTTTACGAGTGCAGTTGTTTTTTTTTGTAATCTATCTTTGCTTCACACTTATTTATATTTGCTGCTAGTCAATATTCGGTGCTCAGAAAAATACAGTAGTGTGCAATTTTATATGTCTTGTGCACACCTCTAGTAAATACGTATGACATCTTAATTGTATAAAAACTACGTTATATACTAGAAGGTAACTTTCCGGTGGACGCATTGGAACCTATACCCTGAGAGATATCTAGAAATTTGGGATATCTTTTTTGTAAGAGAAGCACGTCCAATATTATCATACATTTCAGTGAGATATTTGCTAATGTACAAGTTTAGCGTCCCAATTTTGATGTTCGTTAATTTTTCCGATTTTTTCTTTCTTTTGCTAAAGACAAATGTATAAAATTTAAATAAAAATAGAAATTTCAGGCTTTAATTTGGTATCAATAAAATAAATTTGAATGAAATATAATATCTTGCTCAAAAAGTTCAAGGTTTTTTTTCACTGTTTTATATACATCCTACGTATTTTTCGATTTTTATTAACGATTGGTATGAATAATAGTTTTTTTAACAATAACAGTGTTTTTAATGGAATGATTTATGGGTAAAGCCTCAAGTTTTTATACGAAATTCTAAATATAATATAATAAAGTAATTAGTAATTTCATTATATTTACCCAATGAGCTTTATCTGTATCTTCGTCTGCCTCCCACTTTCTCGTCAGAAAAGGGTATTTTTTAGATATGATTTCTCCATCGAAGAAGGTTGTAAGTGTTGGAAATTCAAAAGTTAACCCATTAATTTTCAAATAACCGCATAAAAATGAGTTTTCCAAATCGATATGCTACCAGCAAAAATATAGTATTAACAAATCTAGCAAATTTATATGAAAAATATATGTATGTACCTGTAGAATCACTTCCACATCGTAGGAATTTCCTTGTGATTTTTGGAATCCTTGGAACTTGGAACCATTATAGAGAGTGTGTGTTACCAACCCATCTTGTTTCGAATTTGAGAGAAAAGGAGGGTTAGGATCCTTTTTAAAATATTCACTTAATAAATTATGGGACGAAATTTTGACAAATTTAAATGAACAGTTTAGCAGCAATATATTAAAAACAGACATAAATAAAGAACATGTGAAGTAAGCATCTAAGAATTAACATAAGGTTAGGAATTAACGTGAGGTAAATTAGTTCCTTGTTAAGCTTTATAATATAAATTTAATTTACATACTACATGTATGTATGCATAATAAAAATATTATTTAGTTGTTCTAACTAGGACGTCACACTAGTAAGTTTTAGTCATAGTGAAATAATTTAGATGTAAGCAATTTTACAACAAACCAAAACTAACAGGCCAAGTTGTTGTTTCTCTGGTTGACTGAAACTGTTAAAATCACCTGACTGAAAATTCACCATGAAGGCAAATTTATAAAAAAAAAACAAATAATAACATAAAGAAATTAATTTTCAAACTAAATATTCATTTTTATAAATAAAAAAGTGATGAAAATAATAATAAAATGTACAATGGGTCAGTTCCACCTCCGTGTACTGTACTTGTCTTGTTTCACAGGTACATGTCCTCTAACCTAATAATAAAATTGTATACATATGTTTACATGAATGCGTATGCAGCATATTATTGTTCAAGGAACTAGCACAAAACATTAAGAAATGATCAAGTAAAGTATAAAGCATGGTGCGACACCCAATTCCATTAAAGATGAGTTTGTACCCAAAAAGGGAAAATATTCGCTTGTATGATGCGTTAACATTAATTGGATGGACTTCCTGCAATTTAACCAACCTGCGTACAGGGTTGAAATGAACAGAAAGATCCGATAACAGCTTTTTGTTATGCTAGCAAATTTGTTATGCTAGATAATAAACAATAAAACTGAAGAGCATTTGTTCATCACTGATGCCGATTTATTCGTTTAAATGTTCATAAACATTTGTTTGTGTGTTCACTGAAATGCATTTTTTTTTAAATTAAATTTAAACTGTCAGAAATTGAATAGAAACAAACAATAATTTGACAGTCTCAACCTCCATACAACAACATAATTAGCTGACGACCTAACCAAACCTGATAAGTAATTTCACCAAAGTTTTTGCTTTCAAGTTTCTTTTGTTTACTAATACATTTACACTTTTTAAAATTGAAACAAACTTGCTTTTCAATATCACTTTCCATCACTGTTTCAAATTTGGAATCAATATGTCACCGGATTTGAATGTTTTGAAATATTTTTTCGTTATTTGTTGAAATATTCATCCGCAAACGTTTTTGTTTCTTTTTTTTTAATTAACGATATGTTTAATGATAAAATTAATTAACAAAATGAAGTGTTGCGCTTCTTACAACTAACAGAAACCATGAAATTCTGTGGAATATTAATCTTCCCTCATGCAGACGAAATGATTTGAAAATGAAGGCATATGAATCTAATCCTGCTGAAACTAAAATATCTGTGAAAGAATTTAAAAAAATAATAAAATAAAGTCTTTTCGAACAGCCTACAGCGCAGAGAAAAAGAAAGTCGAAAAAAGAAAAAAATTTTGTTGGGACACAGAATCTTTGTATAGTCCATGTCGCTGGCTGCGACCTGAGCCTATATGTTGAGGAAAGCGAATTTAACTGGTCCCAAATAAACCAACCACAATTTGTTGTATTATGAACAATTTATTTGAGCCACCGTTTATTTCTAATAAAAAAATTATTAAATTATTACAAATAAACTTATAAAAAATAAAAGATAAAAGAACTTACCGCAGTCTTTATCCCCAACAAACTAAATTTTCTAATTAGAGTTAGTTGTTACTGAGCCTACAATTTCTGTTTCGTTATGTACTTTTACAACAGTTCATTTCCAAATATATAAATAAACTGCAGTATATTTTAGGGACAAAGAATGCGTTTAGTTCGTAAACAAGATCCTTATTCTTATTAGTTCGTAAACAAATAAGGATAAAAAGGAATGCAATCAATAAAAAACATCCTAACGGTCAATGAACCCAACGACAACAATAATCATACAATTGATAAATCAGACAATTTCAATAAACATTAAGGTAGCTCACAAACAATATTTAAATTAACAAATAATTAAAATTAAATAAATAAAATCAAATTAATGGACTTATGAGCCATTAGGCGACATTCCCACCTCCGTGGATCGGCAACGATTCACCATCCAAATCAAGAACTGCTAGTTTGGAAACTGGGCGTTTAAGTATTCCACTACTTGTTTGAACATCTGCTCTTCGTATTACACCATCACTGCCAGGAAACACACTTATGACACGACCTCTCTTCCACTCTCGACGGGAAACAGCTGGATCACAAATTAGTACGAGATCACCCGGAGCCACTGGTTTGGTGCATTCACACCATTTGGATCGCCTTGTAAGTGTGGGCAAATATTCCACAATCCATCTTTTCCAGAAATGATCTCTTAACTGTCGAGCAATACGCCACTGCTTTTTCAATACCACTGGCTTTGTAATTTCAATACCTTCGGGTGTTTGAGCCGTATTTCCAGAACCCAACAAGAAATGATTTGGCGTCAATGGTTCTTCTTCTTCAGGGATGACAGGCAAGTGAGTTAATGGACGAGAATTTACGATGTTTTCGGCTTCAATTAAAAAACTTTGTAATGTGTGTTCTTTTGGGGCGACTTCTTTTAGAGTTACTCTTAAGACTTTCTTAACACATTGAACCATTCGCTCCCATATACCACCTTCTGCCGGATTATGTGGACAATTAAACTCCCATTCAATGCCCTTTGTGGACAACTCATCTCCAATTTTAACCAGATCGAAAACTTCGTCAAATCGCTGGGCTTCCTGGTTAACTCCCACAAAATTCTTTCCGTTGTCGCTTCGCATTTTCAACGGGATCCCACGACGATTTATAAAATTCCGTATACACAAAATACACGCATCAGTCGAAAGATCATAGGCCACTTCTAAATGTATTGCTCTAACTGTGAGACACGTAAACAGTGCAACCCAACGTTTTTCATGACGTCTACCAATAGTTACATTTATTGGGCCAAAATAGTCCGCACCAGTATAAGTAAATGGACGGACGTATGGTGTTAGTCTATCTCTTGGAAGTGATCCCATAAAGGGAGCCACTGGCACGGCACGACGAATCTTACAAACGTTACAATTTGATGTGGTCTTACTCAACAGCTTTCGTAGTCGTGGAATCCAAAACCTTTTCCTTATTTCGCCTATGGTAGCCTCAAAATTTTGATGTTTCATCTTGTTGTGCACATGGGCAACAAATAGTTGTGAAAGGCGGTGACAGGGTGACAAAATAATAGGGTGCCTGGCATCTAAAGGCAACCAACTCGCAGCATCAATACGACCGCTCACTCGAAGTAAATTGTTTTCATCCAAATAAGGCGAAAGCGAAAACAACTCGTTTTCCTTTTTTAAAGAACCACCATTTTTTAAAATGTTTATTTCAAGGGACAGACGACACAGATTATTTTCAGCAACCCTTAACTCTTCAGCACACAGGCATTTCGTACCTTTATATTTATCATTTTTTCGGCATCGATTTGTAAATCTCAGAACCCAAGCCATTGTTCGTTTAAGCCTGAGAAATGAAGAAAAACGATTGAATTTGGGGCGTAGTTCTTCTTCACATAAATCTTCAGGTTGCTCAGAATTCTTATTCTGCCAATCAGCTTCGGTTTCATATAAAAATTGAGGTCCTTGGAACCAACGTGTTTCAATGGAAAAATCAACTTCATTTTTAGCTCATCGGCAACATTGAGATCTGTAGGCAACCATCTCCAATCAGTCGGGCGTGTCGAATCAAGAATTTCGGCAATTCGATGGGCAACAAACGGTTTATATCTTCTACTTTCAGAACCAATCCAACTGATGACGGTTGTAGAATCACTCCAACAGATTCGGCGAGAAACTTTAAGCTCATGTTCCTTCATTATAGTGTCCATCAATCGGGTCCCCAAAACGGCGGCTTGTAGTTCTAATCTGGGAATGGTCATACATTTCAATGGGGCACATTTCGACTTGGCAGATATAAACGACACTCCTATTCGTCCACCAGCTGTTGTATATCTCCAATAGGCCACTGCACCGAAAGCATCTTCACTGGCATCAACAAAAACATGCAACTCTAACTCCAAGGGCAAACCATTTCCAAAATAAAATCGTGGAACCTTTACATGGACAACGTTTCTTAGTTCTTGGCGCCAATTATTCCACATCACTTGTAATGGCGCGGGTAACATCTCGTCCCAAAGCACACTATGTCTCCAAACATTGATGACGTCAAAATTCACGCGATGGAATTTCAAAACAAATTTGAACGCGTCGTCCTTTGGATCCCATAACATGCCAAGTACCTTTTCAGTTGAACCGTCCAACTCATTTAAGCCACCTAAGAAACTGACTTGGTGATTTAAACTGCCTTCTAGAGCTACGACTACCTCTGATGAATTCGATGTAAAATTCCGCATTTCAAACCCAGCAGCTTTATGTATTTTACAAACTTGTGCGGCAATTGCAATGGCTTTTGACGGGCTATCAAAACTATCTACAAAGTCATCTACGTAATGATGATCCAGAATTGACTTCACGGCTCTAGGGAAACGATCTCTATATTCCATTGCATTTGTTTCCTTTACATAATGGGCAATACAAGGCGAACAGGCAGCTCCAAACGTCATCACAAGCATTTCATACACTTCCGGTGGACCACTATCATCATCTCGCCACAAAAACCTCTGCCAACATCTGTCTTCATCAGCAACAACAACTTGATGAAATATTTCTTTAATGTCTCCACACACAGCTACGGAACCGATTCTGAAATTTAACAAAACTGATGGCAACGGTTTGTACTGCTGAGGGCCTTTCAACAACTTCGAATTTAATGAGACACCTTCCACCTTTGCTGCTGCATCAAATACCAAACGAATTTTCCCTGGCTTATTAGGGTTCAGAACACCAAAGTGGGGCAAGTACCACGTTCTCGGATGAACTATATCAACTTCACTCAATGACAATTTGCGTACATAGTTCTTTTTCAAATATTCACTCATTATTTTTTTATAGGCCACACCAAAATCAGGATTATTTTTCATTTTTCTCTCCAGTTCAAAAAATCGATTGAGGGCCATAGAATAGCTATCCGGCAGGACTATGTCATCATTACACCATAGTAGTCTGGATTCAAATCTTCCGGCAACCCTTTTCGTCGAATTTCTCAATATCTCTCGTGCTCGCATATCATCTCTTGACTCAATCACCGGTAGAGCCTTAACGCCAAAATTTTCCGTTTCAAAATAACTTGCCACCAAATTATTCAAGTTATCCAACTGTGTTGTCAACAAACAAGTTTGTGTTCCAGGGCGACCTCCTTTCACGTTTCCAAAAACAACCCATCCAAGAGGCGTATTGGCAGCATATGGACCAGCATCTTCCAAGGGGACTATTTCATCGGGCAATCCTAAATGGCAATGGTCTAAACCAATTAGTACTTTTGGAGCCACACATTCATATGAGTTTATAGGCACACCACGAATCTTTATTAAATCTGCATTAAAAGTCTGACTAGGCAATTTCAAGTTCGAGACACCATATACATTTTTCAAGGAATATTTCCTTTTCTTAAAAGCACCCCTCACATGAAGATCGACCACCATAACTGGTTCTTGTACCGATTTACCACCATACCAACTCAAATTCAATTTACTTTGTCGACCTTTCAATTCAAGCTGTCTCACTAAAGAGCTATCCACCATCGTGACTGAAGAACCTTCATCTAGTAGCGCATAAGTTTCAACAGCACAATTTGGTCCATAGAGAACCACTGGGAGCACTCTGAACAGCAAATCACTCTTTTCACAAGCACTGGAAACACAACTAAGCACTGGCTCGACTGTTGACACACTTTCTGTAGGGGACACATTTTCAGGTCTTTGACTTGGTACATTAGGCTTAATTTCGTGCAATAATTTATTGTGATTTCTTTGGCACCTTTCCATGGGACACTGTTTGCGCCGACGACAATCTTTACTTGAATGGCCACCACTAAGACACGAAAAGCACAATTTCAATCTCTTCACTTCACTCCATCTATTAGGCACACTCAATTCCAAAAATTTTTTACAGTCAAAAATTTTATGTGGACCAACACAATAAAAACATTTTAACTGCCGCTCTGGGCCATCAGAAGCATATAAAACCACTTTTCGTTTTGCATCACTGCTAAATCTATAGCCACTTGAACTACTTATTTGCGCACTTCTTACCAAATTTGCAACACGTTGGAGCCAGGTACTAAAATCCAAAATAGTAGGCAACTGAGGTAAAGTTGAGGTAAACTGGGCCCAATCCAAACGTTTACTCATTGGAAGCTTCTGGACTAACTCCTCCATCAAAGTTGGGTTCGACAAATGTTGATGACCATTGGCAGATTCCAAAAATGCTGCTAAATTTCTAACCTTAATGGAATATGGCACCAATTTATCGATCGCGTTTTCAGGTATAGGCTGAACTTCCTTCATCTGTTGCAATTGGCATCGAATAAGTAGCTCAGGGCGACCATATTGCAGCTTTAATTGCTCTATAACCGTTGGCACATTATTTGGGTGGATGAGCAACGACTTCACACACTCTCTGGCCTCAGCTTTCAGAGCCTTCTGGAGTCTCAAACAATTTTCAAAATTATTATACGAATATGCGGCTGTCGAATGTTCAAGGGCAGACAAGAACATTGGCCAGTCCTCGGGAGTACCACAAAATTCTGGCAGATCATAAAGTTTGCGTTGTACTGACATGCGCACTGTAGCAGGGGAAACAAAAAGAGGCTGAGATGTCATTAACTGGTCTGGCTGACTAACGTAGGAATATGGTGTTGGATTCCGGCGATCAACCATGTCTTCAGGGCCACTGCTAATGCTCTGGATGACTGGTGCATTTTGTCCAATAACACTTGGCACATTTAAATTTTGACTTGCTCTTAAAGCACGTTGAGCGTTTGCCAACTGGGTTTGCAGGATATCAATCTGTCGTTGCAGGTTCTCCGTATCAGATGTAGCTTGTGGTGGCTGGGTTCTCACACTAGGACCGGGCACTAACGTCGGCAGGCTAAGGGTCTCTTCATTTGCCGAGCTAAAAATGTTTTGCGTCGTTACAGCAGGTGTCGTTTCACACGGGGCACTAATGGAGGCACAAGTTACAGTTATTGCCGTTCCGGGGGCAACAGAGCTTACATTTAGTGCCGACGGCATTTGAGAAACTTGTGATGAACTCTCTGTTCCGGCTGGCATGGAACTTTTTGCATTTTGGTTCGTTGCTGTCTGTAAGCGAGAACTTTTTCTAGGTGGCGACCGTTGCATTATGAAGCACAAATGTTTTCACAGGGCACACAAATTCACAAATATTTATCAGCAACAAACTCCAAATTTTTCACAAAAAACTAATTTATTTCAGCAGGCGCAAAAATTTAGATTAAATTAAAAATTAAATAAAAAGGAACCATTCAAATTTAAATTCTTTAAAACACTTTGTTCCGGCAAAACTTAGAATCAATTCGCAATTCTTTCACTCTTGTTCCGGCAGCTTGGAACCACAATCAATCCAAATATCTAACTTGTTCTGGCAGCTTGGAACCACTTCGCTCAGGATGCGAAATAAAATTTGTCGCTGGCTGGTTGAGGAAAGCGAATTTAACTGGTCCCAAATAAACCAACCACAATTTGTTGTATTATGAACAATTTATTTGAGCCACCGTTTATTTCTAATAAAAAAATTATTAAATTATTCCAAAAAACTTATAAAAAATAAAAGATAAAAGAACTTACCGCAGTCTTTATCCCCAACAAACTAAATTTTCTAATTAGAGTTAGTAGTTACTGAGCCTACAATTTCTGTTTCGTTATGTACTTTTACAACAGTTCATTTCCAAATATATAAATAAACTGCAGTATATTTTAGGGACAAAGAATGCGTTTAGTTCGTAAACAAGATCCTTATTCTTATTAGTTCGTAAACAAATAAGGATAAAAAGGAATGCAAACAATAAAAAACATCCTAACGGTCAATGAACCCAACGACAACAATAATCATACAATTGATAAATCAGACAATTTCAATAAACATTAAGGTAGCTCACAAACAATATTTAAATTAACAAATAATTAAAATTAAATAAATAAAATCAAATTAATGGACTTATGAGCCATTAGGCGACAGTCCAAGTTAGTTTTGGTACAGCGAGATGAAATTTCTTGACGCATCTCTAATTCTTGAAAAACCGTTGACAATTTCAATCAGGTAAAAGTATAAGTAAAATTTATACTTTTAATTTCTTTGATATTTATTTGATATGAAAGAGGTTGAGACTGCGACTACACTTATGAAGCCCTAGCACCTCTCAACCATCCCAAGCTGCTAATGAATATGTGGAGAGCCTTGATGTCGGCTCTCGACACAGAACTAAAGTTCTCAAGGAAGGCTCTGCCAAGGGTCCTCGACCTCAAACTACCAAGTGCTGGGCAGTTGCAGAGGAGATGAAAAACGCTGCAGTCATCATTCAACCTGAAGTGGAGTTCAAGACCGAGTTCCTCACAAAAAACCCCAGCACTTGTACATCCACCTAACTTAGACCCATCTGTGAAGATGGGTATACCACTCTGCCCCTGGAGTACCCCATCACTCCCTTGTGCTCTATCCGGTATGAGCATACTTAAACCAGGTAGGAACATAGCCTCAGGCACAATATAATCAGTGGCTTTTTCCGAAAGTCCATACCTTCCGTCAGGAAAGACAGTATTCAGAACTCTGGAGTGACCTATCGAGCGCTGTTTCCACCAACCCGATTCCCGCCGGCGTATGGCACTACGCGCTGCACACCGCTTGACATATAAGTCAAGCTGGGTCAGACAGAGCATAGTATCAAGAGCAGCCTGAGGGCAACTCTTCTTCACTCCAGTGATACTCAAAGAGACAATCCGCTGAACCTTATCCAAGATTTTGAAAACTCTTATCTAAGGCACACCACCAGACAACACAGCCATAAGTAATAACCGGTCTAACAATCGCCTGATATATCCAGCGAATGGCTCTAGGCGGAACACCCCAGTTCTTACCTATGGAGTTCCTACACTGGTAGAAAGCATTTATTCCCTTCTTCATTCTTTTGTCGGTGTTTCGTTTCCAGTTCAGCTTGCTGTCCAGGATAACACCCAAGTACTTGACCTCAGAAGACAACGGAAGCTCCCTACCAGCTAATCTTGGCAACCTGAAGGTTTCAATCTTGTAACTATGCGAGAACAAAACGAGGTACCTCTTATTTGGATTTATCCTCAGATCACATTTTGTCGTCCAAGGGGATAAAATTCCAACAGCAGACTTCATCAGTTTCCCCAGCGTTGGCAAAAATTTACCACCCACAAGAATAGCCACATCGTCGGTATATGCCACAACCCTAAAGCCCCTACTTTCCAGGAGCCTCAGACCAACATTAGCAACCAAGAGCCACAAAAGAGGGGATAGGACACTCCCGTCTGGTGTACCCCTGGTCGCACGCTTGACGACAGAACTTCCAACCAGATTTGATCGGATTAGTCTGTTACCCAATATGTGGGTGATAAACCGCACCAGAAAATCTGGGGCATGTATATCCCTTAGTGAATTCTCAATAGAAGAAGTGGTAACGTTATTGAATGCCCCCTCTATATCAAGGAAAGCCGACAGTGTGTACTCAGCCCTAGCCAAATTCGCCTGAACAAAACCAGTCACTTCATGGAGACCGCTCGCGATAGACTTACCTTTAATGTAAGCATGTTGCGACCCACTCAAAGACCGGTCAATGTTTTACTTTAAATATAGATAGATAAGTCTCCTAAGCTTTCAAGAGAAAGGATGAGATCGGTCTACAATCCTTAGGGTCGATGTGACTGGGTTTATCAGCTTTTGGTATAAACACCACGAGCACATCTTTCCAATTCTCAGGTATATCACACCACCGGAGACAGTCTCTATACAAGTCCGCCAGATATTCGTGTAATATAACACCATCATGCTGCAGCACAGCCGGAAAGATACCATCCGGACAAGGCGACTTGAACGGCTCAAAGCTGCTAATAGCCCATTCGACCTTATCCCTGGTAATGATATCCTTCAAAACGGGCATAATTCCAGCATCATAGAAGGGATCAGCTACACCCAACGGATAGCTTCCTGGATCCTCACAATCGGGAAAATGAGTACTCAATAGAACCTCTAGGGTTTCTTTTCTCGAGGATTTTCACATGCCATCGTTCTTTGGGACGAAGTCTAGGAATTTGGGGTCCTTCGACAGTATCCTATATATATATATACATGTATGTATGTAAATATTTGTCCAAAAAGAAAAATTGTTCCCATATCAGATCTTTTAACAAATGTGCCTCCAAATCGTGTTCCATCCTAAATCAAGAAGTATTATACGCTTGTATGTATGTAAATATTTTTCCAAAAATTTATTAACCTTAATGGCTTCATACAATATTTTCTCACTACTATCCTCTTCTTCGCCTTTTGTTTTATTAAATTCAAGATAGATTTATATGCGGTAACCGTAAGTCTACAACACATACAACAATGCAAAAACAACAGGGATTTTGTTTTTGTTAAAGAGTATGCGGAATGTCAAAAAAATTAACCATGAAACCTCCATAGGAAATTAATAAAAGCAATTAAAAAAACTATATAAATTTTATATATTGAAGTTTCTTTTGATTTTTGTGTCATGCTTAACTCCGCACCTATAAATTAAAAAAAAAATTATTCCATGCATATTATGTAAATAACATATTTTTATATGGCCATCGAGAAAAGTGGCAGATGTAAACGTTATTTGTCATTGCTCATAGTTTAGGCACCTAGGAGAGATCGAAATCTTTTCATCACTCTCGTCTAAATAAATTTTAATATAGTAGGTCTAGGTTGTAGTTCAAAAGATATATGTATATAGTGTTAAAAGCTTAAATATTATTAATCATCTTGCAAAAAAATTGGCTTTGAAATAGTAATCTTGAACAATTTCTAGAGTGCGTATCGTTAAGGATACATACGGTACAAATGGGGGTTTATAAATGCGAAAATGATTATCGAAACAAAACTCAAAAAAACAACAACATTTTGACATTTTAAACCTCATCAGCTGTAGACTTACGGTTACCGTCTACTTTGATTAAATTGTTATTTTCTCGATTAATTTTTAGTAAAGTAACAATTTTGAGTTGTTTTCTTGACGGTGACATCTTGAGACATAAAATTGCTTGCAGCCTACGTTACAGAAGCAATTTCAAAAGAATTTTGACAAGCATTTAGTGTGAAAAGCTTGCAAATATTATTATTTTCTTTCAAATTTCAGTCAGCTGTTTTTGTGTTAAAAATGAAATGTTGCTTCTATCAAATAAATCCAGTGTAAACGATCTAGATTTTGAGGAAGATTTGAAATCTAATCTACTAGATTTCGCTGTAGTGTAAATGGGCTAATAGATAAAAAAGAAAAATATTGTGATGAACCAAAAAATGTTTTTTTGATAAGCGAAAAATTCAATTAAATTTCTTCTAAAACGTGTTGTGTAGAGCAATAATATTTCAATATAAGTATTCAATAATATTTTAAATACAAGAATTTTGTGCAAACATCAACTACTTGCAGAATTCTATAGGTATAGAAAAAAGGGGCGTGATTTTAATGGGACGTCGGTCAATTCAGCCTCTATACGACCACTAACTCCAATTGTATGAGGCTGTTCGATTTCGCCGCGGCGAGTAATATGGTTGTTATCGCCACCACCCTAATATTTTCCTTTTTATGTATTTATTTCTTTATCTACTTATATTTTCAATCAAAATTATTTGTGATTATAGTCCCATCCATGTATATAAACTTACACACGTCTAATGGTGTTTTCTTTTCTACCAAAAAATGTGCATTTTATTAAGGCAAAATGCAATTTTGCGTTTGTTTCTTAAAAATGTTTTGCCCTCTAAAAGGGTGGTATGTTTTATTCTAAATAATTCGCCCTTGCCAATGGTGGAGGGCATTGCGTTTTGTGCTCTGTATAAATCGAGAGTGCTGATAATGCCCTGTAAAGCAGAAGACTTTTGTTTATTAATAGGGCTACCAGATGATATTTAAAAAAAGCCGTCTGGTATTGTTATCCAATTTGAAGTTAATTTTTTCATTGTTTTGTTAAGTAACCTTAAGGAAACATTACATTATTAAAGTTACATGGTCCGTAATATAAAAAATTGTATTCAATGTTAGAACAGTGTTAAATTTTTTTTTTTTTTTGTTAAAAAGCTCTCAAAAAATAAAGTTGAGAAATTAGCGATCTGGCAACACCTTTTTCATATTTACATTTATTATTGAAAATAATAAATTTAGATCTAAAACCTTTTTTATGAAAAAAGTATAAATATGGATATTACTGCATCTATTTTATTTGCAAAAATTTAAATAAATCAGTTATTAGATTCATCTTCGTCATCTGATGAAGAAGAATTACTGAATTTATTACATACATAATGACGCCTTTTGCACGTTGAAATTTGTTTCGAAACAAATTTCAACACTCTTGAGTTTGTAGGAGAGAGGGGAAAAACGAACGGGGGTGATTTTAGAATTTCATGTACTCAGAAATTTGCTATGTTCTTATTCGTATATACACAGAGTTGTACTTGATTTCACATTTTCTTTTATTTTTTGTTCCGCATAGAGAAGTTAACATCTTGACTGCCGCGGCAACTTTCAGAAAACTGGCCAATAACGACAATTTGATTTTTCACATTATATTACTAAAAACAATTTTTAGATCGTAGATATCATCAAAAGGCAAAAATGATGTTTTTTAGGAGAAAAAGTGGGTAAAAGTTGACTCGTAGTTAGTCAACGGTGTTAATATAAAGCTCCCTTATTTAAAATATCATTAGTTTTTGTTGATTTTGAGTTTGTAACGCCAAACAATTAATTAAAAAAGGTTGAAAAAATACAAATATTAAAAAGAATATAATTTAAATAAGGTAAATATATTAAAAAATAATAATACATAAATATATAATATAATAATAAATATAATATTCATATAATGTTCATGTCTTGTGTTTGAAACTAAATCACAATGCCAAACAAAGTTACAACTGTTAAAAACAGCAGAACGACGCGATAAAAGAAAACAAAATTTCTGAAATTAATTTTTTACGTCCAAAAGCGAAAAAAATTTTAAAAGAAAATGCAAAAAAGTTCCTCACATTTGTTTCGAAACAAATTTCAACGTGCAAAAGCCGTCTTGTGTTATGATCTTCTCAAATAAAAAATGGCATTACAACACGGTTGGTCAAAAGTTTTTTTAATGCACCTTGTAAGAGGGTGACATTTTCTTTGTAGAAAAGAAAACACTATACTTTGCTCAATTTTGTATTCTGAAAAAATGAATAATTATTCTAGTTCATTCCGTTTAGAGTGTCGAAGAGAAAAAGAACAAATTGTTTTAAAGCAAAGCAAGCAAATTTATTATACAAAAACTAATTTCAATAAAGCAAATATTTGTGGCTTTAAAAGGTTGTAATTTTATTTTAATTCGAAACCTGAAAGTAACATTTCTTTAAAACAATTTTTTCGATAAAAGAACAACAAGCGTTTAAATAAGGGAAAATATTTTAATCGCGATTCAAATTACTGAAATGTCTCAAAACGATTTCAATTGCAATATGTGTGACTCGAAGGACACCAAGTGTATAGTGCAGTGCGATTCGTGCGACAAATGGTTCCACTTTGAGTGTGTTGAAGTGAATAGTGATGTAGCTAACGTGAGTTGAAATTGTTACTGCGGTAAGGACTAGCCCGTGGCTATTAAAAATAGCGTCCCAACGAGAATGAAAACACGAAGAAACATACTGCCGTCTGTTAATGCTGCAACCGAATTTAATGCAGGATTGCAAGCAGCGTCATCACCAGCTAACCATATTCCAAGGTCCTTTGACCGCGTACACACAGTTGCAACTGCAGATGCTGGAGGAGGAAAAGGAATTCCAACGGAAATATTTGGTGAAAAAATACAGTATCCTAAGCCAAGGAGAAGCGTCGTAAAATGTAAATTCCTTTTTAACCTATAATTCTTTCCAGCCTACTGCATCACAAATTGCAGCCAGACAGGTTTTACCTAAAGAATTGCCACATTTCGATGGCAATCCTGAAGACTGGCACTTATTTATCAGCAACTACAAAAACAGTACACAGATCGCTGGTTATACTGATTGTGAGAACCTAATGCGTTTACAGTCGTGTCTCAAAGGTCGTGCAAAGGAGCTGGTAAGTTGCTTATGCCATCCATGAATGAAATCATCCAGACTCTGGAGATACGTTTCGATTGTCCAGAGTGCATTTTGGACAGCATGATCGAGAAAGCTATGAAGATTCCACTGAAATATTTGCTCGACTATGGAGGCATGTAATTTGATGACTAATTTAAACAACCCTTTGTTAGTGAAAACATTGGTTGATAAGTTGCCTAATCATCATAAGCTGAGTTGGGCGATACACACCAAAGATGATAAGGTCTCAGTGGTGAAGTCTTTCATCGATTGGCTTTATAATATAGTCACCACAGCTAGTCAAGTCGTATCCTCTATTGGCTCCAAGAGAGGTGCATCAATCAACAAGGATTCCGAACAGACTCCTATTAAGAATTTATTTTGTATTTATTGTACGAACAAGGAACCCAAAGTCCAAAACTGCCGTGAGTTTCAATCTTTAGATTTAGATTCAAAGTGGAATGTGGTGAAAGAAAATAAATTATGCCGCCTGTGTTTGAATTCCCAACGACGTAAATGCTTTTTTTAGCGTTTATTTAAACAAATTTGATATGCTTAAATTAAAAATAAAGAAATAGAAAATTTAAATATTCTATTATACACTGTCTCAAAAACGGGATGTCAAGTATATGTAATAGCAATATGTTCTATAATTTTAATATTACATGTTAGATTTAATCATATAAATAAATTTATAAAAAATTATATTTAATAATGTAAGTAAAAACATTAAAAAAACTTACTTTGATCGACGTAAATGCTTTTCGTAGAAAGTGTGTGATATTGCAAACTGTAAAACAAAACACCATCCTTTGTTACAGAAATATAGTGTATCGGCTCATCCAAGTAAAGTTCAAGCGACAACATCGACTCCCAGTGGAAGTGATAATTCCCACAACGACCATAATAATAAGCCGTGTTTCCGAATTATTCCGATTTATATATACACAACAATGGTAGTTCCTTAAATACGTTTGCCTTTTTAGATAAAGGCTCATCCGTTACTTTAATGGAGCAAAGCCTCTCTGGTGAAAAGGAACTATTGAAAGATACATAGCTACAGAAGACTATGGAAGAGAAGTCATCATGTTAAGGTCGTACATGGTATCTACTAGGGATGCCAAACGGGATCGATTTTTAAAAATCCCGGGATTCGGGATTTACAATATTTCGGGATAATTAGGGATCCAAAAATCCCGAAAAATCACGGGAAAAATCGCGATTTTCTCTTAATAAGAAAAATATTTTGTTAACAAAATCATTTATATTCCAATTATATCAGAATTATATGTCATTAAAAATAAAATATTAAAAAAGCAAGACAAAAAGTAACAAAAAAGCATAAATTTACAAAAATAAAAATTATTCATACGTACGCATATGCATTAGTTTTAAGAAAATTATTTGGATTCCAACAAAAAGATTAATGCATCTGACATGTGATCTGATAGGCTTGAACGAATTTTGTTGTCAACATAACCTGCCGTTGAAAAACACTTCTCGCAATCAACATTTATTGGTAAAATAGTTCCAAGATAGCTGTATGCAGCTTGTAAATATTCACCTCTACCACCTCCTGATGTAAATAAATCTATTCCTTTGGACAGTTGAATATCTAAATCAGTTACCTTATTAATTCGTTTTATAGGGCTTTTGCGTTCTTCGATGCCCTTAAATAATTTTTTATCACTGGAAGTAGGGTTTTCCTCATCTGAGATGCTATTATCAAAGTCAAGTAATATAGAATTTTTTCAGGACCTTTTGTAGATTCAAAATACATATGAATTGACAATCCCGAAAATCCCGAAAAATCCCGGGCCAAAATTTTAAAAATCCCAGGATTCGGGATATTGCGAATCCCGGGATTTCGGCATTTCCCGATTGGCATCCCTAGTATCTACCAATATTTGTTGCCATCAATCTGAATAAGCCTGGCAAGGTTCGTCTGGTACAGGATGCAGCATTGAAATCACACTACAAGTCTCTAAACGACTTTATAATTCCTGGTCCTGATTTACTTGCGCCCCTTTTCAACATCCTAATCGAATTTCGTGTGGGCCAAATTGCCATATGTGGCGATATAGCAGAAATGTTTCATCGTATTAACGTTAGAGATGAAGACATGCATGCTCAACGATTTTTGTGGTTCGGAAATGGCGACAACAAAAAACATTGTGAATACGTAATTCATTATATAAGAAATAAGAACGCAGACGAATTTCGCGACTTGTATCCCCGAGCATTAAAGCAATTCAATGGACGATTTTATTGACAGCGTGGATACCGACGAAGAGGCGATGGAACTAGCAGAATAAGTGCGCTCAATTCATGCATATGGTGAATTTCAAATGAGAAATTGGGCGACTAATTCCGAAAATGTTTGAAGGCGCCTATGCGATGATGGTTCAACGATTCAAAATCCATTTAAGGCTATAGAAAAAATACTAGGTATGTATTGGGAATCTAGTAATGACGTTTTCCAGTATAATTCTAGATTCTCGAGGCTCCGAAAGGACGTGTTTCAGCTGCACGTGGTCCCTACCAAAAGAGAAATCTTACAAATCCTTATGTCAATTTTTGATCCACTGGAATTCGTTTCACATCATACAATTGGACTCAAGATGCTGCTGCAAGATATTTGGCGCTCAGGAATCAAATGGGACGAAGTTATCCGAAGACCTTTTGCTGAAGTGGTCCTCGCGGCAATCCAATCTGTCCAGGATATCGTCTATAACCATTCCTATCATGCTACTCGACGAAATTAAGACTCATTATAAAAGTCCAACTGCATACATTTGTAGATGCCGGCGAAAACGCGTACGCTGCGGTAAGCTACTTTAAAATCCACTATAATGATGTGGTCGATGTGCGAATCGTACCCGCTAAAGCAAAGGTTAAACCGCTAAAACCGCTTAAACCAATATCCATAGCGTCGAAAATTCGAAGCGCAATGCGTCTCAACTGTGAAGAAAGTTTTTTTTGGTAAGATTCGAAAACCGTACTAAAGTAGCTCTCAATGGATCCTACAAATTTTAAAGCGTTCGTCATGTATAGATTGATGAAATTCTGGAATCTACTAATGTTACGCAATGGAAGTGGGTGCCTACTAAATTAAACCCTGCAGATCGTGCTTTTTTAAAGGATGAACAGCTTTTGTGGCCCAAATGCCCAGAATTCAATGTGGTCAACAATGAGGAAACACAAAATCATCTACTTATTATTGACAAAACGAATAGTTTCACGATCAACATCGAATATTTTTCCTCCTGGAAAATACTTTTCATGGCACTTCCTCAATTTGTGCTATACATTGAGGAGTTGAAATCCAGAATTAGGCGCAAAAAACTACGGCTCATGGGTTTCGAGCACAAACAGAAGGCAAAAAATATCTTGTTTGTTGTACAGGCTAGTGAATTTAGTGAAGAAATATGGTATCTCAAAAACAACAGGAAGTTGCCACCTGGAAATAAACTTAAACAACTAAATTGTTTTCTTGATAATTCCGGAGTACTACGTGCTTGTGGTAGAGTCGAGTCTCTGAATTGTAACAACGCAATAATTCTTCCCCACGATCACTACATAACCATTTTATTGGTCCGGAGCTATCACGAAGATTTCCATCATCGTCTCCATGAAGCTACGATGTCCAAAATTAAATCAAGGTTCTACATCTCCAAATTGAAAACCCAAATCATCTTTTACTTGGCTCTGCAGATGGACACAAACGCCAGCGATGCCATCAGTCGCAGATATTTGCAAATCAATTCTATAGATGGATGGGGGTGTATGTAACTACACGAGACATACCAAGCAGCTCACAGCCTCCGTATCTTAGATCAGGCCCTCCCCGAGTACTGGTATCTGGCAATTTGCTAATATGAGAAGGCAAGATTGATGATTCGTCATGACCTTGACTACGACTGGAACTTCAATTTGAATATGATGCAATCGGGCAGACGGTGGCAATGGCTTTCAGGCTAATGTGGCAGACGCCTCCACTTTATTAAATCCTTGGCAGGGCTTCAGGTACATTCGATTATTGCCGCCATTTGGTTGGTGATTTAGGTTTAGTTGAGATGACTCCTAATTAGTGTCCGACCTGGCTCTGAACGCAAACTCCCATAAGGTTTTGCGTCAACCTTCTCGAGGACCTCACTGAATACCATAGCCACCCTCGGGGTCTTAAAGGAGAACTCGATAATAGATATGAGATAGCGGCTTGAAGATGGAACCCAGATGAAAATGAATAAAAGATTATTTGAAGTAGATGAGATGATGCAAGGAGAGGTTGTATTATGAGCAGCCCACGTATAAGGCGATCGTCTGTAAGAAAGGCACAGACGACCGTGTTACAAAGGGGTGATAATTCACCGAAAGAGTCGGATACTTCGCAAACGCAGGTCAGTTGCTCCCGTTCTACGGAAAGAGGATGATCTAGATAAGGGTAATGATGATGTTAGTGCAACGCCGAATGATGGATGCTCTGGCCTAGAACAAATAGACACATCAAGCTCTCCAACGTTGGAAATGATCGGTAGGATGAGGAAAATGAACGCGAATTACGGTCCCAAATATGCGAGAGCAAGTTCGAGCTTTCATCACGTTGTCGGCTGAAAGTGTGGCGAGACTTATCTACTGGGGCTGATAGCTGTCGAAAGGTGAATAAAATCATCAGCGTGCAAAATATATCTGCATCGGATTGCCAGGGGTTCCTGGTTTGAAGACGAAACAGTCACAGCTGCACTTTGAATACCTGACAGCGGTAGGTTTGCAGTTACGGAACACGGAGCCGGCTCTGGATATACATATTTTCGAACCGGATTCCTGATCATAATGAGCTGATACCTCACTCCTAGTGATGATATAGAGCAATTTAGGACGAAGATCGGCTTTATTGAGGAAGAGCACTCGCTGTTGGTGGACCGTTCATAGTGGCCGGGGATTTTAACGCTGAAGCTGTTGAATGGGGCGATCGGACAACGAACACTCGAGGAAGCTGCATTTTGGATATGGCGGCAAGATTGGGTCTTATAGTGGTGAATACTGGCAGCACAACCATCAAGCGGCGAGATGCGAGTATACCACGCCAGATAACACTTTGCTGACTGAACATTTGGCCAGAAAAAAAGCGGAATGGAAAGTTTTTGAAGACCAATGGAAGTTACCATCACTACATTAGTTTCCGAATCGCGGAAAGAGCGAACCTTATCCCAACAGCCAGGACCAGGGGAACGCGAAAATGGAACGTGGCGAGTCTCAATAGCGCGGCATTCTTGGAAAGAATTGACGAGATCTCACTTTCACGATGATGCTATCACTCTGACTAGCGAAACTATGCAGCGTATAATTCGTAATTGCAACGCTTCAATGTCTCGCATATCGCATCATCCCAGAAGACAATCTGTATACTAGTGAACACCTGATGTTGCTGAACCCAGACGAACCTGCCTCCAGTGCAGAAGAAGATATACTAGAGCTAGAAGAGAAGGTCATGCAGCCCATGAGGCTGCGGACTTCAAACGGGCCCGAAGAGCACTGAAACAGGCAATTATAGCCGCCAAAGAGGCGAAATGGGAGGAGCTCCGTAATGAATTGAACACGAAGCCCTGGGACCTAGCTTATAAAATTCTGACCAGAAAACTGGGCGTAAACTGTGCTGTGCCACCTCGCCGTCGACAATATAATGAGGAATTTGTTCCGCGTGCACCCACCATTATGTTAGGAACGTGCACCTTCGACAGCCGATACGCCAATACCCTTCACGGAGGAAGAATTGACAACAGCGGCGAAAAGTCTCAAGGGAAATAAGGCTCCCGGTCCAGTTTGAGTACTGGCCGAAATAATTAAACTAAAATCGACCAAATGCACTTCACGAAATGTAGAAAGCTTGCATTGCCCAAGGTGTCTTCCCTGACCAATGAAAGCTGAAAAAATTAACTCCGATCAGCAAGGGAAAAGGAGACCCGAGACATCCATCCATATCGCCCTCTCTGTATGCTGGATAGTGCCGGTACATTATGGGAGAAACTTCTCCAGCGCAGACTGGCAGCGCTATTGAGACAGCTGGTGAATTATCGGAAAGACAGTATGGCTTGCGACCAGGTAGGTTAACTCTTGGTGCCTTAGCGGATGTAGTGGAATGCGTTGAACGGACCAGACTCAGACGTTACTATCCGAAGCGCATCGATGTAAGGAATGCTTTCAACAGCCTACGATGGGAGGATATTATTAAGGCACTACGAGAAAGATATCTTATTCCTATATACCTTCTGAGAATATTACGCAGCTATCTGAAGGATCGCAAGCTTCTATATGATATACCCGATGGCCGAAAAGGCGTAGAGATCACGTCTGGTGCAGCTCAGAGATCTGTTCTTGGTCCTGATCTCTGGAACCTGAGCTATGATGATATCTTAGGTATCCCGAAGTAATGCATATAGCCGTCCCGGGAAGGGAGTATCCCCAGAAGAGGAGGAGGATATAGATGGATCCATGCTTATGGTCCAAACTTAGTCCAACGTATCAAATGGTTTGAGAGAGTAAAGCCTCCATCCGTTAGTGATATAGTGGTTATTGTGGACAATACACTTCCCCGGTACAGGTAGCCCAAAGGTGTCATAATTGAGGCTACCCTTGCTAAGGGTGTTCGCCGTGTTAAAGTTAAAACCAGCACCAGTACATTTGTGAGGCCCGTGGCCAAAGTAGCTATATTGGGGGAATGTTACTATCGCCACCCTAATATTTTCTTCTTTATGTATTTACTTCTTTAACTACTTATATTTTCAATCAAAGCAATCACAAGTAAATATATTGTATGTATATGAACTTACATGCATCTAAGTATATTTTGCTCAATTTTGTGTTTTGTAAAACCGAATAATTATTCTAGTTAATTCTGGTTAGAGTTTCGAAGAGAAAAAGAACAAATTGTTTTAAAGCAAAGGAAGCAAATTTATTATATAAAAAACTAATTTAATAAAGCAAATATTTGTGGCTTTTAAAGGTTGTAATTTTATTTCAATTCGAAACCTGAAAGTAACAATGGTAATATGTAGCACCAAGTTTCACCATATCGGTATTCATAAGACCACTTGGATGTCCCCCGATCGATCAACATCCAACCAGATTGGCCGCATTGCGATTGATGGTAGACACATCTCTAATGTACTAGATGTGCGCACATTCAGAGGTTAAAATATCGACTCGGACCGCCTCCATGTTTGTGCGTTCTAATATAATGCGAAAGTTGGACGTCAAGAAACTGCAATCACAAAGGTCAGTTGAGTCGTTCTCCGATCAACTCCCGGAAAGCTCCATAGTTCCCCATCTAATCTCAGTGACATTGATGAGCTCTGGGCCAACATCTCCCACTCCTTGCGTTCGAACGCCTACTCTAAAGAAATGAGGCATCTTCAGCGAAAAATACCGCATACAAGAAAACATTGTAGTCAGTAGCTACTCGAACTATTGTCGAGAACTACAGAGAGAGAAGAAGGGATGCGAGCGTGAAGAAGTCGAGATGTAGGAATGACGCTCGGAAAGCGATCGTCTGTAAGAAAGGCACAGACGACCATATTACAAGGGGGTGATAATTCACCGAAAGAGTCGGATACTTCGCAACCTCAGGCTACACAGTCAGTTGCTCCCGTTCTACCGAAAGAGGATGATCTAGATAAGGGTAATGATGATGTTAGTGCAACGCCGAATGATGGATGCTCTGGCCTAGAACAAATAGACACATCAAGCTCTCCAACGTTGGAAATGATCGGTAGGATGAGGAAAATGAACGCGAATTACGGTCCCAAATGTGCGGGAGCAAGTTCGGGCTTTCATCACGTTGTCGGTTGAAAGTGTGGCGAGACTTACCTACTGGGGCTGATAGCTGTCGAAAGGTGAATAAAATCATCAGCGTGCAAAATATATCTGCATCGGATTGCCAGGGGTTCCTGGTTTGAAGACGAAACAGTCACAGCTGCACTTTGAATACCTGACAGCGGTAGGTTTGCAGTTACGGAACACGGAGCCGGCTCTGGATATACATATTTTCGAACCGGATTCCTGATCATAATGAGCTGATACCTCACTCCTAGTGATGATATAGAGCAATTTAGGACGAAGATCGGCTTTATTGAGGAAGAGCACTCGCTGTTGGTGGACCGTTCATAGTGGCCGGGGATTTTAACGCTGAAGCTGTTGAATGGGGCGATCGGACAACGAACACTCGAGGAAGCTGCATTTTGGATATGGCGGCAAGATTGGGTCTTATAGTGGTGAATACTGGCAGCACAACCATCAAGCGGCGAGATGCGAGTATACCACGCCAGATAACACTTTGCTGACTGAACATTTGGCCAGAAAAAAAGCGGAATGGAAAGTTTTTGAAGACCAATGGAAGTTACCATCACTACATTAGTTTCCGAATCGCGGAAAGAGCGAACCTTATCCCAACAGCCAGGACCAGGGGAACGCGAAAATGGAACGTGGCGAGTCTCAATAGCGCGGCATTCTTGGAAAGAATTGACGAGATCTCACTTTCACGATGATGCTATCACTCTGACTAGCGAAACTATGCAGCGTATAATTCGTAATTGCAACGCTTCAATGTCTCGCATATCGCATCATCCCAGAAGACAATCTGTATACTAGTGAACACCTGATGTTGCTGAACCCAGACGAACCTGCCTCCAGTGCAGAAGAAGATATACTAGAGCTAGAAAGAAGGTCATGCAGCCCATGAGGCTGCGGACTTCAAACGGGCCCGAAGAGCACTGAAACAGGCAATTATAGCCGCCAAAGAGGCGAAATGGGAGGAGCTCCGTAATGAATTGAACACGAAGCCCTGGGACCTAGCTTATAAAATTCTGACCAGAAAACTGGGCGTAAACTGTGCTGTGCCACCTCGCCGTCGACAATATAATGAGGAATTTGTTCCGCGTGCACCCACCATTATGTTAGGAACGTGCACCTTCGACAGCCGATACGCCAATACCCTTCACGGAGGAAGAATTGACAACAGCGGCGAAAAGTCTCAAGGGAAATAAGGCTCCCGGTCCAGTTTGAGTACTGGCCGAAATAATTAAACTAAAATCGACCAAATGCACTTCACGAAATGTAGAAAGCTTGCATTGCCCAAGGTGTCTTCCCTGACCAATGAAAGCTGAAAAAATTAACTCCGATCAGCAAGGGAAAAGGAGACCCGAGACATCCATCCATATCGCCCTCTCTGTATGCTGGATAGTGCCGGTACATTATGGGAGAAACTTCTCCAGCGCAGACTGGCAGCGCTATTGAGACAGCTGGTGAATTATCGGAAAGACAGTATGGCTTGCGACCAGGTAGGTTAACTCTTGGTGCCTTAGCGGATGTAGTGGAATGCGTTGAACGGACCAGACTCAGACGTTACTATCCGAAGCGCATCGATGTAAGGAATGCTTTCAACAGCCTACGATGGGAGGATATTATTAAGGCACTACGAGAAAGATATCTTATTCCTATATACCTTCTGAGAATATTACGCAGCTATCTGAAGGATCGCAAGCTTCTATATGATATACCCGATGGCCGAAAAGGCGTAGAGATCACGTCTGGTGCAGCTCAGAGATCTGTTCTTGGTCCTGATCTCTGGAACCTGAGCTATGATGATATCTTAGGTATCCCGAAGTAATGCATATAGCCGTCCCGGGAAGGGAGTATCCCCAGAAGAGGAGGAGGATATAGATGGATCCATGCTTATGGTCCAAACTTAGTCCAACGTATCAAATGGTTTGAGAGAGTAAAGCCTCCATCCGTTAGTGATATAGTGGTTATTGTGGACAATACACTTCCCCGGTACAGGTAGCCCAAAGGTGTCATAATTGAGGCTACCCTTGCTAAGGGTGTTCGCCGTGTTAAAGTTAAAACCAGCACCAGTACATTTGTGAGGCCCGTGGCCAAAGTAGCTATATTGGGGGAATGTTACTATCGCCACCCTAATATTTTCTTCTTTATGTATTTACTTCTTTAACTACTTATATTTTCAATCAAAGCAATCACAAGTAAATATACTGTATGTATATGAACTTACATGCATCTAAGTATATTTTGCTCAATTTTGTGTTTTGTAAAACCGAATAATTATTCTAGTTAATTCTGGTTAGAGTTTCGAAGAGAAAAAGAACAAATTGTTTTAAAGCAAAGGAAGCAAATTTATTATATAAAAAACTAATTTAATAAAGCAAATATTTGTGGCTTTTAAAGGTTGTAATTTTATTTCAATTCGAAACCTGAAAGTAACAATGGTAATATGTAGCACCAAGTTTCACCATATCGGTATTCATAAGACCACTTGGATGTCCCCCGATCGATCAACATCCAACCAGATTGGCCGCATTGCGATTGATGGTAGACACATCTCTAATGTACTAGATGTGCGCACATTCAGAGGTTAAAATATCGACTCGGACCTCCTCCAGGTTTGTGCGTTCTAATATAATGCGAAAGTTGGACGTCAAGAAACTGCAATCACAAAGGTCAGTTGAGTCGTTCTCCGATCAACTCCCGGAAAGCTCCATAGTTCTCCATCTAATCTCAGTGACATTGATGAGCTCTGGGCCAACATCTCCCACTCCTTGCGTTCGAACGCCTACTCTAAAGAAATGAGGTATCTTCAGCGAAAAATGCCGCATACAAGAAAACATTGTAGTCAGCAGCTACTCGAACTATTGTCGAGAACTACAGAGAGAGAAGAAGGGATGCGAGCGTGAAGAAGTCGAGATGTAGGAATGACGCTCGGAACTTCTTTCAAAAGGTTAAGCGCCTAACCGAGGGTTATAAGCGCAGAGCTAACAGATTAGCAGAGGTGTTGAGGTTGTGGGGGAAACACTTCTGTACTCCGTTACAAGTCAATAATGACACCAGTACCGCCTTTAGAGAAGATGTACCGAATTCCACCGATGATGACGGCGTGGAGGTTCTGCAGCCTGACGAAGAAAAAGCAAAGTCGCGATTATGCGATTTAAAAACAATAAAGCTGCAAGTCTTTGAATTGTTCAAAACCGAAAGTAATGAGTTAGTAAGGCGCAAGCGCCAGCTTCTTTACAAAATATGGAAAGGAAAGTATGCCCAACGATTTAAACCTTTAGTGCATTTGAATGGCATGCACTAAGCCATGTTCAATAGTACTAAAGGCAACAGTAACATTTCGCTTGGTACGCTTTATGATGTCAATGTCGTCAACGTACGCTAGCAACTGGACGCATTTTTTAAATAAAACCTACCAGCTACATTAAAGCCGAAAGTACGTAGAAAGTTGCATGCGATTCTTGTATTCTATACCGCTTTTTATTGCACACAATGCGTTTTATGCGACTGGTTTTTTGTTTTGATCAGTTACTGTGGTCAACAAGCAAGCAAACAAGAATACTTTTGGGAAAAATGAATAATCAAATTGTGATCATAAAAGAATTTTTTTTATAGCTTTATGAGCTAAAGGTTGGAAATCTTCGAAAGACATTGGTAGCCCGACCTACCAATGTGCACGATTCGCCACAAGACTTACTCTCAGCTTGCGAAACGCATATGTACTAAAACCAACCTAAGTCGGCACACTTCCATTTAGTCGCCCCCCCGGGAACACATCGGGCGTGGGGGGGGGTTGGTAATAATTCAGCGGGTGCTGCTATCCATTTCTGCTATTCTTGATTTCTCTATTATCCTCTGTTGTATCAAGACTTTCTTCGCGAAGAAACATACATCATCAAGAAACATGCATCATCATTCGCCTGGTTAGGGTGCACTAGCACCGTACTCCTATTTGATAAGTGTCTTCTCCTCTCTACATCCCATCATCACCAAGGCTGCTTCCATAGATACTGTGCGGAAGGCAGAAATTACTTGGAGGGCAGATCTTCTGTAGGCCGCAACCGCTCCCATCCTATATGTCTTCTTGTCCATGGCCTCGGCCCATACAGGAGCTTCATATAGAGCAATCGATCTAACCACTCTCATGAGCAATTGCCTCTTCTCCTGCTTCCGACCTCCTGGGTTAGGCATTATTCGCGCGAGTGTATCTGTTGTCGCCGCACACTTCTTAATAATATATGCCGGATGTTCCTTGAATGTGTCTATTATAACTCCCAGGTATTTGATTGACTGCTTTGATGTTATCCTTTGTTCGCCAACAGTTATGGTGACGAATTCCATTTTCTTCCTACTGCTTACTAATACTACATCCGTTTTATGGTCAGCAAGTTTTAGACCTACACTTGCGATCCAGCTTCTAACTCTGCCAACTGCTGCATTGCACGTCCGTACCAATTCATCAAGATATTTGCCTCTTACCAAGGCAATATCGTCCGCAAATCCAAATATTTGTGCGCCCGTAGGAAGCCTAAGCGTCAGTACACCGTCATACATGGCGTTCCATAGTATTGGGCCCAACATCGAATCCTGTGGTAGTTCCGCTATGTGTCATATAGAAGCACACTATTCTTAAAGGTGAGGTGAAGAAATTCACCTCATTAACAGTGTATTTCGCAAAGCCCTTCCTCCTGTTGTCAATATCTCCCAATGGGAATTTACCGCATGTCCCCACCGCCGCCTTGCTGCACTTACTTGTAGCTTAACACTGGTCGTTAGATGCTTTATAGTGCTCGCTTAATATCGTCAGGTCTATCCTCCGCTTTCGAACAGTCTGTTTGAGAAGCTCCTGCGCCGCTTCTCACTGATTTAGATTCAGCTGCAAAATTCTCATCTTTCCACGTTCATCAATCTCCGTCTAGGTTTTAGATACTGTGGTCACTTAGGCCCACCCGTGACATGATTCGAGTCCACATTTCGATCGCCTCTACAGAGTAGGCAGTAAGGGTCACCGCGACAAGTTTTTGCAAGGTGGTCTTGCTCTCCGCACTTGAAGCAGTGTTTTGACCAATCACTCTTACTGCGGCAATTTCCTGCTATGTGCCCGAAGTCTAGGCACTTGTAGCATCTTCTTGGGATGACTTTCCTCATTAACCGGCAAACTGTCCACCCGACACGCAGTTTGTCCACTTTCTCGGCCCTATACGCCAGCTCCATCGGTATTGCAATTATTGTCGCCCGGGTACCCCCCGGAGCACTTCTTATCATCCTGATAGCCGTTGGGTGTATTTCTCCAATTTATTCTCTCTATGCGGTTACTATCTCATCCTCTGTGGTTACCTCGTCCAGGTATCGCAGTTCAAATATTGTCTCCAGAGTTTCGTTCTGACCTCGATATCATCGAATAATATTTTCTTCAATTTGGATTGGTGCATCTCAGTTGCCACCTCAGCCGACCTTCTAAATTCCAAGAGAATTTCACCTTTCTGTGTCTTCTTCACAAGACATCGCCTACTGATTTAAGACCCGGAACGTTTCTAAAATTCCTTAAAATGTCTCCAAATGAGAGTTTCTCCCAATCGTTGGACTCTTGAATGGCCATCTCGGTACTCCAAATCTCGGTTCGTCGCACCACCGGCAGCATCCACTGCTCTCTTTGTCAGATCCTTTGAAGCAGCGTCCTTTACTCCCTCCGAGTTGTGTTTTGTCATCCGTCGTGAAGACATGTCTGTCTACTTTGTGTCGTCCGTCTATTTTGCTAAAATTAAAATTAAAAAGAAAACAAAATTAAAACAAAACAAAAACAATAACAATTGTGCGGCCAAGAATTAGAATTACAGTTTTTAAATAAAATAATAACATATTACATACAACTATACCTATTACATACATCCATACCTAATACATACTCTTGACAACAATATTTTAAATATTAATAAGACAACAAAAATAAAATAAAAACAGTTTTTTTTTAAACAACAACACCATCCCACAAGAAACAAGAAGAAGAATTTAAAATAACTCACAACAATAACATAAAATACTGAAACAAAAAAGAAAACAAAATTAAAACAAAACAGAATCAGAAAAATTACAATTTAGCGGCCAAAGATTACAGTTTTATAACAACAACACCATCAAACGAAATATATATTTAGCCATTACATACATGTATACCTATTACAAATCACATTACAATAGAATTTAGTGTCGTTTGTGGAATTAAGGACGTACTAAGGTGGAATCGACTATCGCGACGTTATTTAGTGTTCCGTGGATTTGAAGGGGCATTTATGGACCACGCTTGGGGCTTTTATGGCACCGGTAGGCGGTGCATTTTCCTTTTCATCCGTATCCTTCACCCTTGAACTCAAATAACCTCATAGTGCGGGCTTTTTGGGGTCGATTGCTGTGGATTATCTAATGGTGAAGGTATAGCACTGGCCATTTTATAGTCACCTAGCAGCAACTTGATTCCTTGACGTTCGCATCTTGAGGCAGGGCATTTGATTTTTAATTATTCCTTATCGTGATGGCGAGTCGCTTTCGCATTGATTTCTGTAACGTGCGGGGGCTGAGGGCAAATTTTTTCTCTGTCTATGCTCACTATGTCCATGGGCCGGATGTTTTCGCCTTATGTGAAACCCAGGTATCTGAGGATGCTGATCCACAGGATTTTCATATCCCTGGGTATCACCTGCTATCCCTTTTTAATTTCCATCGGGGTCTTGCTATGTACATTCGCAATGAAGTTGTGTACCAATGCCAGCAATCAATTGGCATGTATGATGCAGAATTTAACTGTCTTTGGGTTAAGTTCAAAATCAGGGCACATCTTTTGCACTTCGGGTTTCTTTATAGAAGTCCAAACGCGGAAAGAGAGGTTACCATATCTGGCTTCGACTCTCTTTCTGACTCCATAACTAGGATCCTGGAGGATTATCCGAACAGTGAAATTGTTGTTGCTGGTGATTTCAATGTTCATAATTCATCCTGGCTCCACCATTCGAGCAGCACAACTCCTGAAGGCCAATACGTTGAGTTGTTCGCCGCGCTTAATCACCTTGCTCAACTAGTGAATGAACCAACACATATATCGTGTGTTGATGGGCACCAAAATAATACACTCGACCTTTTTCTTACTTCACACCCTGATAAGTATGAAGTTAAGGTTTTAGCACCTCTCGGTAATTCGGATCACTGTACTATCTCTGCCTCTTTTCCGTTATCTGGACTTCGTGAGGTTTCACCTATGGCTAAGAAACGCTCTGTTTTTAACTACGGGAAAGCACGTTGGGATGAACTCAACAATTTTTTCCGGCACTTTAATTGGAAACTTTGTTTCCTTGCATCAAATATCGATGCCGCAGCAGAGATGGTAATGAATATAATTAAAACTGGAATAAATACTTTTATTCCTTCCAAAAAGATTTCGGTTAAATCAAGAGATAAATCTTGGTTTAATCAGACTTGCAGACTAGCGGTCAGATCCAGAGAGGAAGCATTCAGCAATTGGCGTAGAAACAAGTGTGCACATACAGATTTGCTACGCAAGCAGGCGAGATCCTCGTGTGCCGCAGTACTGAGACGCGAAAAGGCTTTATACGAGCAGCGTCTTCGTACTAAAGTTCTTTCTTTCCCTCGGGGGGGAAGAGCTTTTGGTCATTTGTTAAGAGTTTACGGAATAATACTAGTTCGATTCCAACTCTTATAATGAATGACAAAACATTTGCTGATCCGATTAAGAAGGCGAACCTTTTGGCTAGATTGTTTGCAGGTAACTCTCACCTACCGGCGAGCACTCAACCTCTACCCGAACTCGAAAGAGTATCAGTCACTATGCCTAGTATATTCTTTCGAGCCAGGGCAGTTAGGAGGGTTCTTGCGAATCTCAACGTAAACAAGTCTTCTGGGCCGGATGGTATACCAGCACTGGTCCTGAAACAGTGCTCTTCGACGTTGGCCCGTCCATTACCTAAGCTTTTCTGTTTGTCGTATCGTGCCGGTATTTTTCCTTCATGTTGGAAGCTTGCTAATGTTACGCCAATCCCTAAGAAGGATGAGGCTAATAACCCTGAAAACTACCGCCCAATAGCTGTTTGTTCTGCTCTTTCAAAGGTGATGGAGAGCATGATTAATCACCACCTTGTGAGGTATTTGGAGTCCAACGGTTTGCTAAATGATCGTCAGTACGGTTTCCGTAAAGGACGCTCTACTGGTGACCTTTTGGCTTTACTCTCTGAAAGGTGGAATGGTTCCATTCACCGCTTTGGTGAGGCCAAGGTTGTTGCTCTGGATATCTCAAAGGCGTTTGATAGGGTCTGGCATGAGGCTCTGGTATCGAAGTTAATTGCTTTTGGTGTTGGTAGTCACTTCTCTCGATTTATATCGAGCTTTCTCAAAGATCGCACTATTAGAGTTGTTATAGATGGCGTCTTTTCCGACGAGTTCAGTATAAATTCAGTGGTACCGCAGGGCTCCGTTCTTTCTCCTACTCTTTTTCTTGTTTTTCTTAATGACCTTCTGTCTATTACTTCGAATCCTATTTACTCTTTTGCGGATGACAGCAACATTTGTCATTCATATTCATTTGATCGGAGGCCGAGCCTTTTGGAGATTGGGGCAAGGAGGTCGAACATGAATGACACACTCACAGGTGACCTGATAGCAATCTCTGAGTGGGGCCGCGCGAACAGGGTCGATTTCAATGCGCGTAAGACCCAATCTTGTTTTTTGACGCACCGGCGTGATGCTGGCTCTGGTGTTCTGTCATCTGTATTTATGGGTA
Organism: Sarcophaga peregrina; assembly: GCA_014635995.1. Taxonomy (NCBI): domain Eukaryota; kingdom Metazoa; phylum Arthropoda; class Insecta; order Diptera; family Sarcophagidae; genus Sarcophaga; species Sarcophaga peregrina. The sequence continues at coordinate 76,291,111 of CM025790.1, read as the reverse complement.
ATGTAAATATTGAGGAGGCGGATGCTCTTGATGTTCTGGGCATGAGAATTAGTTGTGATGCTCGTTGGAACGATCACATTTTTCGAGTGTCGATGGAAGCATTCAAGTGCCTTGGTTTTTTGAAACTGTGCAGGAAATACTTCACTCCATCCGACCTTCTTACTATTTACAGGACCTTTATCCGACCCCGGATGGAGTACAACTCTCATGTATGGGCCGGTGCTCCAAAGTCATGAATAGGGGCCATCCCCTGAGTGTTGGTTAAAAAAAAAAAAAAAACTGGCCTGGTCTTCTTTGGAGCTGTTCTCCTAGACTTATCCATTTTGCCCCTCAGTTTCTTAGAAGTACTTTGCATCTGCGTCAGCTGAATCGTCTGAGTGCTTCTATCATTAGTTCGGACCTTATTCTCCTTACTTAAAACCCTATCCTTAGCCGCATGCTGATAGAGTGACGATATTGATGCCACCACGTCGCGCATCGCCTGATATATTGACCTTCTTCCTCCACCCATCTTCTCCACAAGTTCCGCTATCTTATCATCCAACTTAGTGAACTTGTCCGCTTCCTTTTCGGGAGCCTTGATTCTCTGCAATTCAGGTAGCGATAAGCGGGATCTTTCGCCGTTCTGCGCCAGCGGAATGAAGTAATATTGTAACGCCTGTGAAAGGTTGTTTTCTATTTTGTTCGATTTTCTTTGTTATTGGCTCCCAAATTGAAGCCGTTGTCTTAGAAACGTTGTGTAGTTACCCTTTTTGTGGCCCCATGGTTATTTATGCAAAGCAGGGAGGGCATGCGAGGGTTGACACAAGGTCTTATGAGATCCTGTGTTCAGAGCCAGACCTGGAGCTAAACAGAAGAAGTTCTTAACTGCTCCTTCACCCCAACTTAACGGGACGGGTCCAACATCGTTCTCCAAGACTTGGCAGGTTTCAACGGGACGGAGACAGATGGCATATTAGCCTGAAAGCTGTCTGGGCCAGTTTTCACCCCAGTAGATATTGGTAACAGATTACCCCATCTGCCAGACCATGTCATCAAACTTAGTCCAGTTTACCATAATCAGAATCTTACTGGGATTAATTCTGATGCCCAAGTTGTCAAGCTCCTATCGTCGACTTCCTTCGAAATCGAAGCATATGCCGGTCCGCCATTCCCACGGTGTCACCGCGAGACCAAGGTAGTTTAATGCTTTGACTGGCATTTTTTCCCTTTGTAACATCGGTATCATTGGGTATACGCCAGACTTTTCATGCGCACCCTCTATCTCTGCCATCCCATTTAGTAGTTTCTTACGACAAGCAGGGAACCACTGTGGTAAAATTATAACCCGCTACCATGAGTTTACATATGTGATATTTTGCTGTGAAGGCCTACGAAAATTCTCAAACGAGTGTTCGGTTAATTTATCCTTCATTTTTCTTGTTTACAAATTAATAAATTGAAAATAGATGACACTCAGTACATAAAAACAATCATGTATATATCAATCAAAAAATTTTATTTTCATTTTTTAAATATATAGTTTACGTTTTGCTTTTTATTTTTAATTCAATATTTTATTTAAATATAAATAACAAATAATAATTTTATAAATAATGTAGTTCACGTTATTTTTTTATATTTATATATATATTGAAATATTATTAATTTTGATAACTTTATTTAAACATTCACAATAGGCAATTATAACAATAAAGTTAATTAGTTTTTTATTGTTTCAAAAATCAGATATTCTTTCATTTACAACTTCAACTTTGTCTTTCTTTTCTTAAAACAACTTTCTTCAACTTTTACAACCGATTCTTATCACAGAATATGCACAGAATGGAAACGAAAGTTTGACGTTTACATAATTTTTGTGAAAGGGGCAGCAAATATTATCAAACAGTATTTTTTTTGTTTATTTATGTTAGTTAATATTTAGGGTGGATTTTTATTTTCTATTTTGGTAGAAATTGAACTAATGTATTTGGTGACACCTTTCATCGATTGTCACTAACTTAGTATTTAACCAATTGAGAGGTATATTCACAAACTCCTGAAACGAAAAGTTATGAGTATATATTTTGTTATATATTTTTTTTATTTGTCTTTTATACACGGAACTTGTTTCATTGTGAAGAGAAATTGCTAAGAGTTCGGTTAATAATAAAAAATTACCGAATTTTAACTTTTTCATTCAAGAAATTAATAAATACTGGTAATATACACAAAGTTCTGCAAGAAAAAAATTTTATGAGCAATATGACTTAATTGATCTTGATATATTTAGTTTCTTACTTGCCTTTCATACATTTCGATTAATAATTAAATATTTAAGAATCTTTAAACTTTTCATTGAAGAAATTAAAAAATATTCAAAATGTTCCCTTTTTTAACACAAAATCAATGTTTGTTTACATTTAATTTTTCAACTTTATCCACCAGTTTTCACTCTGTATATCTGTTGCTTCTAACACATTTGCTTTGCAAAACGTATAATACATTTTTTGTCTCCCTCTAAAAAATTATGTTAAGAGCGTTTGTCAAACGTCACTGCTTTCCATTTTGTGTATTCTGTGATTCTTATGCTGTCCACTTTCCGACTGACTCTACTAACTACTGCTTTTTTAAGCTTTACTTCTTTTTAATCCTTCTCTATTCTCTTCTCATCTCCCGATCGTTCGGGGTTGCCATCTGACATGTATATGTACATATAAAAAATCATCATATACATATTTTGTTCATGAAACACACACAATACATAAAGCAATCGATAATTGTTCATGAAAGATATGTGTTAAAAAATATATTTTAATTCCTCTTAAATTAGTAATAAACATTATTATGAAATATGTTTTTAATAATATTTTTGTTATGCAAAAAGAAAAATGCGAAAATAGTAATGCACTATTTAAACATATTTATCGGAACAGTTCACAGTAGCATATAAATTGGATTGTCAATTTAAAAAACTGCTGACATTTTCCAACACTGCATAAGTAAGATTACTTTCTACTTTCCTGAGTCTATGCATTCTATGCCTTTTCTTCTGTAACTTGTCATAAACAACTACACTGATTCTACTTTTTCGGTATACGTATATAACGCAAGCACGCATGACACGGAGGGTATGCACTTTCGGAATAATACTTATGCACATCGAACCATTTATAAATAAACCAACAATAACATCAGTATGAGTATGAAAGAGATAGAAAATGCAAGCGCAACAAAATCGAACACAATAATAGGCAATGTGTACATCAGGATTTCACACACATTGCTTATGCTCTTTTATTTAAGGTTCAATTAGTCGTGACTTAACCATAAATATAAATTAGCTGTTTTAACCAACTTTATGGACATCACTGTTTTCGATTATAGGTGACTTACCATAATGCCATAGTCATAACGATAACCATATGTACTAATTGAATTTTCGTTTTTTGCCATAACCATAAACAGCTGTTTGCTGAATTTACTTACATGTATACACATTTTTTTTTTTTAATTTTGAAAAATAAATATGTGCAATTAACGTAAACAGCTGTTTATGGCCATGGCAGCACTGATTGCTGCTAATAGTAAATTTACGGTTATGGATTATGCGTTATGATAAAGTCACGACTAATTGAACCTTTAGTCGTCGATCAGACTGCGACGAGCATACATGTTAGCGGATGGTATGTTATTTTTCTTATGGTTACATCCAATAAATATTTGATGTTAAAAAATCTTTTTTTTTAAATCCAAAGTCTTATATGCTCTTAAAATATTTTTTGATTGTTATGTCAAGTAAATATTTTAGATGATATGGAAAGAGAACAACATTCAGGCATAAAGCAATATTTTGGAAAAATTAAAAGGTTGGTTATTAGCAGCAGAGGAAATTTATGAACCAAAATTAGATCCCAGTAAATATCTAAATTGCATTACATAATTATTATGTCAAAGCTGTGTAACTTTATATATGTTGATGAAATAAAAATGTGAATAGAGTATTTTACTAACATTTTTCTACGACTTTAAACTCTCAATAAATTTTCTCTCTCTTACTCATTAATACATAACCAAAAAATTTTTCGTAACCCCTGCTGTCATAGCTGCCAGATTTGACGATTTTGAGCTCCAAAAATGTCATTTTGACTACGTGACGATTTATGCCCTTATTTTGACGATTTTTAGCAATTAAAAATTTACATAATTTTATTTAGTTTTACTTTAGTATTTTAAAGGATTCTTTGAGCTTTGTATAACAAGGTTTATATTATACTTTTAAGTTATTTTCAAATACCAGTCATGAGTTTTCTGTATTTTGTACCGTTTTAATCCTGTAGTGTGCTCTTTCATTACACACAGTTGTACTCACAGCATACTGCAGACATAAACAAAATCGATCAAGCCGCACTTGAATGAAATGTGACAAATATTCAAAGGGATCATATTGGTAATTGAGTGACATTGATAAAGTCACTCAATTCCCCAATTCAGAGACTAGATGATTGGTCAATTCTTCAAGTTACGACTATCGAAATTAAAGTAAGTACATGTATGAAATAGGATTAAGTGAGATAGAATGTAAATTAGAATAATATAGCAAATATGTAAATTTTGGTATAAAAAGAGCCCTTTGGCCAGAAATAAAACAGATTCTAATGAAAACTCAAATCAGCAAAAACTTTGCCTTGAATTTTATTGATAGATCTCCTTTTGCCCTTACCAAGGTAAGATCGGCAATTGCAATAGCGTAACCAACGGCAATTAACGGCCGATTACAAAAACACCTTTTCCTATATATTTATATCAAGCTTTTTTCCACCACAATCCCTTAAAAGCCAAACAATTTCAACTCGTAAATAACAGCGCAGTTGACAATAAATTATCCTACGCCATTGTAGACAATTTTAAAAATTCGATTATAGCTTCTAATATTACCATAATTTTTTTTTCATACGACCAACACTCAAGGGTTGGCATTGTTTTTGGAACTAGGAAAATATATTATAGGAATGAGGAAAGAGGGAGCAGTGTTTATAGCGACTAAATTTGAATATTGTTATACAATAAGTGACAGGAAAGATCTCTGCAGAAAGGCAGTTCTACATACAAATAGTCCGTCTAACAAACAAACTTTATTTGTAATGCAGAGCGCGATACACTCGCCAATCGACCACATACGGATGTGCTGGCTGAGAAAGACGAGTGTTACGTAGGAATACATGATTTTCATAAACAAGTCCCCTTATTTCACTAGAGCAATATTCCTTGCAGTAGCGAAAAAATAATTGAGTTGGAACATTATTGGAACCTACTACGGTCTCAACTGCACACGACCGAGAAGCCTCAAAATTGATTTTGAGGGCTTATCCATACATGAGAGTTTTATTCCATTTTCGCTCGGTTATAAATGGCAAGTAGATCATACGAAGTGAAATATTTATTGCAGCATCTTAAGAAACCAATGCACTGAAAAATATGTCAATTCTAGCGAACAATACACTGAATTTTCATGCCTTTAAAGTCAAGATCTTCTGACTCCCTAATATTTACACTACACATAGGTATAGCTGATGCAATATTATCGGTGCTTAACGTTGACTTGTTTTTAAAACCTTTCAATTTATTTATTTATTTTTTCTGACGATTTTTTTACAATTTCAATGAACGCCATTGACGATTTTGACTATTTTTTCTCAAATATTTGACGATTTGATGCTTCATTTATCTGGCAGTTATGCCTGCTAGAGTTGTGTAGTTCACGAACGAACTAGTTCAATTGAACTATTCATACAACTGAACTAAGAGAGCCGGTCATAATAATGAGCTTTTTTAGCTCCGTAGTTCATGACTCTCTTGTATTCGTTCATTTCATTCTTATTAGTGCTTTTATTTTGTTTATCGTTCTCATGTGTAGTTCACGAACGAACTAGTTCAATTGAACTATTCAATAGAGTTGTGTAGTTCATGAACGAACTAGAGTTGTGTAGTTCACGAACGAACAAGAGTTGTGTAGTTAACGAACGAACAAGAGTTGTGTAGTTAACGAACGAACAAGAGTTGTGTAGTTAACGAACGAACTAGAGTTGTGTAGTTCACGAATGAACTAGTTCAATTGAACTATTCATACAACTGAATTAAGAGAACCAGCTGAAAAATATGTTCTTTTAGCTCCGTAGTGCATGAATATAATTCAAATTTTATGCATTAGAATACCACATTATTACTAAAAATGAAAAATTATAAAATCATTTTTATAATCAAATTTCGATAATGAGTTTGATTCATACAACATAATCTGGTCTGTTACTCTAATAGGAATGTTTTTATAAATAATAATAAATTTTAAACATTTTGAAAGTTTTAGTTCTATGTAATTTGTTGGAGAGTGTGATTTCTGATTTTAACCCAACTAAAAGCCAAATAAAAGAACTAACTTCCGTGATGAAGAGAGAAATTACTTAGACTTTCGCAAACAGTCGGTTAATGGGCCCGCTAAATCAGAAAAATTTGCTATAAATGAGCGGTACCAATTTGCCATTCCAATAAAGCGTCTAACCTGTCGCGGTGTTTTTGGAACCGGGAACCTAGTGATGGCCTCTGCCTTTTCAGGGTCAACTCTTAAATTCCCTTCTCCTAAAAGATATCCGAGATATTTAATCTGCCGTTGGCAAAATCTACTTTTCCCTACGTTTATAGTCAGACCCGCGGCTTTTAAACATTCTGCGACTTCGCGGAGCACCCCTAAGTGCGTATCGAAGTCGTGACTACATACGAGAAGATCGTCGAGGTACACGAGCACATTTTCCCTCAGTTTGGCAGGTATTACCTTGTCCATCAAACGACTCATCGTTTGAGGCCCATTACAGACTCCGAAAGGTATTACTTTATATTCATACAGGGACCTGCCTGGTACGGCAAAAGCTGTCTTTTCCTTAGATCAGAAATCTTGGGTGCCTGGTGACTATTCCAAAATAAAGTGCTGGAACTGTTTACAATTCGGCCATAGCTACATCTATTGCCCGGGTGAGACACGAAATGTCTTTTGCTTCAAATGTGGCAAAAGAGGAGTGACCACTGTGAAGTGTGTCAACCCGCATGCGGGAAACAGTCGTCGGAGCGAGTGGGCGACCGGGGATGCTCGTTCCTCGAAGTAAATCCCGAGTTATACCAAGACGTGGAGAAGAAGCCTTCACAGAAGGACTTGTCTCCCAAAACGTCATTCTTTTTACCGGACGTACAACAACCAGCATGTAATAATCAGGAGCGCCTTGAATTCACTGATGACAAACTAGACTCTTGTATAATTTCACGGCGTATTCTTAACTGTATACAGCGGTATCGGAAGAGGAAAAAATTCCGGAAGGCAGTCGAATCTGCGTGCTTATCCACTCATGTGGATGGAAGACCCTTCGTCAGGATTAAAATTCTGGATGACGATTTATTGTGCTTATTAGATTCCGGGGCTAACGTTTCTGTGCTAAGGAAAGGTAGTATAGATTTTGTGAAAAGGAATAATGTTCGACTGGAGAAATTCAGTACGAGTATTTCAACCGCTAACGGCTCAAGGAACGAAATAGTGGGGTATTGTAAATTACTCGTGATATTTAGGGGAGTGGAAAAATATATCGTCTTTTGTATAGCACCTGGTCTTTCGCAAATAGGATATCTTGGTGTAGACTTTTGGAGAGCATATGCTCTTGCTCCTCAGATTTTTCCGGATATGTCTTGCGCAGAGCTCGTTGAGGAATGTGGGCGAATTTCCACAAATTGACCCCAGAACAACAGCTGCGGTTGGAAAGAGTTGTGTCATATTTTCCATCATACGAGAAAATGGGTTTGGGTCGTACACACCTACTAGAACACCATATTGACACAGGAGATGCCACACCCGTGAAGCAGAAACATTACCCTCTTTCGCCTCCCAGACAAACTGAAGTTTATGAGGAATTGGACAGATTACTAGCACTCGGCGTAATAAAGGAGGCGAATTCTCCATGGTGTAGTCCCATAGTTACAGTTCGCAAGCCTGGGAAAGTGAGACTTTGTTTAGACTGTAGGAAAATTAATTCATTGACGAAGAAGGATTCATACCCTTTGCATTTACATAAATGGCCTCCTTAGCAGGTTAAAGGACACATACTACATTAGCGGCATCGACCTGAAAGACGCGTTTTTCCAAATCAAATTTCTGATACATCTAAGGAAAAGACAGCTTTTGCCGTACCAGGCAGGTCCCTGTATGAATATAAAGTAATACCTTTCGGAGTCTGTAATGGGCCTCAAACGATGAGTCGTTTGATGGACAAGGTAATACCTGCCAAACTGAGGGAAAATGTGCTCGTGTACCTCGACGATCTTCTCGTATGTAGTCACGACTTCGATACGCACTTAGGGGTGCTCCGCGAAGTCGCAGAATGTTTAAAATCCGCGGGTCTGACTATAAACGTAGGGAAAAGTAGATTTTGCCAACGGCAGATTAAATATCTCGGATATCTTATAGGGGAAGGGAATTTAAGAGTTGACCATGAAAAGGCAGAGGCCATCACTAGGTTCCCGGTTCCAAAAACACCGCGACAGGTTAGACGCTTTATTGGAATGGCAAATTGGTACCGCTCATTTATAGCAAATTTTTCTGATTTAGCGGGCCCATTAACCGACTGTTTGCGAAAGACTAACAAACCCTTTATTTTGTCACCTCAAGCCATCGAATCTTTTGAAAAACTGAAAACCGCATTGTCGGATGCGCCAGTATTGGCTGAACCCGACTTTAACAAAGAATTTATTATACAGTGCGATGCATCTAGAGTCGGAGTAGGAGGCGTTTTATATCAGGTAGATGAATCGGGAAGAGACCGACCTATTGCGTTTGTGTCACAGAAACTGAACAAGGCACAAAAAAACTATACAGTGACAGAGCTGGAGTGTTTAGCTGCAATCGTGTGCGTGAAACCTTTTAGACAATATATAGAGGGACTTCCATTTAGGATTGTGATGGACCACTAGAGCCTTCGCTGGCTTATGGGTCAAAAAGATTTGAGGGGAAGATTGGCCCGATGGAGTTTAAAACCCCAACATTTTGACTTTGTTATGGAACACCGGAAGGGCTCTCTGAATATAGTCCCAGACACGCTCTCCAGGTTCGACGTCGATGAGCTTGACCTTCATTGTAACTCGGCCGAAGTTGATATGCGGTCCCCAGAATTTAACTGTAAGGAATATAGTGATCTCAGAGATAATATATATAGGAATGCTAAGGAATTTCCCGATATACGTCTAGCAGGAATTCATATTTATAAACGTGTCCCTTTTTATAGTGGGATCGAGGATGGGCAAAGCCCGTGGAGACTATGATTACCCAAATTCCTTGCGGGGAATGTAGTGAAGGGCACCCATGAAGGAGGAGGTCATGGAGGAATGAACAAAACACTTTTTCGGATCAGGCAGAAATATTTTTGGCCACAGATGGTTAGGGACGTGAAAACATTTATTAGGCAATGTGATACATGCAAGGAAATAAAACCAACCAACCAAATTGCACGCCCTCCAATGGGAAATCAGATAGTGACGACAAGACCATTCCAGAGATTGTACTGCGATTTTATAGGACCTTATCCATGCACCAAATCTAAAAACACGCAACTTTTCACAGTTGGTCAATCCTTCTTTGCCACATTGGAGCAAAAGACATTTCGTGTCTCACCCGGCAATATGGTGATGCCACAATTTGTCCATAGTGATAACGCTAAACAGTTCATATCGAGGGAAATGGAAGAATTTTTCTCTGCATATGGTATTTCACACGTAACCACAGGATTCTACTCGCCACAGGCAAATGCTTCGGAGAGGGCAAATAGGGAGGTGATCTCTAAAATTCATTATTTGTTCAAAGATCGGTCAGAGCATACGAGCTGGGATAGAGAACTACCTAAGGTTCTACAAATATTACGGAGCGACTTTCATTCAGCAATTAAGTGCTCTCCGTACTACGCGGTTTTTGGTCAGAATATAATATTGAACGGATCGAGCTACGCTCTTTTGGAGAAGCTGAACATGCTCGCGGATGACATTCCAATTTTACATAATGATAAACTTCAACTCATTCGATATAAAATTTCCAAGAACCTTGATAAGGCTTATGAAAAGGCGTGTAGAACATACAATACAAGGTGCCGACCAGTCAGTTTTATCGTAGGACAGGAGGTTTATAGGAAGAACCATTCTCAAAGTAATTTCAAAAGGGCTATCAATGCAAATTTTAACCCGAAATTTATAAAATGCAGAGTTAAGGAAAAGATTGGCAACTCCTTGTATGCACTTGAGGATCTGAAAGGGCACTACGTACGCAAATTTCACGCATCCGACATTCGGGCATAGGGTCTTGAATAGGTTTTTGATGCCCGGCGAGTTTTAGTAGAGCATGAGACTCTTAATTCCAGGGTCGTGGGTCGGGCCACACGTTTTGAATTGATATTTTCACTTATTTCTAAGATTTCGGGATCCATTATGAGGTTATATAAGTTTCATTCCAGAGTTCCTGGGAATTTAATTTTGTTTTCCTCAATCCTGCCTGTTCGTTCAGCGATCATAGATCTAGATACGAAGCAGGTTTGTTACGGATTGGTAACATTAGAAGTCTTTTTTTTCTTTTCTTTTGAGCTATATTTAGTGTTGCTTCACAACACTGGTTTTTTTCAAAGGTTGGTAACTTTCCACTCTATTGCAACCCTTTCGTCCGATTCGATTGCAACACTGGTTTTTGTTCCTTGGTTATCGTGATCCCTTTTGACATCTTGTTCCTTACAAATGTCCCAAACGAATTGACCAATCATGTGTTGACATTTGGCATTTTTATCGTATGACGATGATCCCGTTATACGATTGACCAATAGGATCGTGACGCGTACTAAGTGACGCGAATAGGCAGGAAAAAGGACAGGGAAAATAGAATCAGATGGATTATGATAGAGAAAAAATTGGCAGTTGTTGGCTAGCACTCGCACAGTGAGGACGAAAAGAAAAAAAGAAGAATTTAATAATAAATTATATAGTCTACCGAGAACAGTAAAAAAAACCAGTTAGAGTTGTTTTAAATTTTAGTGACGGTATTGTTAAAAGTATTTGGAATGAATTCCAGTTAAAGAATATAAGGAAAAATTCCTATTCTAAACTAAAAAGAGAAAAAGAAACACAGAAATAATTTAAAACAAAAAGATAATAATTAAAAAGTGTTGAAATTCGAAAAGGAAAAAAGGAATACGATAAAGTGTAAAAATATAATATTATTTGACCAAGACGATGCTATCCTGTTTCTTTTTGTTTTTTTTCACGAAGTAGATTACCACGAAAATAAACCAAACTTTTCAAGGCTAAATTTCTGTTTTTGTACACCAAAAGAAGAGAAAAATTTAAACTGAATGAAAGACCCTTCCCAGCATAACGTTTCCTTTTGACATAACCGGGAAGAAAAGAATATATAAAACATGAGAAGGAAAGGAAAAAAAAAACTTAAAATTATAAATTGATTAAAGCCACAAAAATTAAAAAAAAAAAGGAAAAAAACCCTAAATTCCTAAAGGTTGCCTGTGCGGTGCAAGGAAAAAAAATAGAAATTCAAATTGGGGAGGAGGGGAAAGAATTGTAAATCAAATACCCAGAAATTTTTTTTTTGTGTGATTAATTATAATATGAGAAAATAAAATGTGGACAAAAGCTTATGCCTATTGTAAATATATGTAATATATACACTATACCATGTAAATATAGATATACGTAGTACTTGTATGTATGTACAGCAAAATTTAGTTATCATTACAAAAAAAAAAAAAAAAAAAACATTAAAAAAGAGTGCGCGTTATGTAACGAAAACCCCAACAAAAAAAAAAAGAAAAACAACAATACAGCAACAACCATTCTACAATAACTGTACAACAACAAAAATACAGCAACAACTATTCTACAACATCTGTACAACAACAACCATTCAGCAACAACTATTCTACAAGAACTGTACAACAACAACAATACAGCAACAATTATTCTACAACAACTGTACAACAACAACCATACAGTAACTACTGTTCTACAACAACTATGCAACAACAACAATACAGCAACAGCTATTCAGCAACAACTATTTTACAACAACTATACAACAACAGCTACACTACAACAACTACAATAGTTATCTTGTCAACGTCATCACAGCTATACATCATCACCTGCAAGTCTTCATTCCCGACGACATTTGGGGAGTTGGGATATTATACCGTAAATATAAATACTTACCTATTTAAAATGTAAACACTTACCTTAAGTAATATTATACACCCCCGATTTACCCTATTTACTTACTATTTACTTATCTATTTAAAATATAAACACTTACCTTAAGTAATATTATACATCCCCGATTTACCCTATTTACTTACCTATTTGAGATTAATACTTACCTTAATATTCTCCTAGATCCTATTGTATAGGTTTATTACAAATTATGTAACTTATATATATATATATATATTTAAATGTCCATGTAGAAGGAAAAGAGTTGATTTTTTTTTTGCGGGAATAAACATTTGTGAATTTTTTCTTTAAAAAAAAAACATGAAAGAAGACTGAGTAGTTACTAAAGGAGGGGATGCTGGTATCCAAGGTAGGTCAGTAATGTAAGTGGTCGTACTTTCGGGGACAGATTTCGGAATGTAGGTACTTTTCTGTCCATAGGGTAGTTTATTTTTTTCTTCTGGAAGGGAAAAGTGTACCGTACGTGGCCAATCACCTTGGCATGGATTTTTTTCGATAGTTTCGATATTTCATTCGTTTTATGTGCTGAAGGCAGCATGAATTTTCGGTATTAAACTACTTTTGCTTTTTCGTATTTTTCTCATACTCTCAGGGTAGTAGAGTATGATATATGCTTACACGTTAAATACTCGGGTTGAGAACCACGACTTTAGCTTCGAGCTAGCCGGCAAAGACCTTTTCCTACCCCTTAACCTGTATTTGAAAATGTGCCTTGGCACATGGTAACGTTATTTGTATGCTATTTAACGGCGAGTAACACCATGCGAATATCAATAGTGTAAAAAAAGTAGTAGTTTAAACAAAGTTTTTCCCGAGAAATAAAAATATTCATTGTTGCGAGCAGTGATGCCAACTTAGCCCTTTTCGAGCTAGATTTAGCCCTTTTTGAAGTACCTTTAACGCGAAAAACACGTTTAGCCCTTTTTGGCCGTTTTTCCTTTAATTCTGTATGGCAATATTATCTTATGGCAATGCCGAATTGTTTTCTTCTTTATCATTTACATAGAATTACCAAAAGTACCGGGAAACGCAAGCTTTGCTGAAAGTTTAAAGTTGTATTTACCTAATAATTAGGTGGAAAAGAAATGTCAGGTTACGCTATCGTTATATACTGCAATTCATTCACCATTTGCTTCCGTACAACACTTGAAAGAGCCAAGCCTCAATACCATATAGAAAGTGATTTATGAATGAAGAAGAGGATGACCAAGAAGTACAAATAATATTTAACACTGACCAACTTTGAAAGATTGTAATGTAAATTCTATTTGAAAATAATCTAGTATCTTAATTCTATTGAACATAAAATGCTCTCAAAAGCAATAATATCTATTAATCAATTGTTTTGTTTAAAAATTGTGGTGTTTTTATCTGAAAAGACTTTTTTACTTTTAGCCCCCTTTTTACGCTTTTTTTAAAATGAAATTGTATTGTACTAAGAACGTAATTTTTAGCCCTTTTTCATTTTTGTTCACGCGTTTGGTGTCCTAAGAGTAGGCATCACTGGTTGTGAGTAGGTTACGATTTTACGTGCGCGGGTGATTTAAATGTAATAATTTAAAAACAATTTTGCAGTGTCAAAACAAAAAATAAAAAAAAAAAAATTATTATGGAAAATGAAAATAAAATTGCGTTAAAAAACAAAACCATCCTTTGCTTTCGCCATAAACTCAAAAAAAAATTTTTCCCCAGAAATAATAAGTTTAAAAAAGTTACTGGTAATGCTGGCGTCATTCAAATATTGATGAACAATTTCTTAATCAAATATAAGAAAAGATTAATAATAATAATTTGTTTGAATTATTTCTGGTTTTATTATTTTTATTACTTTTTAATAATAAATAAATAAATAAATAAAATTGCGTTAAAAAACAAAAACATTGCCATAAACTCAAAAAAAAAGAAAATTTCCCCAGAAATAATAAGTTTGAAAAAGTTACTGGCAATGCTGGCGTCGACGAAAATGTTCGGTTGCTGAGAGCAAACAAAGAAATGCACGTTGTGACTCTATGAAGAGTACAAAATGTTTGTTGCACGCTTTACACAACTGTCGTTTATACCGTTGTACAATGGTATACGTTATACACTATCTTTGTTTCACAGTTATTTATATATGCAGCTACAATCACTTTTTGGTCTTGAGAAAAATGCAATAGTGTGCAATTTTATATGTCTTGCGCACACCTGTAGTATCTACACTGCGATTTTCACCATAGAGTGTAACCGGCAGTACACGAAACAGCAGTTTTTTATTTTCATGGAAACAGCTTAAAACGTCATGGCTAGGCTCACTACTATTATTGTTATTAGGCTGTGCTGACAAGGCAACACGGGATGTATCTTCATGAAGTAGTTTATTGTGTTTACGTTGGCAGCCATCTACTGAGCATACTCTCTTTCTACGGCACTCGCGAGTCGAATGTCCTATATTTAGCTTGCCTAAACACGTATGAATCTTTTTCACCATATTCAATGTTCTTCCACTTTAAAATTTAAAAATTTGCAGCAGTCGTATACTTTATGGTTTCCTTTGCATACAGCACATAGTTGAACCTTTTCTGTTGCATGTAGTACTCTGCGCTTTGGTTCATTGTTAACATCTTGCACTATACATATTAAGTTTGCCACTTCATTTAACCAGTCACTAAAATGTTCAATTGTTGGATAAGGGTTAATATTTACTGCGATTTTAGCCCACTCCGGTCTCTTACTCATTAGGAGTTTTGAAATAATCTCCACTAAAAGCGTTGGATTAGCTAAGTGTTGTTGACCATTCACAGATTTAAGAAACACTGCTAAGTTTTTCACTTTAGTCGAGAATGGCACTAATTTAGGTTAATTGTTTTCATTAATATAGGGTAATTCCTTCACTTCTTTCAACTGGCTATGAATCAACTGCTCAGGTCTTCCAAAGCGGAATTTTAGTTGATCAAGAACCACATTAACATTGTCAGGGTAAAAAAGAAGCGACTTTACGATTTCTTTAGCTTCACCCTTTAAACATTTTTGAAGCCTTTGGTTATTCTCAAAGTTATTGTATCCGTATGCTGCTGTTGATTGTATATAGGCGGTGAAAAATAATGACCAGTTTTCTGGTTCATCGTTAAACTCTGGTAAATCTTGTATTTTTCTTGGCATCATAAATTCATTTGCTCCGTTAAGGGTACCGTAAGCATTTAAATTGTTTGTTGTATGTTGCTGATGGCTGGAGACTGTGTTTGCGAAAAACGATGGCGTACAGTTATTATTATTATACGATGTATATGTGTTAAAGGTATTTGGCGCTGCTTGCGGCGGCGGGGCAGCGCTGCCTTCAACAGTATTTTTAGGCTGCATATATGTTCGCAGATTACGGGGCTCCAACGATGTTGTGTTCAGGGACCGAAAATAACTGTTATTTTTGAATTTTTGATTAAAAAAAGCAACCGCAAGGAAATGTCGGAGAACAGAACCAAGTATACCATTTTGATTGTCTTGGACCAAATTTTTATAAAATTGAATGCTTTTTAAAAACCTGATTTTTATTTTTTAGAAAAAAAAAAAATAAAAGTTATTTTTTGATTTTTATAAAAGTTAAGTTTTGACTTTTATTTTTTCGAGCAGAAATAAAAGTTATTTTTTGACTTTTTGTCAAGTGTATTCACATAAAAAGGAATGTATGTATGTACACTCAGGTCTCGTTTTAAGAGATAGATGCGTTCCAAAAAAAATCGCATAGATTGAATTCGCATAAAACAATACTCTAGCTTCATATAAAAATTAATGATTCGTTCCAAAATCCTGAAAAACAGCATATATTTAAATTTTAATTGAAAAATCAAAGCAATATCGCATAAAAAATACAACAAACGTATATTTATTTCATTTTCTTAAACAAAAAGTTGTGCAAAAATAAACAAAAATTAAATATTAATTTATTATTTGCAAAAAATATAAAATGATCCAAAAAATAATAAACTGAATTCTATTATTATGAATGTAGGATCAATCATTCTGCATCGTTTTGGAATTGGTTCCACGTTACTTTTATCATTACATACCTATCAGGCAGTGCATATATATGTATGTAGGTGACTAGATCACCGAATTTTTATAAAGTTAAATTGTTACTTCTGAATAAGAGTATTAAAGTGCCAGTTACTAAAAAGGAGCAGTGACTTTTGTAGGCTTTTATAGGCATGGTTAGAACAAACTAATCAACCGCCTTTTCAATTGCAAACAAACTAGAACGATTAATTTTCACATGCATTGGGATCTGATAGTATTAGGTATCAGGCTCAAACTATAAGAAATTCTCATATAAAAAACTTTTCAAACCGCAGAGAAGTTACTGCCGCTTTCTGATTCATCAGCTCATTACAACCCTTAGTTAGTTAGTGTTAACAATAATGATTACATCATTTGTGCAAAGTTGGTTTAACTTAAAAATGATGGGAAAGTTTAAAAAGTATCATAATGTTTCTCTTTAAAAAAATGTAAAAAAAAAAATTTTCATTTAAGATCGTATAAATTCGAATTCGCATAAAAAAATCCGCATAAAACGAGACCCGAGTGTATGTTTGAATACAAAATAATATTTTGTAATTAATATTAATTAATTACTATTAAGTTTAAAAACATTATTTTGCGATTTGTCCTTTTAGCAAATATTCATAACAATTTAAAACTTCCTTTTATACATTTTTATTTCATAATATGAGATTTGATCAAACTGGATAATAGAAATTTTTTGTTCTGGAATGTATTAGTCACGTTTGATTTATAAATTTAAGGTGTAGGCGAATAATTTATTTAATAGTTCGACATAATTGATTTCGTTTTAATGTATAAAAAAATAATCGCTGCTACTATAGTATCACAATATTTCGTTTATGGAGGTACTGCGTATATTATGTTAGTTTGCAGTTAAGCAAAAATAATTCTGAGTATGTTTTGTCGTTTGATTGTTACGTCATTTATTACGAACTGCGTTTAACGTTTTAATTTATTTTGAGGGTGTGTAAAATTTGATATGAATAATAAAATACAAATAAAGCATTTAGAAGTGTGCGCATCAATAAACCAAGAAAATGTATCATAAAAGGTATTTGCAAGATTAATTTTAGTTTAGTTCGCTTCAGTTTTCCGTTGAAATTGCTAGAAACATTGTACAAAAATGTCATATTTAGGAAACACTTCGGATTTAGAAAGTGAAAAATTAGAATTTGGAAGAAATCGTGCTACGAATCTTGTTTCAAAATTACAAGCGAGTAAGATATCGAGTGAACCAAAATGGTCTAAAAAGCGAAATGATGATTCTGATTCTGAGTCCACAAATGAAAATTTTTTAACGAAAGGTAAATATTTTAAGACATATATACATACATCAGGGTGGAGTGAATATTTGTTAATTCATAACCTTATTAGAAATGGAAAAGAGAGTCTGAGATGTTGGTTTGTGTGTCTGTTATATGCAAATGAATTGCTACTGCGTAATTTGTTTTTAAGGTTGGATGGAAATAAAGCAATTGCTTTTGTGGATCTATAGAAAAAAGTCGCGATAATTGGCTTTATGTTGAGTTCCAATTTCTGAAGTGATTTCTATAGAATAACTGTATATCAATTAAAACTTGCTAGGCATTGATCACAAATATCTTTGTTCTTCCCTTCTGTCTGGTTTAGTTTTGTTAAGTTTTCAGCCACCGTATCTGTGAAATTATAACACTTAAGTTATATATATTTGAATGACTACATCAGAAAACCTTAAGCAACTAGAACTTTTTATTATAAGGTATACGCGCCAAATTAGTCCTGAGGAGTATGTATATATTTAAGCAATGAATGAGAGTCGTTTTAAAAACTATAAACAAAAAATTATTTTTCACACACCCATATTACATATTACATTATTATCCAAAAATCTCCAAAAATCACGGGAAAAATTTCGATTTTCTCTTAATAATAAAAATATTTTGTTAACAAAATCGTTTGTATTCCATTTATGTATATCAGAATTACCTATCATTAAAAATAAAATAGACGTACTATAGAACTACGACCTACCGATTTATTACACTGCCCTTATGTTGAGTAACGCCATAATGCCGCTCCCAATGCGTTTGTCTAATTTACATGTTTGTATTGATCTGATTTCTATTCCTTACGATATTTTTCGGATCTTCGATTCCAGATAATATTTTTAGACTATATTTAATACAAGACACAAATATAATACCAATATAGATACCAAGCAAAAGTTTAGGGCACAGCTAGCATAAGTATGCCTAAAAAGGCTTGCGGAATACAGCAAGTGCAAAATGGTATGCAGACATTTTGAGTACATGAAGTAGTTTCTGTGAAACTTCACAACTACTTACTTCACGATTTGTCGGCATTTCATCACCATAAAAACGAAAGAGAAAGCACAAAAGGAATTTTCAAAAACACTTCTCGCAATCAATATTTGTTGGTAAAAATAGTTCCACGATAGCTATATGGAGCTTGTAAATATTCACCTCTACCACGTCCTGATGTAAATAAATCTATTTCTTTGGACAGTTGAGTATCTAAATCAGTTACCCTATTAATTTGTTTTAAAGGGCTTTTTCATTCTTCGATGCCACCAAATAATTTGTTATCAATGGACGTAGGGGTTTCCTCATCTGAGATACTATTATCGAAGTCAAGTTATATAGATTTTTTTTCAGGACGTTTTGTAGGGTCAAAATACATAGAAATTCACAATCACGAAAATCCCGGGACAAGTTGTTCAAAATCCCGGGAATCGGGATTTTGTGAATCCCGAAAATCATGGGATTTCCCGATTGGCATCCCTAGAGTGTACATAACACATACGTTTATGTTCTTATCGAAGCTGTCTATGCAACACAACAAAAATTCAAATCGATAAGAGGTTTAGTGCGTTAAGAAAAATGTCTAATTCTACAAATCCTAAACTGAAAGAAAAGGCATTTCTTTTTTTTTACAAAGTTGAAGAATATGGAACCAATCCCCTTCTTGTCTATGAACTTCATGTCTTTTTAAGCGGTTTTTTCTGGAACGTATGTACCGCATAAAAACAATTAAATATATATAAATAATACATACTGTTATGCAAATGGAAACGACCTAATATCGTTTAAACGATAAATTAAAGCTACAAAAACACAAAGACCATGAGTATGAAAGAGATAAATAACGAGAACGCAACAAGAGGCAATGCGTACCAGAGATCAGCAATGAATCGTCTTTTCACAACTCATAAATAAGCATGCAGTTTGGAATATGAGTGGATCAACAGTATTGAAATTCAACTACTCTGATTCATTCGTACTCACTACAACGTTGATTTATACATAGGTTGCAATGAGCATGAGTACAACGTTGGCATCAAACTCACAACATTTGAAATATGTTTGGTTCATTTGCCTACCCATTCAGATTCATAAATTTAGAAAAATACTTATAAGTTATTCGAGTGACTTGTAAGCGAATAAGTATAAGAAATGACTCGAATATACTCATAGTTTAGAATACTTATTGCTAATCTCTGATGCGTACACAATACACACGACACAAATACACAATAACAAATTCATCGAACTTATTCTAAGCAAATCAACAACAATAATCATGAGAGCAAAAGGGGTAAACCAGTAAGCAAACTCAACAACAAGCAACATATCGAGGTAGAGTTCTCGAGAAAGCGGAAACACGAACCTTCTACTTCAAGAACGTTCGATGTACTGTTCATGATGGACTATAAAAGGGCAAAACAAAGCAGATGACGAGTCAGTAAGAATTCAGTCAGCCTTGTGTAAAGTTGCGTGTGAAAAAACAGTTGTTGTTTGAAGAGCTCCGTTAGAACCAGAATAGTTGTGTGTAAAAGAAGTATAGCGAACTAAGGAATTATTGCTGTATACGTGGTTCGAGTTTGAAGAGTGGCACATAAGATAGTGTGGGCAATAAACAGTTTAAGTTAAACTAAACACATATTTGTTTTTACTTTGTTTGCAATTAACGAATTCATATTTAAACGTTTTTAAAAAGGTAAAAACGTGACAATTGAAGTGAAAGATTTGGAAAAGACCAGTGACGGAAAACTCATAATGATGGAGGAAAAGATTAACAACCTGGTGACTGGAACCAGTGCATATCGTATCCGGAAGTACCGGTAAGATAAAACACCTTTGCTTCGAAGGAAGCTCACCCGGATCCGTATTCAAGTTCCAATTCGAGACAGTAGCCAGCAGGAACGGATGGAACGATGAGGAAACGGCTTTGGAACTAATTTTGGAGTTAAAAGGTGTCGCAGCTCAGATACTAGAATCCGTGCCAGCCAGCTGCAGAAACAACTACAACGATTTAATGGTGGTGTTACGACAGGTGAGTGATCTGCAGTAAGCTTATACATGAGAAAACCACCCGTTGATAGACAACTTTAAAACCGAGACGTTTGTTAACGGTAAACGCGACCCAGATATCGAATTAGTGGTATGTTCTATGCAGAAGTCAACCTTTGCAGAGACCGTGGCTTATGCACTAGCCCAGGAGTCCGCCCACGAGATTTCTAGACCACAAGTTAACAAAATCCTAAAAAAGGAAGTCGTGGAGGAAAAGATGTTGAAGCAAGTTTCGGAAAGAAAACGGACGAAAGGCTAAAGATAGATGCTTCAACTGTGAAAAGGGTGGTCATTTCCAAAGAAACCGCAAAGGAATAAGAAACGGGCGACCTGCTAACCATTTTACAAGAGACCCGTTAAACTAAAACGAGCTAGCACTCAGGGGCAACTGCTGGCTCCCACAAGTTAGAGGACCCCACAGTCTCAATATCAGTGATGCAACAAAACAACAACAACCTTGCGGTTTGTGGGTACATGCAGACGTCGGATACAAGCATCAAATGTACGCCAGAAGGATACTTGCTGTCGAACTACAAAAACACCCACCTCAAAGTGAACCATTGATAAGGCCGCATGTGGAGGGAAATTGTGAGGAAAACCGCTTGTGGGTTATGAAACCAGCAGACATTCAGACGAATTTGTTTTTATCAAAGGTCCTCGTCAAATCCACCGAACAGAAAATGGTCCCAGTGAGAGTGCTTAATCTATCGGACTATGAAAAAGTCATCTATAAGAACTCCGATGTGGGACAATGTGCTCCTGTAGGGGCGGTAATAAACAGCGAACAATTGCCGGGACCGATCGACATGACGACCAAGGACCAGCAGGAATTTAGTGTAAGTATGGAGAACTGGGTAGGAGGCTTAGTAGCAAAAATCTGCTAAAGAGGTATGTATGCTCTTTCGCTACGAACAGTAAAACATAAGGAAGAACAGTCATGGTCAAACATAAAATTGATACTGGCGAAGCGAGACCGATAAAACAAGCACCTAGAAGCATACCACTGTCGAAGCGTAATGAGGTTAAAGAGCTAAAGAACCATCATCGGAGTTAAAGAACCATCATCGGATCTGTAGAGCTCACCTGTAGTCCTAGTGAAGAAGAAAGATGGCAGTACAAGATTCTGCGTAGAGTACAGGAAGCTGAATTATGTCACTAAAATCGACGCTACCGAGAATTGACGACACACTTGACACGCTAGCCGGAACGAAGCGGTCTTCTACATTGGATCTATAAAGCGGGTATTGGCAGGTAGAGATTGTACCTGGTACAAAAACGACTAGAAAGAGAAAACAAAGGGATAAATTTATTGGATGCAGCTTGTAGAGAGCACGATAATGTATACTCACAATCAAAAGATGTGGACACAAGACATCAAGCAGATCAAATTTTAGCTGAAAGTTAAATCTAAGGATAGTGATATTAAAGAACGTGCTAACGCGTGGTTTATGACAAACGGTATGAAAGCTAAAGTGAAATTTGGATTAGGTGTGAAGTAGCAGAGACATAAGAAAATAAAGAATTCTAAAAGAATAAGAAATGGAAAAATGAATAAATGTTATAATAAATTATTCAAAGCTACTGTGAGAAAAACTTTAAAACAATTGAAAGGACAGAAACTCCTTAATATAAAAGATGCTGTTAAAAAAGCGCAAAATGCTATCAAAATTGGAAAAGAACAATAGGCCGAAGCTAACCGTCACAATAAATATATGGAAACAATTGCAATGGGGAAAAGGTTATTTCTCAAACCATATAAAACTGGGTATGGTCTTTACTATATTCCAGCTCCAAAAAACTACTAGATAACCTACCTGAGCTCGCATTAACAGATTTATATATAAGAAAATACGTTAAACATCTCAAACATTTTAGGGGTGTTTTCATGCGTCATTCTTTACCTAAAAAACCATTCAAATAAGAATACGGTATTGTTAATATAGATGATTCAAAAGGTGCTGGAACACATTGGGTAGCATATTATAAAAACAACAACTACAAAGAATACTTTGATAGCTTTGGAAACTTACAAACTATAATTATAATTATGAACAAAAACAAAAATTTAATACATTTAATTGTGGCCATTTGCGTTTAAAATTTCTGTACAATAAATATAATTTAAAAAGAAATAAAAAAATTGTTTAATTTGTATATCACTATTCAACATAGAGTTATTTGAAAACATTATTAATAGAACATTGCAGTATGTAATTATTTGTTAATTGTACACAGTCAGAGCTTCTACTATGATCTAGTTGATCAAACAAACAATTTAAAAAATGGGGTAGAAAATGGTTACCTGAAACATGACAATGATCTTCAAGAGAGACGGTGTAAACTTAGTATAATGTCTATTACCCAGCGGATTTTTTTGCGCTTACATCATCCAACTGAGACCAATGTCAATGCAGATGCGACTAATCCGAAGTCTATATTCAATTTCCACTTACATTTACACAGCGCTGGCCTAGGCCGTACGTTAGGTCCAACTCTACCGACAATGTAAGCGAAGGTCGGATGCGTCCAACTCCACCGACATTGTAGCTGATGGTAGGATGGGTCCAATATTATACTGATTCAAATTTCTTTAACTGAAACCGAACATTTCAAACATTTCTTTTAATATAAAAAACACACAACACACTATTTTTAAGTTATACTTACTTATTTTATTTAATTAATTATTTATTTTTAATATCACAATCACTTTTAAAAACTTGTATATTAAAAACACTTTACAATATGAAATTTTTCTTTGAAAGAATAGAAAAAATAGAAAAAACAAAGAAACACCAAAAAATAAATAACGGGACATCGGCTGAACCAAAACAAACAACAAAACTATATTAACAATATGATGCTACATTACTTAGCCATCCAATTCAGATGCAAGTACGATGGCAACATTTAATTCGATTTTGTTTTGTTTTTTAATTCGTATAGGCATTTCATTTTACAATGTAATAGCAATAGGACTCATCCGAATCGGATGCTAGTTGTATGCTCTTAACCAACTTTATTTTATGTTTTCTTATTGACATTATAGTATACATTTGGATGTGTTTCAAATTGTAATAACCTGCGGACTGCTGGGTAGGTTTGCACAATTACAAATAGGTAATATATTATATTTGACACAATTTTTGAATCTATTACCTTTTCTGATTATTTTATATACAGTGGCTCAAACGTATGACTGGATACTAGGTAATAGATTAATCAAATCCCGATTTTTGCACTTCATTGGAAATATTTCGAAAAAAATTGGTGTGGACTTATAGATAATTAAAAATATGTATAATACCAAAGAAAATAAAGTATAAAGAATGTGCATTTTAAAATATTTTGGAATATTTTCCAAAAATATTTAATGGCGCGAGGGGAAGGATAGAAGCGAAGGAAACAGAAATCAAGAGCGTAACAATGCGTTGTTCTCATCGTTCATTTTTATTATTTGACCTCTTTTTTTATTAATTTTCTGAAATCACTTATTCTGGTCAGTGTTGCCACAAAAAAAAAAATATTGTAACCAACATTTGTGAAAAAAATCACCAAATATGAAAAACTATAACCAAAATTAAGTTCACAGTGTTTTATTTGATTTTTTTTTTTCAAATATAAATTGTAATTAATACAACATAGTAAGAGAAGAAGTCGCCGTGGTCTAGTAGATAGTGTGTTGGGTTATTAGACGAAAGGCCCGGGTTCGAATCCCAGGTCAGACATCAAAACGAAATTATTTCTTAGGCGACTTCCTCTCAGCAGATTTCTGGCAAAGACTCTCAGAGTAAAAAATTGCCATGAAAAGCTTCTCAAAAATCTGTCGTTCGGAGTCGACTTTAAACTGTAGGTCCCGCCCCTCATTAACGCACACAACATAAGTGGTGTCAGAAGCTAGGTCGTAATCCTGACTGAAGGGTTGTAAAGGCCAATTATGTATGTAGTAAGAAATGAAACAAAAAATAACAAAACAAAATTTTAGTCTTACTAATTAATTATTTGTAGAAATAACAAAAAATAAATAACCAAATCCGGATATTTTGGTTAAAAATAGCTAAAAGCGGAGAATTTATTAATTTACAACCATGGTGTTATTGATATAAGCTATTTTGATTTTCATTGCAACAACATTCATTAAGCTATCTATCTTTGGTTTAATAATTTTAGATCAATAAAATAAAACAATTTATTTTTTATTAAAATAACATAAATCTGATTGTTTTGATAGTCAAGTAAATAATTCAGATAATATGGAAAGAGAACAACTTTTTATAGACATAAAGCAATATTTTAGAAAAATTAAAAGGCTGGTTATTAGCTGCAGAGGAAATTTATGAACAAAAATTAGAACCCAGTAAATATCTAAAATGCATTACCTAATTATTAAGTCAAAACTGTGTGACTTTTTGTATGTTGACGAACTAAAAATCTAAATAGAGTATTTTGCTAACATTTTTCAACGACTTTAAACTCTCAACGTATTTTCTCTCTCACTCACTAATACACAATCAAAAATTTTTTTGGTAACCGCTGAACTAAATCAAAAAGTACAAGAATGCGTGTGAGTTCTCTCTGTACAATTGTGAGAGCGGGTCGTAATGTTACAACCCGCCATAAGAAATTTTACTTCTACATAATGCGCATACTTTATATCCATATTATTTGATAATACTTAGCATTATTTATTTAACACATTGTCTGCCAAGCTGTATATGAGAAGTTATCATTTCCAGGTCACGTGTACCATTTTCGGTATACGATAAGTATTTTTATAAATCGAGATGCTATTTTTTTATTTTTAAGAAAATGTATGTTATTTTCATAATTATTAATATTCAAACGGCAAAATGCACAAAATAACAATAAAAAATTAAGTTTATTTCACATAGAATAAGAGACATAAGGGTAATATACAAAAGAGAAGATATATTTTACCTAAGTTTGATTACAGTACTATGCAGTGGTTCCTTAGAAAATATATGTGAAATCAGTAGCTTTCGGCATTAAAAATATGAAATTGAACTGTTGGGTTTCTACTATACAAAATCGATTCATTTACAACTGTCCTATTCAATAAAAGTTCGGAAGTGCTCCGATAACAAATTACCACACCACTTGAGCACGCATGGCGGCCCGTTGTGATGCCACAGGTGAAACGCAGTCCCTGTACTAACCAAGTTCCGCCAAATCAGGGAAAGGAAGAAGTTGATCAGCGCAAGGGCTGCACAACAAAAGCACGACTACCCCGTATTGGAAAACCAGCCAGAAAATTTGATGAACGGAGCTATATCCTTGATATCAATAGATGATAGCCCCGTTAAGCTAACAAGGAATGGGGAGCCAAATAACCTATATCTACACCTAGCAAGAGACGGGCACTGGCACAGAAAGTGAATAACGCTTTCCTCTTCCTCAGTGGACCTGCATCCACGGCAGAAGTCGTTAAAAGGGAGCCTCATTCTCTCGGCGTGCCTACCCATGATGCAATGACCTGTAAGCACGGCCACTACAGTCGAGATGACATCACGACCGAGACCAAGTAATCGGTTGGTACGCCTTCCATCCATCCTGGACCAGGTAAGTCTAGCGGTGGAGCAGGACTCCTCATTGACCCAGGATAGGTTGGCGTCCCGAAGGAACCTCCGCGCAATGGTCAACTTGACCGAGGCAAGTAGCATACCCATCTCAATAGAAGAGGATTCCGGAAGAAGCGCACCAGCTCTGGCGAGCTCGTCGGCCCTACAGTTTCCCGGAATATCACTGTGCCCGGGGACCCACACCAGAGAGACACCGGTGAAGCGCCCCGAGACTAGGTCGAGACAGCGGCGACATTCTCTAACGATCCTAGAGTTGATCACGAAACCTGACAGAGATTTTATCGCAGCCTGACTGTCCGAAAAGATCGAGACGCAACTGAAAGGAGCATCGTTAACGAGGATCCATTGACCGTTATAAGTACATGACTCAAAAATTACTCTAAACATCTTTACGTCACATAAAACAGTCCTAAAAATAATTAAATTTTGGATATAAACATTTTAGATTTAAAAATTCACCTTGGCGAAAAAATGAGGTTTAGTGTGCACCGAAAACGGTACACGTGGCAGAGAACGTGTTAAAGATAATTTAAAACAAAATGGAAAATAACAATAGCGAATTTCATGTCAAACTCATAATTGTACAGTCAAATAAAAAGCACTTTTTTATTTTTTTGGAACCAAAACTTTTTCCTTTTATTACTGTTTCCAAACGTCGAAGCATCGACTATACGAGATTGGCGTAAAATTACGGGATTGTTCCTTTCTCACCCAATTCCTTGTTTTATCTGCTCCATTTTGCTTGTACTGGATATATAGATCTTACGGACAATTTTTCTAGCCATACTCAATAATGTAAATATTTATTGCTATCATATTAAAACCAAAATCTATATAAAACAATTTTTTTGCAATTTGATTTGTGCATACCGTTGTTCAAGTGCAAAAAGACTTTGGGTCACGGGTTTTCTAAGAAACTATTGGAAATGTTCTTCAAAAACACAAATATTCTTCAAGAATGACTAGGAAAAAACCCCTGCTGTCAGCACAAAATGTCGAAAAGAAATTAAGATTTGCCACCGAATACATTTCACTTCCTCCGGAGTACTGGGACGATGTTATTTTCTCAAATGAGGCGAAAATATTGCTTTATAATCATGACGGACCGCAGAGTTTGGCGTTAGTTTCTAAAAGCACTAGAAAATAAAAATCTTATTCCTACAGTAAAGTTGGGAAAACTGTCTGTAATGGCATTCGGGTGTATATCCAGCAAGGGAGTTGGTGTAACCAGGATTTTGGATGAAATAATGACTAAAGAAGCACATCTTGATATTTTAAAAAATTAATAAATTTGGTTTTATTAACCCGGTTAATCCGAATAAATTTAATTACAAGTATTATCAAGATAATGATCCTTAAAAGAAATCTTGTTTATGTAACTCCAGGCTACTTTACAACTGCACCAAAGTTATTGATACTCTTGCCCAAAGTCCTGATATTAACCCTATCGAAAATTTGTGGGTTCATCTAAAGAAAAAGGTAGGGAAAAGATCGCCCACAAATAAAAACGATTTGATAAAGTTCATCAAAAAACAGTGGGAAAAAAATACCATTAGAATATGACATTCCGAAGCTTATTCAATCCATGAGAAGGCGTCGGCAAGCGGTAATTGATGCTCAATGTGAACCCACAAAATATTATCACTATAAATTTAAAAAAAATGGCATAAGTTTTTATATATTATCAAGTGTGCAAACATTTTTTTAACAGTAGGAAAATTGAATTGTTTTTAATATTTTTTAATATTTTACATTAGAATATTTTCATTGTTATACAAGTTTTTTATTTATTATATTAACAAAACATATGTTTATAAAATCCTGTTTGAAAAAATTTAAAAATTTGATTATTTATATTAGATATCAATGAAATTTTTAAAGTTTTCTTAATTTTTCTCTATGTGCTAAGATTTTTTTGACAAAATGTATACTCTATATAATCTCTAACTTTTATTCCGCTATCTATTATAATTGCAAAACATTTTATATTGTTCGCTTTCTCTATAACTTCTTCGTCAATTTTAAATGTGATCGGTTTTGGTACATCATCTCTAAAGGCTATACTGGTGTCATCATAGCCTCGTAGAAGAGCAGAAAAGTGTTTCCTCCATAAACCCGAACCCTTGCGAATCTATTGCCAAGTTTCTATTTACATTTTTGCAGTAAGACACTCCCAGCTTAAAACCCTCGGTTAACCTTTTGATAGAATTTTGGAAAATCATTCCTACATCTGTAAAACTCGCATAAGCTATTCATAAATTTTTTCACCTACACACAAATATGTAAATAAAAACGGTTCTTCTTATTGGCTAAGATAAAAACCATTAAAAAATACAATCGTCTCGACACTAATGCCTGAACTAATATCAACAGTATTACATTAATGTTTTGCGAAGCAGTGAATCCACTAGCTAGAATTAACGAGTGTAGCGTAGAAAAAACAAGCAATAAAAAAATAAACAAATGAAACATAATATAAGAAAATTAATTAAAACCCTGAAAGTAGCCGCAAAAGTTATGCGAGTGACGTCTCCCCATACGGTTCCGCTTTGTACGAAAACGGTGATACAGAATCGGTATTAACCAGAGATCAGCAATGAGTATTCAAAACGATGAGTATATTCGAGTCTTACTTATAATTTCAGATTCTTACACGCATTATTTTTATATCATACTCATACTCAAAGTTTGACGTCAACTATACATAAGCAAAAAGCGCCGTCCATCATATCAAAACGTGCTAAAAATTATATTCCAATACAAAAACTCAACTATTGGTATTAAACACATTTTTTTATTAAACATTACTACATATTTGGTATTACGATTCAGGTAATTTTGTTTGAAATTAGAGAAATTATTGATGATGAAAACATTACTTATTCATCTTCCAGAAAAAATTAACTTCTGGCCATAATATTGTTTTTATATAAAATTTTGATTTTTAATATGTAATTTTAGAATTAATTTTTGATGAAACATTTGATGGTATAAAATAGTTTTCATAACATGAATTTTTCATTTTGAGGCCATATTTTATATGAATTAATGAATTTAATCCATTGAGTAGCATTATATTTTTCTTATTTTTGTTTTGAAATAATTTATCACACTAAAAGATCTTTCCACTTCTGCATTAGATTTATAATTTATAAGAACTACAATACGAGAAAAAATTTAAAAGTTCGTTAGAAATTTTTAAATAAACAGTTGCAACAAACAGTACAAAATATCTGTACACAAGTGTATGCAAGATTGCAGTTGGCCATATTTGCTTTTTCAAAGTCAACTTTAGTATGATATATCTGTCAAACTCTAAATAAAAAACAAAGTAAAAAGTCATCTCTCATCAACGCACTAATTTAGCGCCTTTTTCAAAAAAAGCGTTAAGAAGAAAAAATGCGACTTTTGGGTTGTTAAATGGCGCAAAATCTAGCGCGAAAAGAGCTAAATTGGCAACGCTGCGCATGATGTTATTAACCTCCAAGAATGATAAACTAAAGATTAAGACATAACCCACACAAAATTAAAACTTTCTGCGCATGTTGAATCAATGACGTTACAAAAATTGTGTTCCTATTGGTTAATGATAATGTAAGTTATATTGCAGGGCTGTCAACTACTCTCACGTAGTGGTCACATTTTTCAGAACAAATGTTAATTTTCGCATATGAAAAATACTTTAGTTTGTTTATAAATTTTGTGTTGAGCTTTTTTATTTTTGTGTTTTTTGCTTTAAAATAAATATAATAAATACGCCAATATCTATTTGGGTTTGAAAAACTATTAATATATTAACGTTTATTTTTCAAGTTTCTATTTCAAGTTACCATATTGAAAATAACATATGTAATATGGCAAGTTCAAAGATAAAGTGAACTTTAAAAGTTAAAGGTAGGATGATTTTTCTTTAGCTTAACGCTAACTTTTATCTTATTATGTGTACTCATAATAATGAAAATAAAAATATCTACCCTTTAAAATCCAGCCTTTTATTGAAGAGTGGTTGAAATAATGACCCTAAAATTTTTTAATATGTACATCACACAAAAATTTATTTATGTATGTGCCTTTATTTTTAGGTGCTTTTCTCCTGACGCCTTCCTATGAATTGTCAATGGAACGAGCTGCATTAATCTGCGAAAAAATGAGTTTTAAGGGCTGTTTTAGTTTAACAAAAACAGCTAGTGGAATTCTTTTTAAATTTTCGCATCCAGACGATTATCAAGCAGTTTACAAAAAAGGGTTTCACAAAGTCACTGGTGCCAGATTCTATCGAAAGGTAATAACATAGGACTAAGTCATGAGATTTATTAGTTGCTTTTAAAAAGCATCAAAAAATAATAAAATAGCTAGAAATAAATAAGATTCACGTTTATACACTTGTAAATTTAGCTATTAAGTAATGACTATAATTACGATAATTTTTGGTTTTGCATAATTACTAATAAGTACAAAATAACAAAGAAATCAAATGTAAGTTATTTGTTTTCATTAATTATTTTTAATTATTTAAAAAATATTTTGCAAATGTTAAGATTTTTTGAGTTACTTGATTATTTCGTGCTAATTGCCAGTATTTTTTGGATTAAGTGCAATCGTTAAATAAAATATCATTTCGATTACACTTAATTCTATTTTTACACGGTAGATACGTTCCAAAGAGACATGAAGTTCATAGAAAAAAAAGGGATTGGTTCCATATCCTTCAACTTTGTAAAAAAAAGAAATATCTTTCCTTTTCAGTTTAGGATTTGAAGAATTCGACATTTTTCTTAACGCACAAAGACCATTATTACAACTTCCCGTTAAAGTTGGCGTTAGTTAAATGTACCTTTAGCTAAAGTGAACAACTTACAGATAAAACAAAATTAACTTTTTCAAAAATATGGCAGTCGATAAAACTGCTTAATTAAACAAGTTTCTTTTTTTAACGCAGCGGCAACAGCGGACTTCGATTTTTTTGTTGTATATGCTCATTTTGTTTAAATTTGAAGTTACCATATTGAAAATAATATATATAATAGGGCAAGTTCAAACATAAAGTGACCTTTAAATATTAAAGGTAGGATGATCATCCCTTTAGCTTAACGCTCACTTCTATCTTATTCGGCACTCGTAATAATGGAAAACAGTTTATCTCTCCGTTAAAATCATCCCTTTAGTTAACGGCAAGTCGTAATAATGGCCCTAAAACTTTTATCGAATTAATGTTTTTTTTGTATTGCTTTTATAAGACCACATACATATCTAAACTGTCTTGAAAATAAATGAATAGGGAAATTTCCTAATTATTTTGTAAAAAACGGTTGAAAAATCATTTCTGAAACACCTAATTCTGTTTTTACATGGTTTTGTAATAACACGGTCCCGAAACAGATACAATTTTGTCACAGGTCTTTGTAGCGTTGAGTTTGCAGTCTTTATAGTAGCCACTCTAACTCGACTATCAGATCCAGCGTGGGTTTCTATAACACGACCAAGTTTCCAGCAAGCGGGAGGTAGATTTTCTTCTCGAAGGAGAACAATATCTTCTATTTGTAGAATTATGGCTTATCCTTTAGCCATTTCGCGTTAGGTTGAAGTAGATAATCATTTGACCAGCGCAACCAGAAGTATTGGGATAATTGTTGAATAAGTCTCCATTTAGATATAACTGATTTTTTTAAATGAGTGACATCAACTTCGGGTACTGCATTTAAGAGTCGACCAATTAAAAAGTGACGTGAACTGAGATATGGCAGGTCATCTGACTCAGCTTGGAAACCGGTATGAAGATCAAATGTGTACGCAGTGACAATGGCACAGAATACATCAACAATAATATGGAGAATTTTTTGAGAAGCCATAGAATTCGTCACGAGCTGACCATCGAATACACTCCACAACAGAATGGAGTTTCGGAGAGAAAAAATAGAACTCTACTGGATATGGCAAGGTGCATGCTAATTCAATCCGGCCTATCACCCACATTTTGGGCAGAAGCTGTGAATACCGCCAACTATATAAGAAATCGTTGTCCATCTCAGAGCCTTAATGGTAGAATCCCGTATGAAATATGGGTGAACAGAATCCCAGTCGTCAAATATTTCCAGAAATTCGGTTGTTCAGCATTCATGCTCGACAAAACACCAGGTAAGGGAAAATTTGAAAATGTGTATTTATCGGATACTCTGAGGTATCCAAGGCGTATAGATTGTGGGGCCCTCAAGCCAGAAAGATACGTCGAAGCTGTGACGTAGTATTTACACCACCGACCACCAGAAACGAATTTGAGGAATTCATATCAGATCATATCGAGCTACACTCCGTCGGAAGTCCCCAAGAAAATTCAGAGCAACCTAGTACTTCAAATCAACAATCAATGAGAAATGAAAATTCTGATATGTTCAATGACAATAAGATGATTGAAAATGACGGCAAAATTACCAAGCAGAAGAATCGCGGTCGTCCCAAGAAGGTGCTT
Source organism: Sarcophaga peregrina (assembly GCA_014635995.1). Classification (NCBI taxonomy): domain Eukaryota; kingdom Metazoa; phylum Arthropoda; class Insecta; order Diptera; family Sarcophagidae; genus Sarcophaga; species Sarcophaga peregrina. The sequence goes on along the minus strand of CM025790.1, from coordinate 76,258,379 downwards.
ACTGGAAAGAGGGGCAGACCAAAGAAGATACATAATACAGTTACAAAGGACACAACTGCAAACGACAGCAGCGACGATTCGGATGATTTTCTAGGTTTCAATGGCTCTGACGACGAATACCAATCAGCAAATTTAATTCAGCATACCGATCCAAAAACTAGCACAGATGCTCTCACTAGCCCCGAAGTTGAAGAATGGCGTAATGCAATGCTGAAAGAATATAACACCTTATTAAAAAATGAAACTTGGAAAATAGTTGGAAGACCAGTTAGCAGAAAAGTTGTCAAATCAAAGTGGACACTACGTACAAAGTTTAAAATTGACGGCACAGTGGAATGTAGAAAGGCCAGACTCGTCGCAAAGGGTTTCACTCAACACCCCGGTATCGACTACGACGAAACATTCGCACCAGTCGCCAGAATGAGCTCCATACGTTTCTTAACGGCTATCTCTGCACAGTACGGTTTGGAGATTCATCAACTTGATTTTGTTGGAGCCTATTTGAACGGTACGATCGAAAAGGAAATTTACATGGAAATGCCCAACGACCTGGATAAAGTCCTGAACGAGAACGAGGCGTCTAAATACGACGGTAAAGTGTGTCTTCTGAAAAAGGCTATATATGGCCTCAAACAATCCGGCAGATTATGGTACGAAAAGTTGAAGGAAATGGATATGACACCATCACAATGCGATCCTTGTGTGTCATAAACAAGGACAATGGCAAAATTACATTAATTTCCATTTACGTTGATGACCTTGTGGTAGCATCAAATGATCCAAATAAATTGAGGAGGTTAAAGATGGAATTGGCTAAAGCTTTCGTAATGAAAGACTTAGGACCCATTAGATTTTGCCTCGGAATTGAATTCATTCAAGACATGAAATCAGGAACGATTTCCATGTCACAATCGAAATATGTTCAACACCTGCTGGAGAGATTCGGTATGTCAGACTGTAAACCCGTCAGCACACCGATGAATGTTGGTGAAAAGCTTTGCAAGGAGATGTGTCCCAAGGATGAAAAGGAAAGACTCGAAGCGGAAGGATTGTCGTATCAAGGCTTGGTCGGATCCTCGATGTACTTAGCGGTTTCAACCAGACCCGACATTGCACACGCCGTGAGCGTTTTAAGCCAGTTTAATGTAAATTATGGAACAGCGCACTGGACAGCCGCTAAAAGAGTCCTGCGTTATTAGAAAGCTACCCAAAACATCGGACTCGTTTATTCTTCCAGTGACAAACCAGTAGAAGGATATGCCGATGCGGACTGGGGTTCGAATACAGACGACAGAAAATCGTACACAGGCTACGCCTTTACTTACGCAAGCGGCGCTATCAGCTGGGAATCCAGAAAGCAGAAAACTGTGGCTGTTTCTAGTACGGAGGCTGAATACATGGCCCTATCTGACTCCACGAAAGAGGCCATCTACCTCAAACGATTTTCAAATGAACTTGGCATCAACGATCCAATTTGTATCTACAACGACAATCAAAGTGCGGAGAAGTTATGCCGTAACCCAATTTTTCACAATCGTACGAAGCATGTAGATATCCGTCACCACTTCACTTGAAATATAATGACAGATTTGAGGGAATCGCAATACGCAGAACAGGAATCGCAATACGCAGAACAGAATCGCAATACGCGATATGACAAATCTGGCATCATCCTTATTTAAGCCTTTTGGCAACTCTAATTTTTTCTCTACACTTGTATCAAAACTCCTTTTTCTGAATTCAATCACTTTTTTAAGCTTCTTTTATAAACGTTTGCTTTTACTTAATAAATAAATGAAATCATAGAATTAACAAAGAGTTTTTAATGAATTAGTGAAAAAAGTGGACAAATAGCGGACAGTAGGTTAAAATAGCGGAATGTCCGCTATAATAGCGAACAAACGGACATCGTATGTATAACATGTGTTTGGTATCTTACGTTTCAAAACCAAACAAAACTGTTCTTTTACTCTTCACTATTTATTACAGTGAGAAATCGCTAGGTATGATTTGTTTTGGAAAAATTTTAGTCATGATCGGAATGCATACATATGTATATAATTGGTCATTGCAACCCTTCAGTCAGGATTATTGACTTAGTTTCTCACACTACTTATGTTGTGTGTGTTAATTTTATACATAAGTGGCGGGACCTACAGTTTAAAGTCGACTCCGAACGACAGATTTTTTGAGAAACTTTTCTAGGCATTTTATTTACTCTCAGAGTTTTGCCAGAAATCTGCTGAGAAGGAATCGCCAAAGAAATACTTTTTGTATTTTATTTTGATGTCTGGCCTGGGACTCGAATTCTGGCTTTATGGTCTACCTACTAGACCACGGCGACTTTAATGCAACCAAAGTTAAAAAGAATTATAAGAATGTTTCGAGAAAAGTTGACGATGGACTCCTGTCAAAAATCTCTGCAGTGCACATTTTTTAAAAATATTACGCAAAATTTTTTAATGAATAATATATATCTGTATTACGCATTTGTTTGTTACTGTTTTAAATAGTTTTCTTATAGTTTATATAAGTATATGACCCTTAAGGTACGGTCACATCTCAAAAATATTTGCCACAAAACATAAAATATTTGTTTGCCATAATGTGACCACAAAATAATTTTGCGTGGCAAGCAGCAAAATCCGCCATTTTTGGGAAATAAAATTGTTTGCCGGCAAACAAAAATTTTTTTAATGTGACCACCCTGTGACAAATACTTTCATGATTTTTTGTGCAATTATTTGTTTGCTCTTACATATTTTTCGTAAGGGCAAACATTGGCAAATAACAGCTCTTTAAGGCTGTGTTGCATACTATCAAAACTAAAACATCACTAAAATCGCAAAAAATTAATGAATTCAAATCTGAAGAAAATAAATAATTTATTTTATGGAAACCTTTTTATTCGTCGTAAATGTACTCATTATATAGATATAAATATTTGAGTGCCTGTATATACAGAGATACATTCACAGTCTGAAATTTAATTGTTATACCTTTCTAGATTAAAGCTATTCAGGGATTGTAATGATTTTTTAGAAAGAAAGGTTATTTTTTTAAATCTCATTAAAGAAAAAGATCCCTGAAATGTCTTTAACTCTTTAGTACATAAAAATAAAGAGTTCTTGTTTTTGTGATAGAAAATTTTTCATTATTATTGCAATGATTATGATTTTTTCTCCAAATTATCACGACAAATTTTGTCCCTGAAAATAAGCATGTTAAAATATTCAAAGTACAATGTTATGAATGGAACTCTTGAAGTGGACGGTACGAGACATTATAATGGAGAATTGTTATTCAACGCAGCAACATAATTCCAATTTTCCTCTTACACAAATAGAGTACATTTTGGAATTCAATCATTCATTCATTCATTTTGGAGGATAAATTTTCAAACAAAGTGACATGAAAACCTTTCTAAAAAATATCTATAAATAATTTTCAAATTAGACTTAAAAGAATTCCTTCAATTTATATATATTCGATTTTCAATTTTTAGATTTAACATCTATTTTAAGTTATGTACATTATTTCACCGATTTTCAAATATGGTGATAGGCTGCACTGTAAAAATGTAAACATTTGAAATTTTAAGTGTGGAACCCATTTCCAAAGCCATAGTCGTCTTTCTTTTTTTGCCTTCCCAATATAGCACAGAAACTCCGCAACACAAGACGAAAAAATATTCACCTTCTATTACGTGTGAAAATGTGTATACATATTTTTGTTATCCAATATTCTGGTCAAACATGTGTTTAGTGGAAAATATCTTTTAAATGTGACCACATCGCAAACATGTTTGCCAAACTTTTCTTTGTCGCTATTTGAAGAAACAAAAATGGGAAAATAAATGTGCATAGTGTGACCACAAAACAAAATTATGGCAAACATTTGCCATATCTGACCGCACCTTTAGAAGTAATGTTCAATGTGCCATAATTACTTTGTGCGATTCTGAGTCTATTATTTTTTTTTATTTATTTATTTATTAGCAGTATTTTTAAGTACTTTTTCAATACATTTCAATAAATTACAATTCATCATCTTTTCTTATTAAGCTCAAATTTCATTAACATTTTTAATCCAATCAACTACCTTTTTTCTAAAAATATTATTATTTGTTTCATTTTTTACATAATTTGGCAGCAAATTATATTTTCTAAGACCTTTGTAAAATAAAGATCGTTGCGTATTTACATTAATTGAGTGCTTCAATCTAAAATTCTGATTATTTCGTAGATTGTATTGTTGAACATCTCCAACATATCTTAGCTGTTCTCTTAAGTATTCTGGCGCATCTCCCATCTTCATTTTTCTTATAAAAATTAAGCCATTCTTTGGCTTACATTCATCCTCTTAGGGCCATTGTTATAACTTACCTTTAACAAAAGGGAGGATTTTAACGGAGAGATAAATTGTTTTTCGTTATTACGAGTACCCAATAAGATAGAAGTGATCGTTAAACTAAAGGGAAGATCATCCTACCTTTAATATTTAAAAGTCACTTTCTGTTTGAACTTACTATATCATATAGACGCCTTTTGCACGTTGAAATTTGTTTCGAAACAAATGTGAGAAACTTTTTTGCATTTTCTTTTAGAATTTCTTTCGCTTTTGGACGTAAAAATTAATTTCAGAAATTTTGTTTTCTTTTATCGCGTCGTTCTGCTGTTTTTAACAGTTGTAACTTTGTTTGGCATTTTGATTTAGGTTCAAACACAAGACATGAACATTATATGAATATTATAGCCCATTTACACTACAGCGAAATCTAGTAGATTAGATTTCAAATCTTGCTCAAAATCTAGATCGTTTACACTGGATTTATTTGACAGTAGCAAGATTTCATTTTAATAACAAAAACAGCTGACTGAAATTTAAAAGAAAACAATAATATTTCCAAATTTATTTTAACACAAAAAAAAATTAAAAATATAGGACATAGATTTCAAAAAATATTGCAAATGCATTACTATTAGATGTAAGCATATGCAATATAAGTAATAATAAAAATATTAATCCGCAGATTCGTCACAAATCATTCTGGGAGGAAGATGTTCCTTATTTTGTTTATTTTTAACCCTTATCCTGTACTTTAAAAATATAACACATTTTATTTTTTTACATTCATTGCATACAACATTGGTCTGAGAATGCATTCTGCAAATACATTTTTGACATTCGGTACATTTATTTTCATATTTGGTGCTTTTAGAACGATTTGGACAAAAGTAACAACTTCAAAAACACATCAACGAATAATATATTTACACTACTTATTCTCTTTTTTGGGTTTGTTGCTAGTTATGAATTTGTCAAGACACACAAAATTGTTACTAAGCTCGTAACACATGCGGAAATTGATTATGTTGCATTGAGCAATTTTGATCCAAAAGTACCATTTGCGTAAGTTTTTTTTACATACGCTTTGTGAAAAGCCCTACAAAGATTATGTTTTAAATTGTAATAGCATTCACTAAAATTATAATTGTACAAAAGTTGAGTATTTAAAGAATAAATGAGGAATAAAAACTGTTCGGGCAATTTTGACCCATTAATACAGGATAAGGGTTAATTTGTTTTTATTTTGTTTGTTTTTATTTTGAATTGAAATGTCATTTTTTTCCTGCGCAGCGTTGTATTTTTAAGTACTATTTGGCAAAACACATAGTTGCATTCCAATTTTTACTAGATTTTGAGTAGATTTTGCCGAAATCTACTAAATAAGTAGATTTTGTTTTGTATGGGAAATCTAGTTAAAATCAACTAGATTTGGCTCGAAATCTCAAAAGTACTAGATTTCGCTGTAGTGTAAATGGGCTATTATATTTGTTATTACATTATAATATATTATATATTTATGTGTTATTATTTTTTAATATATTTACCTTATTTAAATTATATTCTTTTTAATATTTTTTATTTTTATTTTTTCAACCTTTTTTAATTAATTGTTTGGCGCTAAAATTTTTCTTCTGCTAATGTTTTGATTTCAAATACAAAATCAACAAAGACTAATGATATTTTAAATAAGGGAGCTTTATATTAACACCGTTGACTAACTACGAGTCATCTCGTAAAAACATCATTTTTGCCTTTTAATCATATCTACGATCTAAAAATACTTTTTAGTAATATAATGTAAAAAATCAAATTGTCGTTATTGGCCAATTTTCTGAAAGTTGCCGCGGCAGTCAAGATGTTAACTTCTCTATGCGGAACAAAAAATAAAAGAAAATGTGAAATTAAATACAACACTGTGTATATACGAATAAAGAACAAATTTCAAAAGCAAATTTCTGAGTACATGTACATTCTAAAATCACCCCCGCTTGTTTTTCCCCTCTTTCCAACAAACTCAAGAGTGTTGAAATTTGTTTCGAAACAAAGGCGTCATACTATTTTCGATGTGGCAATTTCAAATTTAAACAAAATTAGCATATACAACAACCAAAACGAAGTTTTCCTTTTGCACTGCGTTAAAAAAAACTTGTTTAATTAAGCAGTTTTATCGAATTTGCTCCGGCATTGCCATATTTTTGAAAAAGTTAATTTTGTTTTATCGGTAAGTTGTAATAACCAAAATAAGTTAAAGGTAACTTTGCGGTTCACTTCAGCTAAAGGTACCTTTAACTATAGCCAACTTTAAAGGTAAGTTGTAATAATGGCCCTCAATGTATCTAGCATGTATTTGATTGATGTAAAACAAATGAATTTTAGGATAGACCGCATTGCTTTATTTTGTAGTTTTTGTAATCTGTTTATTTGACTATCCGTGCAACATGTATACATTATAGTTGATCCGAATTCAAAATGTGGTTTTATCGTAGTATTATAAATGTTTATTGCAGTAATAATAGACATTTTGTTTCTTATTCGTTTTAAAAAACCTATATTTTTCCCAATTTTTTTGCACATGTATTCTAAATGTTCTTTGAATTTTAAATCTTTATCTATTAAAAACCCCAGATATCTTATTTTGTCTATTTTTTCCATTATTACATTATTAATTTTGAATTCAATTCCATTAGCTTGGTATCTATTTTATGCATATCTATTTTTAGTTTTTCATAGCACAAATCTTCTGGTTGGGCTTCCGCGAAAATCAGAGTATCGTTTGCATACAGCACAATTTCCCTATTTTCAATGACATTTTCGATATCATTTATGTATATAATAAATAACAGAGCACCCAGAATTGACCCTTGAGGTGCACCAAACTCAGTTTCCTGTTTCTCTGACATAACACCATTAACCTTTGTCATTTGCCTTCTATTAGTTAAATAAGATTGGAACCATTTTATTTCATTATCCTTTATTCCATATTTTTCAAGTTTTTCTATCATAATATCTCGGCCAATAGTCTCGAAAGCCCTTTTGAACATACTTCCATCTATTTATAACATAATTCACAGCAGTCTCATATGAGTGTTTCTTTCTAAAACCTGATTGAAATCTTGACAATATTTTATGTTTTTCCAAATATTCTTCCAGTTGATTTTTAACAAATTTTTCAATAATTTTTTCACATGTTTTAAGACTGTTTATAGGTCGATATTCTTCACAATTCATTGTATTTTTAACTTTTTCAATCGGTGATATTACTGATTTCTTCCAATTTCCAGGAAATATTCCGCTCTCAAAAGATTCATTTACTATATTAATAATTCTATTGCCAACTATGTCCCAATTATCCAATATTAACTTATTATTTACTTTATTATAGTCTGGTTTGTTGTTTATATCTTCACATATATTTTTTAACTCTGTTAAATTTATTGCACGAACTTTGAATCTACTGTTTATAACTGGTATCCTATTTTCATACTGCACATACTCAATGGAGTTATTTATCTCCCTAATACTGTTTATAAAATAATCATTACAATTTTGTATCATCATTAAAATATTGTATGTAGAAATTTCTATTTATATGTCATTTTTAGTAATCACTTTTAAATCCAAAATCCATTAATATTTAAATCATAAATTAATTCAGAAATTTACGTTCTTTTTTTCTAGATAGCTATCCCATGTCGTCCTCGAAAGACTTTTACACTTTACGTTTTAGATGTGCCTGAAGATTTGCCGGTAGAGGACATAAGACATGCTCTATACAAATTTGATTCCGTAGTAGAAGTCTTGAGACTATACAAATATCCTCAAACAACTTCTTCACATTTAGCTGACAAAACACAAGAAGGTAAAGAAATATAACAAAAAACAAAAAGTTTTTATAAAAACATCATAAAAAAATATTAAAAAATTTCACCTGACTTTGGTGTTTCAAAATCTCTTGCGAAATGCTGTCAAATTACACGCAAAACTGAAACATTTATAAAAATTTCAAACAAATCTGTCTCCTGTTGTTTTACGGGCATTACAAATGTTAAAAATGTTTTCCATGTCCAACAGGTGTCTGCGAAATTTTTTTTTTCTGTTGCGAAACAAACATAAATCTAAGTAGTCTGTTCGGGATAAATTCTTCCATACAAATTTGGGGTCATCCCTTTAATTTTAATTTTTCTTTTCGGTGTCATTTTACGTTTGTAAGATGTGTAGTGAAAAGGTAATGTTTTTATCGTTGCAGAATTGTATACAATTAACCTATTGTATACCCATACGCTTTGCATTTAGGTGTGATTAATCTATATATATATAAAAAAGAATGTTTGATTGTATGTACCTTATAGAATCGTAAACTAGGCATTTGATAATGTTATTATCCGTAAAATATCCATCACAAATTTTTAGTTGGTGATGTACCAACTCCCACAGGGTACAGCTAGTGTTAAAATAAAAAATGTTTAATTTGTTTTATTTTTTATATTCAAATACAAATACATTTCTTATAATCATAATTAAATTTTATTAAAAGCACAGTTTTTACATTTCAATACACAATAGAAATTTATTATTTTTCTTGCTTCTTCTACTTGTTTATTTTTATTCTTATAATAACTACAATGACAGGTGTCTGGACCTCATGTTGCGTCTTCATTAGATTAGAGGCAATCTTCGAAATGTTCTCCATGCTTAGTTTCTTTTTAAATTATCAATATGTGCAACAAGTGATTGTATATCAATCAGTTTTTACCTATCTTCATCGGAAATAATGTGTGTAATGAACATTTTATATATCTAGTTACTGTTTGTTCATATGCAACGTTTGCAATGTTTAACATTAATTGTTCTCATATTTATACCATTTTATCATCATAACGCCTTATCAATAGCTGTTGTTATTTAGTGAACAAAGATTGAAGATATGATGATAAAGACACTATTGGGCAATTCACACAAGCCGTTGTATTGAGTGTATTGTTGGACGATTATACAACAGTGTATGCTTGTTGTTGATAATTTTCATGTAAAAATCCGATACACTTATACACGTTTTCATGTTTTTGGAAGTTTTTTGGTTTCGTGCCATCAAATTGTATGAATGCCAAAAAAAATAGATTTTGAATACGAAATACACAATACACCATAGCACTGAGCGTTACAAACAGCGAAGTGTATTCAATACCACATACACATTGCCCAGATTAATTTTTCTATTTATATACTTTTAATTATCATTAAAAAAAATTACATTACGTTACATACATTACATTACAATATATTTTAAAAAGTTTTATAATTATTCAAACATTCTATCATGTATAATTGTACAATATGCAGATGTATTTGCAGGTATATTTGTTAAGGTTGCGCTGCTGCCTTAAATTTATCTCTTGTTAATAATGGTTGTGTGTCACGTAAATAATATCTTTGTTGAAATTTAATCATCAGTTAAATCACAATGAACTAATTTATTTTGATTATTGCGAAATGCTAAAAGAAGGAATCGTGGCCTCTCATTTTCACTCGCTAGCTTAACATTGCATAGAACAGCTGTGCTTTGTGGAAGTAAAGGATAATAATATGTATCCCAACTTCTAAAAGCAATATTTAGCAGTCGGCTACTATTAATTTCCAACTTGGAAGCAGCAGCCAATTGAATATGTGGTGCTTTCCATGTAATGTTTAGAATAGATAACTTAAATTTTTCACTAGCAATAATAGGTTTGAGTACTTGAGATCATCTTTAGAGCGTAACGGAATTTAGAATTGAGTACTATATTATTAAAGTATAAATTTTAATGGAATACAAAAATTGAAATAACCGAAAGCTAGTGTAAGATCAATATTATTTGGTGCCCATCCTGTATTTATTAACGAATTGCTTTTAAATTCATTTAATGATACATATTGTTTCATTTCTGTAGTTATTCCCAAATGTTGTGTACGATCAATTTCTATACCGTTAAGTTCTTATCGAATTTCATCAAAGAGATAACCCATACAGTTGTTAAGAAATTTTAAACAGATTGCGGCTGTTGAATCTCCTTTTTTTGCTAACCCTTCAATATAGAGTGGCAAATCGCAATGTAAATACACTGGCGTAAAACCTTACAATTATAAAAAATACATTAAATTAAACAGAAAATACTGTTTGTATACTTCACAATTTCTGAGCACTTATCGGACAAAAGTCTTGAGTTTCAGATCGATATAATTTGTAATTTGCATATGGATCGATGTAGAAGGAAAATTAGTGTACCCCCAATTCTTCAGAATCACTTATAATGTTTTTCGCCGTGCTTTATTTCATTAATACATTCACTACTATCTTTTAAAATATATTATTCTTCTGATTAAAAATTATTATTGTTTACACTTAAAATAGCAAAGCCAAAAAATGTATTTTGTAAAATCTAAAGAAAAGAAAATTAGAAGAAACGACCGTTTTGAAATTTTAGGATTTCATTTAACTGTATATCGAGCCTTAAAGAACTTCATAATTATAGCTTATGTTCATACTTGTAGTACATAGAATTTTGGCAATTATTAAACGATTTTAGTAATTAGTTTTTAGTTTTCAATTTTTTTATGTATTCTAATTCCATTTAATAAAACTATTTTATTATATTATCACTTTTTTTGTTTCATTATTTTTTATTTTATTATCACCAAAGTTTTTGAAAGTTTTTACGTAAAAATTAAAGACTTCATGTCAGCTTGGTTTTATTTTTATTAATACCAAGCACCTTTGCTTTGCACCGATTTATAAGTATCCAATTGCTTAGACTTGCCATATCCGCAGAAATATCATATTTTTCACATATCGTCTTTTATAATAAATAAATTCGTTCGCATCATTTGCATCATCTATGGAAATTTCAGGGTCACACTTTGAAGGAATTTATAGCAAAAAAGTTTAACTTTTTAACTTAATTTGCACAAGAAATAAATTATAAAAGCCTTCCCCTGTAAAAACCTGATGGTATAAAGCAGTATTATATTTCGTTAGAAAAATTTGTTGTCAACGTCAAGTGAGGTAAAAAGATCCCCATTACCCTCTCTTTGTTGTTTCCCGAAATACGGCTGTAAGTAATTGCTAAGCACGTAGCAAGTATTTAATCTAGAACTGTCAATTCGACTTCGGAGGATCACGAAATTTATAATGAGCATCAAACTCAATTAATTACTAATATACAGCGACAAAATTATTGGAATTATTAAAAACCCAAAGTATTACAGCTTATTTATCACCATTTCCAAGCAGGACATTATCAAAGCAAATGATTCTGTTATCTCATATGTACATAGTTGATCGAAAAATTATCCTTCTGTAATATCTATGAAATAAAACATAGGACGAATCACTCTTTTTCTAATGTTTATCAGTCACGAGAGATAAATATGAGAAGAGCAGAATCAAGAAACAACTGCTAGAAATCTGCGTGAAAATTTGTAATATTTTCTCCTCCCTAACTACTGAAATTCTCTGTTCCAAGTAGTATCATCTTTAGCAATAAACATCCTATTGTCATGTTTGCTGCTGTTAATACTTCGACACTGTTTTCTTCTTCTTCAGAGCACTCAACAATAGGAATATTAAATACACACATTACATTTCATTGTAAATTTGAAAAGTCAGATCTCTCGGTAACCAAGCATTGCCAGTAACTTTTTTAAACTTTTTGTTTCTGGGGAAAACCCTTTTTTACACTACTGATATTCATATGGCAAAACTGAAAATGTAGCTTCAATAGTAAAATATGCTCTTACAACACAAAGCATAGTTCTGTTACTTCACAGGCAAACGAGTGCTGTTGTATACATTGAATAAATGAGAAATACACATTTCAGTGCACTCGGAAAATCAAGAGCAATAGAAAAGAGTACACTACAGTATTGCATTCAACGAGATAAACGTTTAGAAAGGGAAAGATTACGATCGCAATGAGATTGACCAGATCAACGAAATGTACGTGTAGAAAGAGAGGGACTACGATCCCAATCATTAAGATCTAGAACCTGTGAGACAATGAAGCAACGGGATGTACGCCTAGAAGGGAGAGACTACGAGTATCAACATCTAGTGCTGCCGAGACACAATCCGATGTATGCCTAGAAGGAGAGAGACTACGAGCATTAATATCTAGAGTTGCCGAAGGTAGTGTTAAAATTTCAAGAAAATCGGCCCAGCCGTTTAGCCGTCATAGACTTCAAACAACCAAACCCACATACAAAGAAACACATTAATTTTTATATATATAGGTATATACCACAGGAGTAGCGAAGCACACCGGGTTTTAGCTAGTGAATTACATTCATAAATTTTTATTCGAAACAGAAATTAATATAAATAGATGTGATTGCAATGTAAAAGAAACGTAATTAAACGTGATTTCAGTGATTTTTCTTATAAAGTTGGGTTATTTATAAAAAAGTGAACAGCTTGTTTATAACTTTGGCCACTTTTGACAATTTGAATCGCTGTGTGCCTGTTTGGAGAAATGAGCGAACCGAAGCAGTTTTTATAAAGGAATGCAATTCCAGTTTAAATCATGTTTGGCATAGACCATCAATATACTTATAAAAAGAAACTATAATAGAATAGTTAAATTGATTATTGTTCTTTTTTTCGCGATAAGGGAAGTACTCACTGTATGCGTATGTAAACCAAATATTTTCATAGATAAAAAAACAGGTCAACCCATGGAACCAGTTAACTATTAGACTTTTATTATACATGTTTATATTCGAATCAAATTTTACCACTTTTAACATGTATTTAGTGGTAATGAAAATTACCGACTGTTAAAAGCCAGTTGACCAAAAGAGAATTAATTGTTATCTCTTTCGATATATATTCGGTGGCCCTGAAAAGTTCCGATTGTTACAAGAACCTGTTGACCGAAGTAGAATAAATAAAAAAAATTGTTTTTTAAATATTTCATCCCTTCCGGTATATATTCGGGGTCCTAAAAACGACCTTGTATGTGAAAAGTGGAACTCCACCTGTGTGAAAAAAATATTATTTATTGTACATACATATATTTACCTTATAGGTTCCTGTTTCATTGACCGGACTTGGGAACCAAGGCTTTTCTAAAAAAGAAAAAATAAATGAAAAATATACATACATAATTGGCCATTATAACCCCTCAGTCAGGATTACGACCTAGCTTCTCACACCACTCATGTTGTGTGCGTTAATTTTATACATGAGTGGCGGGACCTACACTTTAAAGTCGACTCCGAACGACAGATTTTTGAGAAGCTTTTCATGGCAATTTTTACTCTCAGAGTCTTTGCCAGAAATCTGCTGAGAGGAAGTCGCCGAAGAAATATTTTTTCGTTTTGATGTCTGACCTGGGATTCGAACCCGGGCCTTTTGTCTAACAAGCCAACACACTACCCACCAGACCACGGCGACTATGAAAAATATAGTTAAATGTATAGATAGAATGTGAAATAGATGATTCAGTTATGGCTGATATGTTTTAAGTATTAAATTTTTTAACTATTTTTTACCTGATTTCTAGTTATTTACATATAATAATGTATATGTAAACATATTGTGTATATGTACCTGGGGAAACTCTTAAGTCCTTCCATAACGGTTAGACGGGCCTACTCCGAGACGATTGCTACTACTGGAAATTCAACCGTAGACAATCGTGTTATTATTCGGTATATAATGTCTTTTGACATTTTGCAGTCGATGTCAAAAAAGACCGGCTGCTTCCACAACTTCTTTAAGCCACGTGCCATAACCACCTGCACGGAGTTACTTGACTTTCTCACCTTGTCTAGGTTGGTGTCGTATTTGTCTCCATCACTTTCATTTCATCAAAGGTGATGTGTCCCATGAAGTTTACTGACGAATCGATAATGCCTACCTCTAACCGCACATTTCGACACCAACGCTGTAAATGGTAATGGAAAGCCTTTTACGTACAATTGGTTATAAGCCCTCGGTTCTGAAGCATGCAGACACAATGGATTGGAAATATCAGTCCATTCCCAATGTATTGTGACTGATGTCATCAGTTTTCTGACTTTGCCTTCCGTAAATATTTTCCTTACGTTTTCCAAGGCCTTATTACATTGAAAAAGTTCACACTGCAAAGGCTTTATTTGAGATTCTAATAACTTTATTTTATTAGAGTTCACCTGTAAATATAAAGATGAAAAAAATGTATGTATGTATTCATGAATATTTTTTGTTTTAGTAACATAGTCGAATGTCTTGTCCACACCTCTAGTATGTATGCATGTATTCATGAATATACATACATTTTCTATTCAATATATATATATAGGTTTTTACTCTCAAATTAACGGTTTTAATAGGAAATCAGATTAACACTCACGTATCTTAAATATTTATGTTTTTAACAATTTATTTTAAAAAAAAACACAATTTTAGAAAAAAACACAAATTCACAAATTTAAATTCATGTTTAAATGAAAAAATGTATAACGTAATTATTTGACAATCTCTTGTACGCAAAAAAGCACTCAGATGGGCTGATAATACCACCTTATATGCATTCGCATTGTGTGTATTGTTGCGTTTTTACGTACATTCTTTGTTGACATGTCCGGTTTTTAACGTTTCTATAACTATAACGATTTTACGTTTCTTGCGGATGGGTAACAAGGGCATGAGAGTTTATTTCCAGACCACCATCACCAGATTGAGATTCGTCGGTTCTGCAATTGGAATTAACCGCAGCTCACTTATCATTTCGCTTCTCAGTAATTTGGCTTGGCAAACGTTAAAAAAGATAAAAACTACTATTTTAAGAGATAAATAAATAGAAATAGCGTTTTTATCATAACACGCTTTAAACTGGCAGCCCTTCGAATATGATGTCGACAATGGAGCGTATGAAATTAAAAAATTTCTGACAGTATTACGCCTTTCTCTCTTTCTAAGTTCTTTTAAAAGTCTTGGGTTTGTGGGAGAGAAGGATACAACGAACAAGGGTAAGTGCACACTTTGATGTACAGTAAAAGAGAGAATTATACGTAGAATTTATTCTTATTAATAGAAAGAAAAATGTCAACTGCAGCATTTCCCATACATATCAAGTGTGTAATATTTTACCTTGAACTCGGACTAATAAAATAAGGTTATAGGATGTGGTTACGTTTTTTTTATTTGTTATTAATTACAACGTAGTTTTTTTATTTTGTGCCAAAAAGTTGAACATAATTTCTTTATTTTTACAAAAAAAGGAATTTTTAAAAATACTTACTACACTAATTTGCAATACAAAATTATTTCATACCATCCCCATATTAAGAAATGATGAGGGTATATCTGGGATGTATGGCAAGGTAATATTTAAGAAATGCGATGCAGTGCAGTTAAGTTAAATAATTTGAACATATTTGTTTCTACCAGGACAACGATGCGAAGCACACCTTTCGAAGCTGTAGCTAATCCATAACTGCTCAAAACTGACCACTGATCTCAACATTGTTGAACATGTTTGGGAAAAATTTGCACCTATCCAGTATCAGCACAGTGGAGACAAGATTTTAGGCGAGAATGGTAGAACATAACCCCGGAATTTTCAATATCGTGAGTTAATGCCTCGTTTGGAAGTAGTAATAAAAACACCTTTTATTTCACTGTCCAATTATGCGTTTGTCATGAAATTCCTTAATTTTTATTTAATTTTTTGTTTTCAAAATACTTTTAAATAAAAAATGCTAAGTATTATGAATTGTTTGAAAGCTGTTTTAATTATCAATAAATCCAGATTAAAATTTTTTTCATTGAAGTGGAAAAATTATCATTTGAAAATGTTCATACTTAATGTCCAATTATACGTTTGAGCCACGGTACGTAGGATCCACTTACAATATTACAGTCAATTAGTATAGGCAGATTTCTGGCAAAGACTCTGAGAGTAAAAAAATTGCCATGAAAAGGTTCTCAAAAATCTGTCGTTCGGAGTCGACTTTAAACTGTAGGTCCCGCCATAGGTTAACGCACACAACATAAGTGGCGTGATAAGTGGTGTGAGAAGCTAGGTCGTAATCCTGACTGAAGGGTTGTAATGGTCAACTATGTATGTATTAGTATAGGGTTTATTTTTGTAATTTCTGTTGTCTTATCTTAGTTGTTAATTCTTAGTTGTTAGATTCTTTTCGTTTGGCACAACGAAAATATTTTTCAAGATTTTATTTGCTCATGCACACGTGAGAACTCATATATATTTCATGGTAGAAACTGAAATAAAATATATCTGTTTGCGCCAGACAGTATACAATTTAATACTTTTTTGTTTAATGTTTTGTTTTGATTAATTTGTGGGAATATAATATGAAGTTATTATTTCATAGTGAGAACTGTGCAGATACACACGCATCACGTACATACCGTGAGCATATTTTTAAATTTAAAAAAAAAAAATTTGAAACGCACGTTACCGGGATCATGTGTGATGGGTCGAAAAAACTACTCGTTTTATCATTAAAAACGTAATTTTGTTTATAAAAATACGATCTTTCGTCAAAAATAGCGGATTTTACATTTTTTGATATATTTTGTATGGAAAAGGTGGCCCACTCACCTTTACATAAATATTCCACTTTTCTCAACGCCGTTCACCTGTTGGTTAAACCTATACCGTCACTATCAAAAAAACGTTATCATCGGAATACATCAGAACCTTAATGCTCGAATTTCTAAGATCTTTAAAATAGAAGTTGTTAAAGGGTTATTTGCTATTGTATTTATAGCTAGCGATATAATCGTTCTTCCTCTCAGCACCATTAGAACCGCTATCAAATGCCGTCAAAGGTGTGCAATTAGAAAGTCATCATTCAATAAAACTTCTACGCCTATCAGTCTTAAGAGAGTTTATCTAATCTTTGAATGAACCTTAAGATCTTGTGTTCCTTAGACAATACCCTGCAGAAGGCACACCACCTCTTTAACTGGATTTTCGCAGTTTGCAACATGGTTTCTTCAACTAGTTCCTATAAACCATTTTAAGAAACTGCAGAAAACGGTTAGTTGTCAGGCTCTAATGTTTTATTAGATAATTTGAATCCGTCACACTTGGTTTTCTTCGTAAAATTGCTTTTTTGAGTGAGTGCATGTGTGTTGTGGTTTTTTTCCTCTTGTTTTTTTACCCTTGTTGTTGGACATTTCATTGGGGATGGTTTCCATTCACTTTCTCATTTCCATATCAAAATGGAGCGCTCTTATGTGATTGAGAAATTTTGTTTCTGCCCGTTGTAGAACCATCAGAGGCTTCGTTTACAAATTTCTATGTGGTAGCTATTGACTTTTAAACAAGAGATGACGACGGTGCAGGAGTTTGTGAAGAAGTTTTCTGGGGTATTTAAAGTTATTATTAGGAGAGTGAATTAATATCATACTCAGTCAACAAATGTTTTCAATATTTATTTTAAAATAAGTAGTAGTAGTAGTCTTTAGTAATACACCCCAAATCACTCTGGGTCGTAGCGTATATAGAGGTAAATTTAATGCTTCCACACCAAGACAATATTGTCTGCCAGGTAAAGGACCTCTAGAGAATATTCTTTTATTTTCAATCTCCCACTGATTTTTCTAATACTCTGGTAAATACCCAGGAATTCGATTCAACCAAGCCTCCATCGATCAGAAAAAAAACATAATTTGCTACGCTTGTTTTTGCTTACAAAAAGGTTGGAAGCAAAATATTGTAACGAACAAGCACATATTGTGATATTTATCGTTGTATACTTGGTATAAGTTCGAACAGTGGCACAAAAGTATTGCGGACAATAAAGAATTGATTTTAAATTAAACACATATATGTTATATATACATATATATATATATATAGTTTAAACACACATATATATATACATATTTATTTTATTTGCAATTTACGAACTCAAAGTCTTTATAGTTTTTAAAACTTCTGGTATTGAGTCAGACTAGCAAAATGTAATACTAATACAATCTAATTTCGTTTTTATATTTCTAACAATGATTAAGAGCTAAGAATCGCCCTTTTGCTCTTATTCATGAAATCATATCATAATCCAATTAGGAATAAAATTCTTGAAATTGTGAAACGTTTTGAGAAATTTTTAGAGAATTAGCTTGGTTTTCAGGAACGATATGAATACTGTCGCTTAGGGAATGCCCAATATGTTTTTTTATATTTAAATTTCTTTTTAATAAAAGAAATTTAATTCAGTTTCCAGGTGTATTATGAATAACATGTTTTTTTTTTAATCTGAACAACATTTAAACTTCATCAAATTTTCCAAGTTTTGATACTTATAACATATGAGTTTGAATAAAACGTTTATTTATACCGTTTTTTAAGATGGCGATTTCTTCTCAGCAGATTTCTGGCATAAACTCTGAGAGTAAATAAAATTGCCATGTAAAGTTTATCAAAAAAAAAAAAATTTTTGTTCGGAGTCGACTTTAAACTGTAGGTCCCGCCACTTATGAATAAAGTTCATGGATGCAAATGTAGGAAGCCCTGCAAACGAAGTTAGAACACTTAATTCCCATCCAGCTGTACTTGCATACGCATGCTAAAAATTTGTTTCGCTTCTCTACGATTGAGCTTTGGATATAGGCCACCCTATACTCCGTTCTACGTCAAAATAAATAATTGAGTAGTGAATCGAACTTTTCCTCAATAATTATAGTCCTAATAACCTAATCCTAATATATATTATAAATCTTTCTATAAGTCCGTTTTTTGTCTGTTAGTCAATCACGCCTGAACGCCTGGACCGATTTTCTTGAAATTTGGGATATAGATCGGACTTTTGTCGGTGCAGGTTATAGGCTATAAATCTTTTCAAAAACGGGCAAATTGAATGCATAGTATATAAATCGAGCTTTCTTCGGTGCAGGTTATAGTGTATAAATCTTTTCGAAATTTTGACCAAAAGGGGAGAAAAAATGGGACAAATGGGGAAAAAATGGTAATAGGTAATTTTTTACGATTTAGCTTGCTTAAGTTTCGCAAATTGGTATTGGAGGTGTTCCGTCTCTAAAGTTGAACCAAAAGGGGTCCAAAAAAGAGAAAAGGGGCCGAAATCGGGCAAAATGAATGCAGGTTATCCTAATCCTATTCCCAATATCCTAATCCTAATATATATTATAAGTCTTTCTGTAAGTCTGTTTTTTTTTTGTTTGTTTGTTACTCAATCACGTCTGAACGCCTGGACCGATTTTCTTGAAATTTGTGATATAGATCGGGCTGCTGTCGGTGCAGGTTATAGGCAATAAATCTTATCAAAATTTTGACCAAAAGGGGACATAAGATGGGACAAAGGGACAAAAAATGGTACGTTTACGATTTAGCTTGGTTAAGTTTCTAAAGTTGGACCAAAATGGGTCCAAAAAGGAGGAAAGGGGCGAAAAAATAACTCGCGCAACGCCGGGTACAATCTGCTAATATATTATAAATCTTTCTGTAAGTCTATTTTTCTGTTTGTTTGTTAGCCAATCACGCCTGGACCGATTTTCTTGAAATTTGGGATATAGATCGGGCTTTTGTCGGTGCAGGTTATAGGCTACAAATCTTTTCAATAACGGGCAAATTGAATGGATAGCATATAAATCGAGCCTTCTTCGGTGCAGGTTATAGGCTATAAATCTTTTCAAAATTTTGACCAAAAGGGTAGAAAAAATGGGACAAATGGGGAAAAAATGGTAGTAGGCAATTTTACGATTTAGCTTGGTTAAGTTTCCCAAATAGCTATTGAAGGTATTCCGTTTCTAAGGTCAACCAAAATGGGTTCAGAAAGGGGGAAAGGGGCGAAAAAATAACCCGCGCAACGCCGTGTACTGTAGAATTATTAAAACTGTAATGGTTTTGTTTATTTGAAGTCGAGTGGACTTTGAATGCGAACTGTTCGACTGGACTTTATTGACTAATTCTTTGAGGTAAAATGTCCCTTCTTTAATACTAAAATTTTGGCTGATTTGACAATTCCATCTCAACCCCTTACTTCTAATACAATATTGGTTTGGCTTAATACTAAAACATATGTTTATGTGTACAATGAATACAAGTAATGCGTTGGTATTGACAACTGTAAAATCATGCTACAGTACAATCTGCTAGTAATATAAAATATAATGATAAACTCATCGACTTCTCTCCTACTGTATCTTCTAAAGTCAAGTCTGATCTTGGAAATTCATCTGAATATCGTTACCAAAAACGCAATGACCGTGTATTCAGCATAATCTGCTCTGGTCTCACAAAGTCTTTAGTGTTGCCTGATTTCGACCCCTATAACCTCCGCCTAAGTAACTAATAAATACCTGTGCTTCTTGCGGGTGTTCGCCATTTGGCTACATCAACCGATGTTAGGGCTTCCTCGATTTGCTCCTTCTACTGAATGTTAATACACTGCACAAAGTTCATGGCGTCGAGGAGCTCAATATTGTTCTTAAGACTTTTTATTCTCAAGGCTGGTGCATCGGCACATAACTGTGTCCATGGCCTGCGTCATACGGACACATGGGGAGGAGAAACATCTTATGGAAAATTAATTTCGTTGTACTCAACTGCTTATTGAGACCATAGCAGCACTTGTTGAAAGAGTGATTCTACGCTTCATCTTAAGGTTGTGATAATTTTTGCTGATAACAGCAGAAACAAGAAAAACATACTTATCGGCATACTTGTCGTCAGCAACATGCACTTCATTTTGCCTATTTTACTGCCGGACTTATATTCAATAGCGCAAAACTTAGTACGCCCAAGTAGTCGCCGTAGTGTAGCAGGTAGTTATTAGACGTATAGCTCGGGTTCTTATCCCAAGTCAGGCATCAAAATGAAATATAAAAAAAATTTCTTCGACGATTTCCTCAGCAGATTTCTAGCAGAAACTCTGAGAGTAAATAAATCTGCCATGAAAAAGTTTCTCAAAAATCTGTCGTTCGGTGACGACGTTAAACTGTAGGTCCTGCCACTCACGCATAAAATTAACGCATGCAACATGAGTGATGTGGCCCTAATCCTGACTGAAGGGTTACAAAATCCAATTATGTATGCAAGCAAAAAACTACCTTTTGTGGAAAATAGAGTCATTGTGATTCACTCCCCACGATCGTCGCATGATAAGGGATTATCTCGCCTAAAACCTAGCTCGATATTTAACCCTAACATGATTTGATCAACGTCATTCTGCATACCCTTTTATATTTTATTTATATTTAATTTTTTATGCAATCTCAGTGATTGATTTTGTTCTTTTTCGAAGTTAATGCATTTTTTCTACATTTTTTATGTACTAATTTAACAGAAAAAAACATAAATAAAAAATTCGTTTAAAAAGTACATTTGACAAAAAATTAATAATAATAATTTAATGAAATTTTAGTCAGGAAGGAAACAAAGGGAATAACTAAATTAGTTCCTAAGACGTATTCTTGGTAAAACATTCATTTATTAATGAATTTACTTTTTATATAACTAACACATTTATGCTGCGGCTATGCCTAAGGCAACGCCACCAACGAATGCAGTTAAGAAAATGTGCAATTAATTTACTGTACCATTTTGCGGCTGATTTGGATTTATTTCTCAATACACTAATAGCCCGTTTGCGCGATGCAAACCGAAACGACGCAAAACGAAGCACAATTTTTCACACATTTGTATTGATTTTCATTTAATTGGTTCCGAGATTCATAATTTTAGCTGAAAAAAGTAGATTTTTCAATAAAAAATATATAATTTTTTTTTTAAGTTTTTATTATTGTAAAAATATAACAATTCATATGAGTAATGCAAAAAAACATAACAAAGAAATTTTAAAAAGCTTTGTACAAACATTTCGTATTAACGCCGCAAATCGAAGCACTAACGACGCAACTTCAAAACAAGCGACGCAAACTAAAACAAAAACTACGTAACTTCGAAATAACAGAAAATTTAAAAAGACGTAACTTCGAAACAGACGCAGAACGAGGCGACGCAAAACGGGGTATTAGTGTATGTATTCAGCCCAAACCATTTTGCCATCAACAAAACGTTCAGCCTGATCAACCCAAGTTCTCTCTCTCACTTCAATTTACTGGTTATTTTCGACCAATCGATTTCATTATACCCTTCTTAATGCGTAATCTCCATGTTATCCCGCCACCAATGGCAAACGCAGCAAATTTGTCCACTTTCATAGTAGCAAAGCCTGTTGCCCAGCCGGACGTCGCTCCAATAAGTATTTGTGAATAAGCTGACCTGGAGCTAATGTCTCCTAAAATGCCACCCAAAAATTGAAATGCGTCATCCGACATTTTTTCTATTATTTTGTTTGCTTCACAGGAATACCGGGCTCGGACATTGTGGCATAAACACGATTCCTAATGCGACCATTGACTTATAAAAAAGGATAAAAAAATAACTTTTATTTTCTGACTTTACGATAAAAGTTATATCAGTTACGGTCTCTGAGAAAAACTGAATCCTAGAGAATGATGGAAATATTAATGTATTAAATCAAAGATTTTGAATGTTATCATCTCAAAAACCACACAATTTATAGCCTTACCTGTGTTCGTCTCCCATGGAGAAATCATTCAGATTCTGTTGCGTTAGCCATAACTCCAACAAACTCTAATATCATGTTCTCACGGACAGCTGAATTGCTTAATTCGGCCACTGAATTAGAATAGCCAATTAACCCGTTTCCACGGCCCGTTCGTAATTCAATTTGACATTTATATATTTCTTTTTTTTTTTTCTTCTGTTTACATGTCTTGTTTTTTTGTTTGTTTGGTGCGAATTTTAAATTTGTAATTTGGCAATGGATAAAAAAGAGAAGCAAAATTAATAAGCAAATATCTTCGAATTATCATTATTTCCGCTACTCAGTGGTATAGCTTCGCGCATATTTGTATCGCATTTTCGGAGTCCTTGTAACAACGCACTTTTCGCTCACCCTAAAGTTATTTTTGAAAAACAAATCGTCGCCTTGTTGGCAATTAATCTCTCTGAAAGACTGAGTTCGTTCCTATAGATATAAGCGAATAAAATGTGTATGTATAATTTTTCAAGCAACTCACGTTTTTCCAGGCTAATTTTTTTGATGTGAGAGTTTAGCAGTATTAAGAAGTTGCAGTTGTTTCGAAAGCTCGAAAGTGCTTCGGTGCACAATGTTGTTCCTCCACAATCTTCAAAGTAGCCAATAACCTTCGGGATATTATAATTTTTTTTTTAATTTTCTTTTTTTCATCCGTTATTATTTTTAAAAATACTTCCACAAAATTTAACTTTAATTAGATTTTTTATTTCTTTTAGTTTATTTATTAATAATTTATTCTGTTTCGTTTTGACAGCTGATTTTGATACATAAATAATCGATAAAAATTAGAGGTGACAGTCATTCGTTCGTAATTCATAAGGTCATTCAAACTGATTTTGCACAGCTTATGTAATTCGCAGCTGAAATTTTGTGTCGAGTGAACAGGGTATAAGTTACTCGCAGTAACACAGTTAGATAGCTTTATAACTGAGGTCGGCGAGAATCGATTTTCTGCTTTCTTAGCAATCTTTATTTTTAATTTAAGTGTATTATTTTTCATCATAAAATCGTATATCTTAAGATTAGAAAAATCCACCAGAAATCTTTTCAATTTTATTTACGTCTAATAAGCCAAACCAAAACACTATTTTACTATTATAAGTACACTAGATGACCCGTGCGAATATTTCTCACCGTTAGTTGTCATTTTTGTAACATAAAATAAAAATAATTAATAGAAGTTTTATTAAAAATATTAGAAATCATAATATATCATAAATATTTACATACGTATGTTTAAATGCTTTTATAATACTTCTTTGAATACAATGTTAGAGGTAATGACATGATCATCGTTAACTTTTTACCCGTACGAATCCTTAATACAAACAGAAATATCTTTAAACGTATGCACTCGAGAAAAAGCCACGTATAACTGCCCATGTGAAAAGATCGGTTCTGGTAAATACAACCCTACCTTTTGAAGCGTTTGACTTTATGCTTTGTTTATTGTCACAACAAAAGCAACTTTCACAGGGAATTGTTTTCGTGTCATTCGGAAAGGCACAGTTGGATCAGAAGGTGTAAGGTTGATTCGGGGTATGAGTACAGTTTTATCGGTATAAATAATTTTTGCTGATATGATGTGCTCTCCCAAGTTTGTTACGATTAGCCTGGTACCATTTATTAACCCCTGTTTACCATTAAGATTTCATTTGCATTTGTCTTTAAAATCAGTTTATGAGGTGGTAAACCCGATGAATTTATATCATATACTTTATTATATAACTTACAGTTAGAAAATTGACAAAAAAATTTTTGCGATTAAGACAAAATCTGGTTTTGGAAATACTATGACGTAATAATATAGTAAAAATTAAGAACTAAATAGAAAAAGATGTTTTAATTCAATTACTTGTTTTAATCTAAATGCACGTTATTTATATTATTACGTTGCTCATTATTTTTATTCTAAACTGTTACATATCAGCTGGTATAATGGGTCGATTCGACCACCGAGTACTGTAATCGTCAGAACTGACAAGTACACGTCCTCTACATATCAGCTGACACTATATACACAGACTTACAAAAGTTTACATACGTTCACAATTTTTCTATTTTCTTGAAAAATTACATAATTTTATTAAAAATGTTAGTTACTTTTTTTGTTTTATGCACTAAAAAAATATTTCCATCATCTTTTAGAATATTTTGTTGTTATTTAAAATAAATAACAACAAAACAGCAGTAATCGGTATTCTTCTAAAGTTATATAAGTTTACATACCCTGCAAAAAAAAATGTTGTACCATTAAAATTACCGCTAAGATTTTTCTGATGCTTTGTTTAAAATCAGTAGCAGAGGTTTTACTTTTACTAAAAGTGATCACACTTGCAAAATAAAAACAAAAGGTGTTTTTAGTGGAAGAAAATGGGCAAAGGCAAAGAAATTTCTGAACCAATTCGAAAAACCGTCATCAAATTGAGAAATGATGGAAAATCTCTTAATGAAATTGGAAATTTATTAAATTTAAGTAAAAGCACAGTCCAAACAATAATAAAAAATTTCAAAAAAATGGAAATTATGAAAGCAAAGCTCGTAGTGGGCGCCCCCGCATTCTCGACAAACGAACAGAGCGGTCTATTATTCGTTCTATTCAAGAAAATCCTAAGTTAAGAGCCGTCGAATTAAATCGGAAAATGAGAACAGATCTAGAAATTACCGTTTTTGACCAGACTGTTCGCCGATGTATCAAGAGGAATGGGTACAATAGCAGAGTTGCCAGAAAAAAACCTTTACTTAGATCTGTGAATATCCAGAAGCGCCTAGAATATGCCCAAAAGTACGAAAATGCTCATGTAAATGATCCTACATTTTGGGAGAGGGTAATATTTACAGATGAATGTTAATTTATGGTTTTTGGAGGTGATGGTCGAACAAAAGTTTGGCGAAAGCCAAATGCAGCGTTATTGCCACAAAATGTTAATTGCACTGTGAAACATGGAGGTGGTTCAGTCATGGTCTGGGGATGTATGGCGGCAAATGGTGTCGGGAAGCTTAGGTTCATCGATGGTACTGTGGATAAGACCATGTATATTGATATTTTAAAGGATAGCTACGTTCCCAGCGTCCAACTTATAGGTCTGGAGGAAAATGCAATATTTCTCCAGGATAACGATCCGAAGCATTCTTCAAAGATAGTTAAAGAATGGCTTCTATATAACGTTAAACACAAGTTGGAACATCCCCCGCAGTCCCCCGATCTTAACGTTATTGAACATTTATGGGATATTTTAAAATGAGGTCTCAGAAAACGACAAGTAACATCAGTTCCAGCACTCAAAGAAGCGTTGATGGACGAATGGAGCAAAATTACTCCAGAAATTACCAAAAAATTGGCATTGTCCATGCCAAATAGATTATCTGCTGTAATTAAAGCCAAAGGAGGCCACACAAAATATTAATTTAATTTTATTAGCGTTTTCTTTCCCCCGTATGTAAACTTTTGTAAATTAGTTTTATGGTAAAAACTGAATTATTTTATGTTATTTAATAGAAATTAATGGAAATATGTTATTTTTATGTTTATTTTTTCTTAATAAATCCGATATGGAATAAAAAAAGTCATTAAAGAATTTTAAATTAAATATTTATTTAAAAAAATTAAATTGTGAGGGGTATGTAAACTTTTGTAAGTCTGTGTATGTATATATTAAAAGACTTTTACTCCACTTCATGAAACAAACAATGTCGTGATAATAACAACATTACCAAAATTTACAATTAGCGACCCTGTTTATCGTGCTTGATCTAACAATTACTGCAAAGTATTGCCAAAACAGCTTTTTACAACTTAATATGCATATGATATATGTATAACTGACTTAAGATGCGGTCAGATATGGCAAATGTTTGCCATAATTTTGTTTTCCCTTTTTTGCTAAAAATATAACTGAAACAACTAAAATTTTGTTTTGTGGTCACACTACGCACATTTATTTTCCCATTTTTGTTTCTTCAAATCGCGGCTAACAAAAGTTTGGCTAATATTTTTGCGATGTGGTCACACTTAAAAAATATTTGCCACAAAACATATGTTTGACCAGAATGTTGGAAAACAAAAATATGTTGACCGCATTTTCGCACATAACAGAAAGTGAATAGTTTTTGTTTTGTGTTGCGGCGCTTCTGTGCTATTTTGGGAAGGGAAAAAAGAAAGACGACTATGGCTTTGGAAATGGGTTCCATGCATAAAATAAGAAAAATCTGAAAAATTATGTTTTTAATCACAATAAAATTAACAAAAACAAATCTTTACATTTTTCCAGTGCAGCCAATCGCCATATTTGAAAATCACTGAAATGATGTACATAACTTAAAATAGATGTTAAATCTAAAAATAGGAAATAGAATATATACAAATTGAATATATATAAATTGAAGGGAAATTGGAAATCGAATATATATGTATTGAAGGAATTCTTTTAGGTCTAATTTGAAAATTATTTATAGATATTTTTGGTAAAAATTTTCTGTCACCTTGTGTGAAAATTTATCCTCCAAAATGACTGAATGAATGATTGAATTCCAAAATATACTCTATTTGTGTAAAAGGAATTATGTTACTGCGTTGAATTACAATTCTCCGTTATAATGACTCGTACCGTTCACTTCATGAGTTCCATTCATAACATTGTACTTTGAATATTTTAACATGCTTATTTTCAGGAACAAAATTTGTCGTGATAATTTGGAGAAAAAATCATAATCATTGCAATAATAATGAAAAATTTTCTATAACAAAAATAAGAACATTTTATTTTTATATACTAAAGAATGAAGTCATTTCAGGGATCTTTTTCTTTAATGAGATTTAAAAAAATATCCATTTTACTGAAAAATCATTACAACCCCTGAATAGCTTCCATCTAGAAAGGTAAAAAGTGGATTTAAATTTCAGATTCTGAATGTATCTCTGTATATGCAGGCACCCAAATATTTATATGTATGTATATAATGAGTAGATTTACAATAAACAAAAAGGTTTCCATAAAATAAATTATTTATTTTCTTCAAATTTGTATTCATTAATTTTTTTGCGAATTTGGTGATGTTTTAATTTTACAAGTATGCCACACAGCCTTAAACAGTTGTTATTTGCCACTGTTTGCCCTTACGAAAAATATGCAAACAAATATTTGCCAAAAAATCATAAAAATATTTGTCATAGGGTGGTCACATTAAAAAAATATTTGTTTGCCGGCAAACAATTTTATTTGTCAAAAATCCTTTAGTAATAAGCGGTATTGCCAAAATGGTTGTAAATACATACTATATTATGTAGAACTGCATTACTATTAAGCGACCCTGTATTAGTACACTTGAACAAAAACATATAATCATAATGACGACAGTATTATTATGCAGTTCTATATAAAATATAATTATTATCAATGAAAATATTAATTTTTCAATTTCTAATTATTTTCTTCGATTAGTGTTAGACATAAGCTTTAAAATGAGATATCATTCATTAAATTTGATACGGTAGTATGGGAGATATTAGCAACCGACAAAAGTGCTTTAGAAATAATATATATGGTGATAGGCAGTGTTTATTTTTATTTTAAATTATAAAAGTGTAGTTCACCCTGTATAACTAATTAAATTTCAACAAGCGTTTGAAATGCCTCTCCGTTTGTATTTACTAGAGGTGTGCACAAGACATATAAAATTGCACACTATTGCATTTTTCTCAAGACCGAATATTGATTGTAGCTGCAAATATAAATAAGTGTGAAGCAAAGATAGAGTACAAAATAACAACTGCCCTCGTAAACCATTGTACAACAGTATTAAAGAGAGTTGTGTAAAGCGTGTAACAAAAATTTCTTTTTTTGCTCTCGGCAACCGAACATCTTCGTCGACGCATTGCCAGTAACTTTTTTAAACTTATTATTTCTGGGGAAAATTTTTTTTGAGTTTATGGCGAAAGCAAAGGATGTATACTCTAATGTTTTTGTTTTTTAATGTCATTTTATTTTCATTTTCTAAAAATATAGAAGTGTAATTATAAAAAAGTAATTAAAATAATAAAACCAAAAAACATTCATACAAAACCGACTACTTCTCTGAATGCTTTAACTGGTACATCCATGAAATTGGTTCGTATTTTTTTATTCACTTGTGTTTAACTAAATTTGAGGTACTGCTTTTTTATATTTATAAATATTTTTGCATATTTTGGATGATACAATACAAGGAACAATTGTTGCGTGTTCATCTTGTATTTTGTGAAATATCTCCCAAATTTTGCTTTTTCCCTTAAAGACAAATAATTTCAGCTCCCCAATATCAAGATTTTTTATTGGCGTCATTACTTAGAGTTTCATTGGATAACTCTCTACTAATGTTTACATCTATTGATTCCTATCAGAGTTAAAAATATAAGGAAAGAAATATAAAATTGAAATACATAATTGATCATAAAATTCTTTACTTCTGTCTTCATAATAATTTTTTTTTTTATTTTTTGTTTCGCCACTCCAAAATTGTTTTTAAATTATTATATTTAAATCACCCGCGCACGTAAAATCGTAACCTACTCACAACAATGAATAAGAAAGGTCCGAAGATTTTTTTAAATCGTTCAATTTTTTTTGCTATAACCCGATATTTCATAGTCCCAATTAATAGGGCAAATACTCTATCTTCTAAAACGAAGGTGTCTTATACATTTTGAACAAATTTAAGAAACTTAAACCCATAAACAAGTCTTCTAAATCCATATCTTTATTTTTAATTTTACGTTTTTGCAATTTTTACGACACTTAATATTAGTTTACAATCGCCTAATTGAGCCTTAAATGATTCATTCAGTCAACGAACTTTGGAATCGAAATGGAAATCTTTTATCTCTGCTATCTGCTATATTCAGATAACAAAAATTCTTTTAGAACTTATAGACTTGTGTCGGTAAACGTATATAAGTTAAGAACAATTCTTATTTTGTCCTAAAAAGTATAATGTAGAAATATGAAGAAATATTTCAGCCTCTTTTGAGAGAACAAATTTTTATGTTTTGTCTGGTTTTTTAAAGCTGTCAAAAATGTTGAAAATAAGAATTATAAATATAAAATAAATAAAAAGAGACGTGTTGCCCATTTACACATACATAATTGGTCATTCTGACCCTTCAGTCAGGATTATTGACCTAGTTTTTCACACTACTTATGTTGTGTGTGTTAATTTTATACATAAGTGGCGGGAGAAAAATGAAATTAATAAAAAATAATAAAGCCAAATTACATACAATCTACTAGAATAAGAAACCCAATTCCTAATGAAAAACCTTTTTATATAAAGCAGGAAACCTCGAATTAACTCAACATAAGTTTGTTAATATTTTTGGACCGAATACAGAAAAAATAAAATTTTATACTTTATCAACTCTTCAAACATGGTATCATCGTAGGTTATGATATTCCGAAAAAAGTTAAAGCTGTCATACACACACACAATAGTTTCATGACTATTTCGTATATTATAATACCCCTAAAACAAATTGAATCCCAATCAATTAACAGTATTAACTTACGACTCACTCGCATTCCCATTCAATGCAATAAACAATGAACAAATTATTAAATATCATCAGTGATTATCCTCAATTGTTCTCTGAACCGAATAATAAGCTAACGTATGTATATTACAACGATAGAAGTAAAAATTAAAATCACCACAGACAACGCAATATATTGCGGATCTTACCCATACACAATGGTATTCAAGGAGAAATCGAAAGTTGAGGAGACATATAAATGTCTCCACTTTTTCCTCTTTATTGGTTCCCGAATGAAATTTCGTTGGATACGTGTGCCAGTGTCATCTTTCTTCTTCAGTCTTAGACTGCACTCCACGTAATTCGTCACTGAGGCCCAATTCTCTTTACTGGCAATCAATGTTAGCGGCCGTGTTCGTTCCAGTCATCGACGTCAGTACAGAGCGATAGCTCTGCCAGCGTGAACATTCGAAAACAGTGTGTACTGCACCATCAATTACTTCTCTCTTCTGTATAGATATTTTCTAAAATATCCGTGACCTGTTAGCATCTGCGTAGCGTAGTAATTTAACTCTCCAAATTTCCGACCAATCCATGGCTTTATATCCGGAAGAAGTCTCCCCGTCCACCTTCTTCTATCTTCATCGTTCCATCGTCGTTGCCATTATGAAATGGTGATTACCAGCCGATTTCGCCATATAAATCTCCATCCGCTCTGCTGCTAGCAGGTCGACAGGGATTGTACTTGCTATCAGGAGAACGATTGGGGTGGTCATTGTACGATATGGCGACGCGATATCTAATGCAGCCGTTAACTGTACCGATAGGAGTAAGTTTGTCCGTTTTTTAACCTCTAGCGTTTCGGCCCAGATTTCGCTCCCATAGAACATAATGTTGCTTCCAACCTCCTTTAGGAGTCTCCGCCTCGCCGGTAGCGGGCCTCCAATATTCGCCATTAATCTGCTGAGCTATCCAACGATCTTTCGGGCTTTGTCAGTCGAGCACTGAATCTAATACGAAAATGTCAGTCGGGATCCAGCCTTATTCCTAGGTGCCTAACCGAGCTCTTGGTCCTAATTACCTCGTTTCCAATACTAAAGTGTACCTGCAAGGGGATACGGTGACCAGCGATCAACAGTAATTCCGTTTTATGCATGGCCAGTTCCAGGCCGTTTAAATCCAACTATGTTTTAGTTCTTAGCGTGCCACGTCTCAGTTTTCGCTGCGCCTCTTCCGTATTGCTGGCCGTGATAATGACTGCAATATCATCTGCGTATCCAACCAAAAAGGTTCCATCTGGCATATTCTCTCTTAGAATTCCATCGTATTTAACGTTCCATAGGTCACGGCCGAGAATAGATCCTTGTGCCGCTCCCGTTGTTATATGTTTCACCCTTGGTCCCGAGCTTGTGTTATACCGCAAATGTCTGTTAGTCAGATAACTACTTATCATGGCCAGTATGGTACCAAGAAATTGTACTCCAAATCATTCAGAACATCGCTCCATCTAAGACTGTTAAACCTGTTTTTAATGTCCAATATCGCAAAGAGTAGTACAGGCCTCGTAGAGCGACTCCCACGCTGTGTGACTATGGCCGCTTCAGCGTCAACTGTGGACCTACCGGGTCGAAAACCATATTGTCTGGCAAACAGTCCGCCAATAGCCGCAGTAAGCCGCAAAAGCCTCTCGAACAGCTTTCCTGACGTATCCAGCATGCACAGTGGTCTGTACGCGGATGGGTCCTCCAGATCGCTCTTTCCCATACCTATTAAGACCAGTCTTTGTTTCTTCCATATTTCGCTGAAAATACATTCTCTTAGGTACGCGTTGTACGACCGCTGCTACTTTCAGCTCCTCCATGGAAAGTGGTAAAAATTCCGTTCGTTCGTTGGTTCATAAGTAGGAAATAGTGTATCCACTATATTTCTCATTACCTGCTCTTCCATAATTTCCATTGGTTTCCTCCTGTTCAGTCTGTCCATTACAATTTTATATCCAAGTCCGTAAGGATTTACGATTACGTCATCGAGTAGTTCTAATATGAACGCATTTCGTCAGCAGCTGGTCCGTCGGGTCTGTCTCTAGTATACCTCCATCCTAGGCACACTCGTCTGAATGCTGCGATATTGTTGTCACACCGGTACACTGTCTTCATCCTGATATTCAGCGGTCTCAACAAGGGCATTGCCTTTTTACATACGCGTCTTATTATCTCCATGGTTTGTTCTACTCTTGTCCTCGCATCGTCCGAAAGTTCAACTCTGCTGCACCATCTGTCCACTTTTAAGGTTAGCCCATTCGCATTCAGTTCCCGTGCATTCCATCTTCGCAATTGTCCTTCTTTACTCTACTCTATTTCTTGAAGCAAAGCTATACGATATATACTGGTGATCACTGCCCGGACCAGGACCTTCCAGTCCTCGACTCTGTGATATATGCTCTCCGAGACCACGGTTATATCTGGGGTAGTGCCCTCGCAGCCTGGTTGTCTGAAGTTACGCTCCCCTCAGTCGCGAAGATCAATCCCGTTCGAGCTGCTAGCTTCACAACTCGAATGCCTCTTGTATTGGTATTCTGCATTCCCCACTCTACATCTCTAGAGTTAAAGTCCTGTGTCACTATGAGATTGCTGCCAATCTGCGCTACTGCATTTTCGATTCCAACCAATTTCTCTTCAAATGTTCCCACGTCATCAGTGGGAGTCAAATAACAACTCAGATTAATCTCATCAAACTGTACCTAGGTGAAACAATTTCCTCTACCAAATCTTCTCGGTCGAGGGCTCTGGATATCCGTTATCCATATAGCAACCACAGATGTTTCATCACCCAGGTAGAATCCGCTATTTTTTGACGCATATTGTTCGCTAATAATAGCCACGTCGACTTCCTGCTCCCTGACTATTTGCAAAGAAAAAGCCACGTTTCCTCTATGCATATTCAGCTGCAATATTTTTTCTTCAGCCTTTCGTAAGCTCTTTTCACAGCCCCGCGATCTCGGGAGGTTTTCCAGAGATTTTCCCGACTTCGCAGAGCAAATACAACATTTCGGTTAGTTTCGGCACTTTTTTCTCCTATGCCCCGGTTCTTCACATTTCATACATAGACTTGACTTGTCCAGTCCATCACATTCCCGCTGTCTGAGACCATTCCCGAAGCATCGAAAGCAACGTATCGTAACGGTTCTTTTCTGATCATTATTTTACAGCTCATCCAGCTTGTCCTGATCCTCTGTAGTCTCAAAAGCGCATTCGTACAGCTCGTTCCAGTTCCCGGCTGTTCGCCCCGGTTAGATGAATGGATATATCTGGATTCACTCCGCCGTCAGAACTTCCACAGTAGTTGAGAGGGCATCCATTTCTCCAATTTCAAAAGCGACCACCGGCGTAAGATTTCTTTCCGGTTGCCTCTTGATTGAGAACGTTCTACAGGTTCTCCCTGAACTCGTCCCTTCTGCCTCCTTTACCCATTTCAATGAGAATCGCACCTGTTTTCGTCTTCCGAATTGCGCGTATAGCTATCTCCGATTCCTCCGGTTTTATTTTACTCCCTATGTTCCTCAGAATATCAAAGTAACTGCGCCTCTCTGTTGGATGAATGATTACAGCTTCTGGGCGTTCTTTCCCAGTTCCTTTTTCTCCTTCTTTGCCGATTTCTTACTCTTTACTGTTTTTTCAATTTCCATCCACTAATAGTTCCTTGAGCTGTGTCGTGCCTGTCGGTTTTCCTCCTGGCCTCTTTTCCGGACGGGTCTGCGCCGGGCTTGAGGTGCTTCTGTTGTTGAGAGAACTTACAGGTGTGGAGACATCACAGTTGTTCCTGTTATTCCTGGTTCTCTCATGGCCTTTACACGCTTCCTTTCCCTTTTCTGTAGTCTTTCAGTTTTCCTTATTATGTCAATGAGCTCCTCCAATTCGGATATTACGCACTGGACTTCCATGCTGATGCTCCTTGCCTTCATCATTGCCACTCTATCTTGCGGATAACACTTTGCACTTAGTAAAGACATCATCCTCCGAGTTTCTCATTTTGCATATGAACTCCTGTTTAGGGGATCTGTGCCCCAAAAGCGGTTAATCTGATCCTCTTTGCACTGGTCGCTTTGCGTGCGACTGCGCACCCTCCTGCACTGATTTAGATCTCGTACCACTTTTCTTAATCCCCGTGCTCCTCTCAAATGAATTATTAAAAACCTTAGATTTATTTTAATTCAGTAAAAAACCTTAGTTTTATTTTATTTTAATAATTAATTTAATTTTAAAAAAATATAATGTAATTCTGTTGTCCGTGTCAATTCCGCGTAGGCTAAAATTCGATTAAATTCTAACAGTACAAAGTGTATAAAAAAAATTAGTAGTTTTACATATGTATTGGTTTTCTAGAACAAACTGCATTTTCATGCAGTTTTTGGTGTTACCATATTTATTAATCTCTACGTATAGTTAACATTTGGCCATCCCATTTTACGATCGACTATAGCACATAATTTTGCAAATACTTGGGAAGTGTTCTTGTTATAACTGGTCTATTAGAGTTGGAACCTTTTTCGCCGAAGATTCGATAGTAGATAGTTCATCAAGAGGATAATCAAGTCGCTTCATATCTTCTGCAGCTACAACACCTTCATGAAAACGTTCACTCCTTTGGGTATCGGGAAAATCAGCAACACGATATAGATCACAGGGTAGTCACTACGCAGGGGCCTTTATAAAGAGGTAAAAGTTTTGTTGATACACCTGGGTTAGCCGTATCTCGACGTATCATTACGGTATCACCAGGTACATAATTAGTAGCAGCACACCTCTTCTTGTTAAATTGTATTCCCTGTCTTTCCTGGTCTTTTCGTATGCGATTAATAGCTTCATGGCGCAATTCAACTATGTCTTGCTCTTCAACACTTGCAAGTTCATCATTCAATTTGTTAGGTGTCAGTCTCCTTGGGTTATAATTGAATAGTAACTTAAACGGAGTTGTTTTCAGGACGTTATGGACTGTATTGTATACGCTCTACTGGACAAAACCAATGTGCTGTTCCCAATCGCTGCCATTTGACTTTCTACATAAAATGGCTAACATGGGGTTATCATACGGTTTAGTCTTTCACATTGACCATTTGTTCTTGGGCTTGCAGTGGCATTCAGAATGTGGACAATATTTTTGTCGCTACAAAATTTTTGAAACGCACTTCCAGTAAATGGAGTGCCTCTATCTGATTTAACGCGGTTTGGGGCTCTAAATATAGAAATAGTTCCGCTTCGTTCGTTACGAATAGGTTTCAATATACAAAATTTAGTGAAACCGCCAACCAAAAGTAATATGTACACATTTCCATATTTACTTTGGGCCTAAGTGGTCAACATGAATAGTGTGAAATGGTACTCCAATCTTATCGATTGGGTGTAAACATCCTAGTTTCTTCCCGCAGGTTGTTTATGATAAAGACATTCAATACATGCACCCACAAATCCTTTAACGTAGTTTCTCAACCTTGAGAAGCAGTATTTTTCCTTAATTTTAGATATGGCTTTGTCTACACCGAGGTGACCAAGCTCATCAGGGCTAGATTGTACAATTTTATATCTAGCTCCATCTGGAATATAAAAAAGTTTTTTCTCGCTTTCCAATTAAACAACGCGACCATTTTCGAGTGCCTATTCCTTTTGAATTTTTTTTTATCATCGTTAGACAGCTCAGACTTCTTTTGTAAAACTTCTTTAATATAATTAATTTTTGAATCAGTTGCCTGTAGTAATTTTACCCAATCTGATGTCTCTAAATTTGAATGAAGGATGCAAACATCTCCTACAGAGTTGATGTTTTCCGGCGGACTAGTTGGATTTCGACTCAGTGCATCAGCATGCCGATTTAGGAATGTGTCGTATTTCGAAATTATACTCGGATAGCTTCAGCTACCATTCTTGGTAAAGTGGTCTTTTTGTCAAAGCGCTTCATACAGCATTACAATCTGTCTTAATGGTGAATGAGATTTCAATTAAATAGACCCATACAACTGCTTCTAATTCAATAGAGTGATAACGCAATTCTTCTTTTGTCATTTGGCGACTGGCATAAGCGACTGGGTGAAATTTGCCATCAATTTCTGTAGAAGAACGCCTGCCAATCCATCTCTACATGCATCCGTATGGACTTCCGTTTTTGAATCTTTACAATATATTGATAATACCTGTTTTTCAATCAATTTCTTTTTTAATTTTTTTTAAATTTTAAATTTTTAAAAGCGTTTTCTTCTGTTTCCGTCCATTTCTAAACAATTTCTTTATAGTAAAACGTAACGGTCGTAATGCCAAATTTATTAATTTCTGAAACACCGCTGGACCATTAGTTAGTATTTAGTGCTCGTAAAAATAAAAGTCAAAAAATAAATTTTATTTCCGCTCGAGAAACTAAAAAAATAACTTTTAATAAAAATCAGATTTTTAAAAAGCATCGCATTTTGTAAAAATTTAGTCCAAGACAGGGAAAATGGTAAAACTTGGTTGTGTTTTCCGACATTTAAATTTAATCAAAAATTTAAAAATAACAGTTATTTTTGGTCTCTAGTTTGATTTTATTTTAATAATTAATATAATTTTAAAAAATACAATGTAATTCTGTTGTCTGTGTCAATTCCTCGCTGGCTAAAATTCGATTAAATTCTAACAGTACAAAGTGACTAAAAAAAAGTATTAGTTTTACATATGTATTGGTTTTCTAGAACAGTTTTTGGTGTTACCATATTTATTAATCTCTACGTGTAGTTAACACTTCGTTACATGGGGTTTTTTCGCCGGCGTTTGCCTATTTTCGGGCTGCTCATAAAGTCTATCTCACCCTGGATGATTTCTTCTACATATCAACTATGCAGTTGTCCCTTAGAGAACCCGAGGGTGCCTATGGTAATCAGTGGGTTGACGCGAGGGAGTTTGCGTTTAGAGCCAGGTCTGACACTAATTAGGAGTCATCTCAACTAAACCTGTATCACCAACTAAATGGCGACGATAATCGAATCGAGCCCTGCCAAGGATTTAACAGAACGGAAGCGTCTGCAGCATTGGCTTGAAAGCCATTTCAACCGGTTTTCACCCGGTGTAAACGTCAGCCCACTTGCGTCATCTTTAAAAACGATTATCAAGGTCGTGCCGAGTCGCCAATCTCGCCTTCTCACATTAGCAAGTACCCAGCGAATGCTGAGTACCAGTACCCCTGGAGCGCCTGATACGGTGGGTGTAAGCTGCTTGGCATTTACTTGCAAGGATAGCATTTTACTTTACCAAGTTAAAACTTAACAGTAGCGTTGCCTTGCATACCCGCTCCCCGTACCAAAGACAATAGTGATGGACCATTACTAAATTCAAATTCAATAAAATTTATGTTAAACGATAAATTGAGAATAAATGTTTACATAGTACCACCATATCACTGCAAAGCGAACAGACAGGTGGAAAGATTCCACAGAACCCTTATTGAAATCATAAGATGTTTGGAAAAATTGTTGAACATAGAAACTTCCACGGTTTACTGGACAGAGCCGTTGCTGAATTCAATCAGATAAAAGCTGTTCTAAAGGAAAAGTTAAAAAATTTTAAACTAAATCGAAATTTAAAATGAAACAACAGAAAAAACATTTTTATATTTTTTATTTTTATTATGTATACAAAGAAATTTGAATATATTTAAATAGGTAGATTTACATGTTTTCTTATAAACAATTAAGTCTAAGTAATTTTTATTTTGTAATCTCCCCAGGCATAAGTGTCCACATTATTTTCACATATAAATCTCATATCGTCTAAATAACTTAAAGTTAATTTACTTATGCGTACTTAAACTTGATGAATCTTAGATCTAAACACAAACATAGAATCATAATACAGCTTTTTCTTTAATAGCCATTTTCTAAAATCATTAAATACTTAGTCTTGATGTTATACTATTTCTAACGCCTTTAATCTTTTTAATTTCTTTGTTTACTCTATCTATTTTAACGGAATACATTTTAGCTCGTAAATCATCTTTCACCATTCGCAATACTTTTATATTTATCAAGGAGAAATTAATACATTTTCTTTTGAATAAGCTGATGTATCGAAGTGTTGGAATATCATTTCTAATATCATCATACATATCATTTGTTTTCACATGATGTACAAATTGACAAATTTTATATTTTAAAAAAAGTTTACTACAAACAAAAATGTCTAACTCTATAATAGTACACACGAGAATGAAAGAGAAATGAAAAATAAAAATGCAATGGAGCGCAACAGCATACACGTTGTTATTAAAGGTTATCATTAAACTACAATATCAACATCCCTCCTTAACGTGGATGCTGTTTTACAATGAATTATTTTAATTTCAGCATCTTCAAAAATAACAGTGTTTTAGTTTCGGCAAATTCTTCGTCAAAATATCTGCAATCATATCAGCTGTTGGATAATATACAAGCTCCACCTGCCTACTTTGCTCTCCGATATGATGAAACTTTATATCTATGTGCTTACTGCGTTTGTGGAAAACTGGATTCTCAGCCAATTTTTGAGCACCTTGGTTGTCAATATTCCAAATTACAGGAATATCACTGCATACATTTAATTCAATAAGCAATCGTTTTAAATATATTGTCTCCTCCGCCGCATGTGAAGCTGCCATATATTCAGCCTCTGTACTGCTAAAAGCGACTGACAATTGTTTTCGCGACTCCCTTGAGATTGTAGAGTCATTTAAGAAAAATACAAAACCTGTATAAGATTTTCTGTCTAATGCGTTTCCTCCCCAGTCGGCATCTACGAACTGCTCCACAGCTTTGTTATGATCACCCGCTTCATAAATAAGCTTCAAATCTATCGTTCCAGATAGATACCTTAGGATGTGATTCAATTTGGTCATATGTCCAACATGTGGGTCCGAATTTCGTTGAGCCATCTTGGACAAGGAATGTAAAATATCCGATCTTGTAGAAATTGCAAGGTACATGAGGGTACCAACAAACGATTTTTTTTACGCCGGGGAGGGGGAAATGTACCAAACCGCACCATAGAGAAAGTCGTCACGTCCTCCGTGTGAGGGGCCTTCATCCACTAAATCCCTCCCACGTTCCGTGGACTGTTCTGCCCACTCCGGAACTACGGTGGTATTACTTCGGAGTGGAGCCCTTTGGCCGCCTTCATGCTCACATCCGCGTCCGAATTGCGTATTGAAGGTTGAGGAGACTTCTAAGTGTCTCCACTATTCCTTTCGTCCAAGCTCCCGACTGGAACCTCGTTTGACACGGGAGCGGGTGTCATCTATGCCGATGTGCCTACATGCTCCGCAGCCTCTAGATCTCTCTCCTTCAGTCTCAGAATGCGCTCCACGTAATTCGACACTGAGGCTCAATTCTCCCTGCTCGCAATCATAACCCCGATAATGTTAGCGGCCGTTATCGTTCCGATCATCGACGTCAGTGCAGAACGATATTCCGGGCTTTGTCAGCAGAGTACTGCATCTCGTATGAGAATGTCACTCTGGGATCCAGCCATACTCCCAGGTATCTTACCGA
This sequence comes from Sarcophaga peregrina, assembly GCA_014635995.1. Lineage (NCBI taxonomy): Eukaryota > Metazoa > Arthropoda > Insecta > Diptera > Sarcophagidae > Sarcophaga > Sarcophaga peregrina. Next base: position 76,218,408 of record CM025790.1, on the reverse strand, counting down.
GCTCTTGGTCCTAATTACATTGTACTTTTTCTTGAGAAACTACCTATATTTCAGTTAAATAATATGGAAGAATTTCTATTCTAAATTTGATTTTAAATTCCGCTTTTCGGATTTTTTTTTCGTACATTTTATTTCAGTTTACACAACTTTTCTTTCAGTGCATTTCTCTCTCGCTCACCAATACTACTACAGTTTTAGCTTTGTGCATCCCTGTTTTATAGTCACAATTGAACTGCCTTTATTAATATTTTATTTTTGAGTCTTCGACTAGCATTCAAAGCGTACGGTTGATTTTGTTTCGTTTGTACAAAAATAAAGAAAGAGTGTTTGAAAAGTAACGGTTGTCGCATAATTTATTTTCAACAAGTGTTTGTTTTTGTTGACCTTCCTTTATTTGGTCTTTTTTATTTATTTTTTTTTATTGTAAATTAAATATCACACACGGACATAGTTAGTGTTTAATTTAATCATGGCTCCGGGCCCACCGGACAAACTGTCTAACAACAGGTTCTTTGCTCTCGCGGGACTTCATAGAAAATCCTTCCAATAAATCAAAAACTATTAATGATTTCCCAGCGTTACCTGATCCAAACAGCAATCAAAAAATTCACCAAAGTACATACTGATTAACTCCACTGACGACAAAAAGCAACTCTCCAAACTTAGTCCATTTGCTATAAAAAAGGCAATAGATGGTATCTCGACAGAAATAAATTCGATCTCTATGTTACGTGATGGGAGCCTCCTCATTCTTACCCGCAACACTCGTATAGCAGAAAAATTCTTGAAGTCAAAATCACTTGCTAATTTATGCCCAATTTCATGTAAACTTCATGCGACACTCAATTCTGTCAAAGGTGTTATATACGCACCGTGTTTAAAACACGTTCCAGAGAGTGATATAGTGCAGGAAATGAAGGATCAAGGTGTGATTGATATCTACAAGTTTACCAGGCCCAGCGATGACGGTAGCACTCGTGTTCCAACTGGCAAATTAATAGTGACTTTCGATTTGTACCGCTTACCCTCAACTGTTGACGTTGCTTGGTATAAGTGTAAAGTTGATCACTACTTTCCCAACCCGATGAGGTGTAAAAACTGCCAGCTACTCGGCCACACCAAAAATCGGTGCAAAAGCAACCCAACTTGCCCAGATTGCAGACTTCCACCACATACCCCAGAACCATGTACCCGAGTCTTCTGTATAAATTGCTCTGGAGAACACTCATCAGCTGACAATAAGTGTCCACGTTTCATACAAATGAAAGAAATTTTGAAAATCAGAACTAAAAACTATTGCAGTATAGGAGAAGCCCGACGACAGTACAGGGAAAATAATCCAGCCCCAACTTTCACTCAACACACATATGCTAATGTAACCGCTGATTCCCCTACAAAACGAAAGGAACCACCAAACATCCAGACATTAAAAAATACAGCTAACCAGAATAAAGAAATGAATAAACAACCAACGACAAGAACAAATCAAAACATCAAAAACACAAAAATACATACAACCATAAAAACAAATGAATTCTCAAATGAACTTGTAACACCAAAAACAAATTTAGTAACAGGAAAATCTGAATCCACAAAACCAACAACATCTACTCATATAAAAAACACCACAGACTCCATTAAATTAAACACAAACATACCGTTATCTCCAATCTCTCATCTAACCCAATCTCTAATAAAAAAAGGCAATTACTTTATTACATCGGGCGACGAGGAACCTCTCGACGAGGTTACCTTGGACCTAGCTGAGACGTGACCAACTAAAACCAACAAAAGCACCAGTATTATACACTCATGATGGATTTTGTGCTATTACAATGGAATATTCGTGGACTTGTAAATAACTACCCTGAACTTCAATTACTAATTAGAGACTTAAACCCAAGCATTTTTGCTCTACAAGAAACGCACGCTTATAACTTTACACCAATTCCTCCAAAAAATTACTCTGCATACTTCATAAATTCAATACATAATAATACATCAAAACAAGGTACAGGAATATTCATCAAATCGGATATTCCACACAAAGAAATAAACATAGATACCGAATATCAACTCCTTGCCATCGAAGTAAACCTCAACATTAAGTTCACTATCCTATCATTTTATATTCCACCATCAGAGGATATCTCAGTTCGAGAATTAACTAATATCATTTACTCTTTTAATACTCCAGTTCTTGTCGTTGGTGATTTCAATGGATGGAATACCATTTGGGGATCGATATACAATAACAACAGAGGAAAACTACTGGAAAGCATGATATTAGACACTGGACTGTGTGTGCTGAATGATAAAAGTCCCACTCACCTTTCAACACACAACACGTTTTCCCATATTGACTTATCTCTTTGCTCAATACCACTACTACCTATCGTCCACTGGAAAACTCTCACTGACTTACATGGGAGCGACCACTTTCCAATAAAAATTTCCCTAAAAATCTCGCATAGAAACTGTTCTAAAGCTAATACTAAGCGATTTTTATTGCACCTCGCTGATTGGCCCAATTATTCGTGTAAAGTAGATAGTGAATTGTCCAAAAGCCCCATATCCTCCCAGAGTAACAAAGAAGCTGCGAAAATAACCAAAAGTATACGTACAGCCGCAAATCTGCACATTCCGCAATCTAAGGGCAGTGCGAAAGTACACCGAACCCCAGTCCCTTGGTGGAATACAAACTTGCAAAGCCTTCGCAATCAGAAAATCATAAAATTAAAAAAATTTAAATCTGAACCGAATCAAGAAAACCTCTTGGCATACAAGAAACAAAATGCTAAATTTAGATTTGAAATAAAAAAGGTCAAAATTGCATCCTATGAAAACTTCACCAAAACAATCAACAGGGAAACAACAACAGCAAACATATGGAACAAAATTAATAAAGTCGCAAGAAGGCACTCCCATACTTCCATAAAAGCTGTACACACACAAAATGGAACTTTAGTTGACCCACTGCAAATCGGCAATCATTTCGGTACAGAATGGGAAAAGTACTCTTCTGACGAAAATTTCTCACTCTTATACCGAACATCAAAGAACGTATCGAACATTACTGTGGAAAGCACTAATGACAAAGAGGCATTATTTTTGGAAGAACCCATAACCAAGATGGAGTTTAAGAGCTGCTTGAATAAAGTTAAATCCACATCACCAGGTCACGATAGGATTTCTTATCCTATGATACAAAATATGTCATATCAAAGCCAAGCAAGATTATTAGATACTTACAACATTGTTTTTAGTAGCGGAGTCATACCTCACTCATGGAAACTTGCCGTTATCGTACCAATTCCCAAAAATAAAAATTCAACTTCTGTAGGAGACTTCCGACCAATATCTCTGTTACCTTGTTTGTCCAAAATTATGGAGCGCATCATAGCCACCAGATTAGCATGGTTCATGGCCAAGAAAAAATTAATCGCAATAGAACAAGTAGGCTTCAAAGCCAATAAGGGCTGTGATGACGCCTTATTACACATAGACCATTATATAACTAAAGCTCTTTCTGCAAAGAATCATGTAAACATATTATCAATTGACTTTGAGAAAGCTTTTGACAGAATAGGCCTTCACGTCATCTTAAACATCCTCAAATCTTGGTCGGTGGGGCCGAAAGTCTTCAATTATGTCAAGTCATTTTTATCAAATCGACAATTCAAAATTAGAATTAATGGACACGATTCAAAATCGTTTAACCTCAATAACGGCATTCCTCAGGGTTCACCCCTCTCAGTGATATTGTTCCAGATTGCTTTTAACGAAATAAGCAGAATTGTCAACAAACACAAGTTTGTAGATCACTGCCTATACGCAGATGATCTGTACATCCTCTGCAAAAGAAACAGCAACAACGAATCCACGGAAATAATGGAAAAAGTTCTATTTGACATCTACAAATGGACTGAATATTCTGGTGCTAAAATTTCAATCCAAAAAACAAACAAATTCCACATTTGTAGAAAACACCTTTGCGACTCCAATTCTTATAGAATTAAAATTAATAATCATGAGATTGAAAATGTAAAAAAATTGAAAATCTTAGGATTAACTTTCTCATCAAATTACACCTGGAAAGATCACCTAGTTGCGCTGAAGAACTCATTAATTGCCAGAGCCAACATAATCAGATACTTAGCAAGCAAGACCCTTACCCACATCAACATTCTTCCTTACCTCACCAAAACTCTAGTTCTAAGCAAAATAGACTACGGTCTATACATTTATGGTAATAGTAGTAAGTCCAGCATCAAAATAATTAAGCCGGTTTATCATCAAGCAGTAAGGGCATCAGCGTACGCTTTCAGAACAACTCCAATCAACAACTTACTCAGAGAAACTGGTCTTCCGTCTATAGAAAATAGAATATTTCATGCCAAAGCTAGAATTCTTCCAAAACTTCTTAATAGCTCAGACTCAGTTATAGACCAGGACATTAAATCCAACCTAAACTCTAAACGCCCTAAAAGATTCAAATCAGCAATAGCTGAGTCGCTGGAAATGTCTTCTGTTTTTAAGATACCAATAACAACACCAAAAAAACAAATAAACAAAGCACCATGGAAATTTGACCTAAATTGTCTTGACCTGTCACTTACAAATTTCGTCAAAAACTCTACGCCACAGAATATATTTCGTTGTATGATTTCGGAAATTAAAGCCAATTTTAAAAATCAAGGTTGGAATTTACTGTATACCGATGGCACCAAATCACAATACCAATTACCAGCTTACGCCGTAGTGGATGATGATGGAAGAAGTTTAGTTCTAGGAACACTTTACGAACATGCTTCAGTTTTCACTGCAGAAGCCTGTGCTATTTATCAAGCTATTCGTCTTGGACTTAAAAACAAAAATAAGACTGCTATCTTAACAGATAGTCTATCAGTTCTAAAAGCCATTAGTAGCCCATTTAATAACAAATGGAAAATAATATCACACATCAGAAATTCGCTAACAGGAAATGAAAATAGAATAAAATTACAATGGGTACCGAGTCATATTGGAATCGCTCGTAATGAAGCCGCCGATACAGCAGCCAAATACGCCTCTTCTGCTCCTATCATAATGGACGGTACTATAGAAAAAATTGACATTCGACGTCACATCGAAAGCTATCTTAAGCTCAAATTTAAGGAATCTCCCACAACGCACTATCATTATTCAACAATAAATCCGGAGCATAATCCACCGATATACCCTACAAACATCTCAAAAAATAAAATCAAAACATTTTCAAGACTGCGTCTAGGGCATACCAGCTTCTCACATGTTTGGTTACTAAAGACATCAACTTCTCGACCTTTTTGCACAGAATGTAAACACAATTTAACCATCAAACACGTCCTATCAGATTGCCCAGTTTTTGAAGCCCAAAGGAATAAAATACTTCCAAATGCTTCAGGCATTGATCTTCTTAAAGAACCATCATACACTAATATTAACAAAATATATAACTTCATTAAAGCAACTAAATTAAAAATTTAAGCAATCGGTTTGGATGCAGCAGGTGCGACAACAATCCTCCCATTTTATTGTACAAATATATAAATATAATTTAAGTAATAAGCCTGTACAAATACTTTTCAACTAGAGCTGATGGCCCAAGTAGCTAATGCTCTTAATTATATTTAATCTCAGAATTGATTCTGTAGATTAAATTTAGTAAATAAATAAATAATAATATTTTATTTTTATACCTAAAACTTAACGAATAAAACTAACTTAACGAATAAACTACTTAGACTAACAGGGACTATACTACATAAGTGATGGCACTATATCTCCCTTTTTATAAAAAAAAAAAATTATTTATAATTATATATTTTTAAAACTAACTTATTACTAAATTTAAATCTATATTTAAAAGTAAATACAATTATTAGATTAATTTATATTTTTTAAAACTAAATTTAAATCCATTCATTTATAGTTTCCTTCCCTTTTAGAAAAAAATAAAATTATAAATTATTTTTTAATTGTATTAATATACATTTTCCTCAATCATCATAAAAATTGTTAAATTTATCAAAAGGTTCTTTTTTCAACAAAACATTATCACCAATTTTTAGTTCAATAGGTTTAGCATGTTTGTCATAAAAACTTTTATTTTTTTATTTTTCTTTTAAAATTCTAGCTAATATGATTGTCTTTTACAATCTGTGTTTAATTTATGTTTTATAATTGTCAATTGATTCTATATTTTGGTAAATTTCCATTAATTTCTGTTTTTATCTTCTTCTGTTATTATTTCAAACGTTACACCATGGTTTTTAAATTCCTATATTGGGAAAATTGTAAAAACTACATCATTTTTTGGCCATACTGCTCTGTAAATTTTCCATTGTCGGCTTCAGTTTGTAACCTCGAAAGCATATACTCTAAACTAAGTGTTTCGTTAACAATTTCGAATTCAACAGATAGAAGTTGTTTAAATTAAAAAAAAAATATTTACACGTAGTTTTTATTTCGGTTTAAATTTTTGGAATATCCTTACTGAATTCCTGAGAAAAATGTATCATAAATTTAGTTCAATGTTCTTTTTCCCTTTACTAAATTCAACAGTGAAATTATATTCTGACAGCTGAAATCTAGATTTCAACAACTCTCACTAAAGTAAAATTAGTGTACTATCAAAAAAAATAAAAAAAATAAAAATAAAAAAATTACAAACTTGAAAAGTGTTTTTTTTTTTTTTGAGGGTATTATTATTTATTTATTTATTATAATTTACATAGCACAAGATATGAATCTTATAATTGACAGTGCTATGTTAGGAATCATTAAGATTTAAAAATTAACAGTGAATACATTAAACAATATAAAGAAAAAAAATATTTAATATGAAGAAATTAAAAAATTAAAAAAAGTATGTTAGTAAGTAAATAAGTGAATGGAAAATATTTAAAATAGAATATTAAAAAGTTATTATAAAAGAATATTAAAGTTAAAAAAGTTACCATTTGCAAAAATTAGTATAAAAAACTGGGAATAAAAATATATCCTATATGGACCTATCAAATAAATCACAAATAGTAAAAAATTTTACTCATGAAAATAATTTGAATAACTCCTTCCTGAACGCGTTTGCATTGCCTAGATTCTAGATGTAATTTGGTAGGGAATTCCAAAGACTAGTGGTGTGTATAAGAAACTGTCTCTGAGATAAAAGAGTCCTAAATCTTTGCTGAATAATGTTCCTACCGCGGTAGGATCTAGCAAATTTAATTCGACAAAATAAATATTCCGGCCGTCCCGTGTAAATTATCTTATAAAGTAGAATAAGGCATCTAATTTTCAGGAGATTATCAAATTTTACATTAAGAATCCGGCAAGCCAAATGGGAAATGTGATCACGACGCCCCTTCTGAAAGACATATCTAGCTATGTTATTGAACGCCAAGTTAAGTCTACGTTTATCATCACAATCGCAGTTTGCGAAAATTTCACATCCATACAAAAGTACCGGAATTAAGTACGTTCTGGCGAGTTGCATACGAATGACAAAAGGAGTCGAATCAATAACAGTCCACAAGTTCCTAAGCATACTATAAATTCTACCTACAACTGCACCTAGATGGTTAGATCACGATAAACTGCCATTAAAGGCAATACCCAGATTTTTCGCAGATTTGACAAAGTCAATCTTATTTCCCCTGATGCATAATTCAGGCATGACAAATGATCTGTCTGTTCTCGAAAGTATAATACATTTAGACTTGGAGGGATTGATGCAAAGATCATTGGCCGAGGCCCAGTTGTCAATCCTTACCAAATCACTATTAATATAGTCCAAACAAGAATCAATATTCTCCCTTGGAGTACTAGTATAAAGCTGCACATCATCAGCATACATATGAACATTACAGTGAATCAAGACATCCGGTAAATCATTTATATACATACAAAATAACAGAGGCCCAAGTATTGACCCCTGGGGAACACCTCTACTAATATTAAGTAGATTTGAGATATTGCCATTAAGATGTACTTTTTAAAACCTATTCAGCAAATAAGAATAAAAAAGATTACAGACAGAATTTGAATTTCTTCCTTTCATAAATCCTGACTGACGGAGGTTAAAGTAATGGTGACTCTCCAGGTAATCAGTGATCTGTCTGGCCATTATATTCTCCATTACCTTGGACAAAAAAGGGAGGATAGCAATTGGCCTGAACTCGTTGTTCGTTTTGGGAATGGGAATGATTTTTGCCAGTTTCCAATGTTCTTCTTTTTTTCTATCAAGTTTATTATAACTTTCCTTTTTATATATATTTTCATTGGGCCATGGTCTCAATGATTCGACTTCTTGGAAGGGATGTCGTGAGAATTTATCTAATTTGCTATAGGCGTTTTTGCTCTCAGTTGCTTTTGGAATTCTACAATGCGGGCACTTTTCAGTTTTAAATCACATTTGACTAATCGAGAATGTGGAAAAACAGGCCATTTGTTTGGTTATTTGTGGCAGCAAGCGGCTAGTTTGTTTAGTAATATTCACAATTTGACTCATTTTGTCTAAATGTTTGTAGGTATTTTAGGAAAAATTAATTGATATTTTTTTCAAAAGTTTTCTATTTCTTTCTTTTTTTTTGCTTAGAAATACTTTTCTCTGACAACAATTACACATTGTTTTTTTTCTTTTGTAGTTTATATTTATATACATATTATATTTTATTCAGACTTCTTTTTTTAAAATTTAGTAATTTTCATTTTTTATTTTTTTATAGTTGCAAAACTGCAAAATGCAAAAAAAATTGCTTTATTACCATTTAGTTATGAAAAATTTTAATATCCTTTTTTTTAACTATTATTCTTTTTTTCCACATGTCCTTTTTTTTAAATATCTTTTTTCACATTTATTTTCTAAATATCCTTTTTTTAAATATTTTTTTTAGAATATCCTTTTTTTCTCATTGTTTAGTATAAATTTTCTTTACATTTTTAATTTTATATATTTTATTAACTAAATTTTAAATTGACCTACGGAATTGAATTCTATGTTTTGTTTTTGTTAATTTCTATTTTTAAATTTGCTATTTACTTTAATTTGTGCTTCCTATTTACTAATATTAAAAGTAACGGAGTAATCATCCGATTTCTTTTTATACATATTTTGTTTTTGTAAGTAATAATTCAACCAGCGTTGCCACAAACAAAAAAATTTTATAACCAAAATTAAAATAAAAAACAACCAAATAAGCAAAAAAATAACCAATTTTTTTTTATATAAATGCATTTGTTTTTTAACAAATTTAAGGTTAAATGGAAAAATTTACATTTTTGTCTGTGTAGTTAAACTATAAATCGATGGCTTAATATAAAAGAGGCCTAACCCAGTTTTTTTCAAAATACCATTTTTAGTTTATTGTTGAGGAAAGTGTCAGATGAATCTTGCCTCAAAATTTCAGGTGGATTCAATTTTAAATATCAGATTTATAATGATTTTAAAAAAGGCTTAATTCGTGACTATGAATTTTTGAAAGAAAAAATCCTAACTCATTTTTTATTTCGTTCTAAAATTATAATCACAGTTGAAGTTGTGTGTTTATATTCCCCAAATAACAAATTCGCTTTATTGTAAAAAGTTGCTTCACAAATTTCGGCGGTGGGTAGAGTTCTTAAAAATGACAGCTATAAATCGATCGTCATGTTTCTCTGTTTTTGACTAGCAGGACAAATGTTATACTAACAAAACGATGCTTCCCAATTAATTCCGATCAGTTCACTTTGCTTTTTGTGAAAAATCTTGTTTAAGTGGAAAAAGTTGTAACATTAAAAAAATTAATAACGCTATAAAAATTATGAAGGCGAACGAAAACTCTGATTCGTAGAATGCTGATGGTATCCGAAAAAGAAAAAATATTGCCAGAAGGTCCGAACGGACATATAACGTAAATAAAAAAAAACGAAGGTAACACCTCCAATATTTTGGCATATTAAATAATGAACGGTCACTTAAGCCTCTTAGGAAAGAATCAGAATCAATATATTTCAAAACAGACACAACTTACGATTACGAATTAATCAAAGTCTATTAAAGATTCACTTTGTAAAGAGAAAATATCAATCATGAAAAAGAAATGGGATCACCAACAGGACTTAGAAAGTTTTTACCTGCAGATCGTCATCTTTTTTAAGACAATTTGTCTTAATTAATTTTTTACAATTTACTTTTGACTAATCCTCTTAATTTCATGAATTACTACCGTTTATTTTTTAAACCTGAATTATTATAATATATTTCACTTTCAACTCTGTTTAAAAAAGCCCTAACTTAATTTTTCTTTTCAAAAATATCTACGAAATAAAGACCTATCTTCCAAAACTTCATTAAAACAAAAATTAACAATTTTTTAAATGAGAAATAAAATGTGTTGCGGTCTTTTTAAAAACCGTATTAAAATTTTAGTTGTATTTAAAATTTTACAGATTTTATTAAGTTTTTCGCTTCTTCTGTAAAGTAACAGAAAATCGAGTTAGGCCTTTTTTATATTTTTTGATATTTAACCCTCGAAATTATAAATTAAGGTTTTTATTTATTTGTATTCAAATTTTTCTTAAAATTTCTATTGAACGTAGTAACGCTTTGTTAAAAATTGCAATTTTTCAAATAATATTAAAGATGCGTTGTATTACCAATAATTAAAAAATAACCAAAATGAAGAAAAAATACACATTTACACATTAGAAAAAAAATAACCAAATTTGGTTAAAAATAACCAAAACGGCAACGCTGAATTCAACATTGTCTTAAGGTGCGGTCACATCTAAAAAATATTTGCCAAAAAACATAAAATATTTATTTGCCATTATGTGACCACAAAATAAATTTGCGTGGCAAACAGAAAAATCCGCCATTTTTGGCAAATAAAATTGTTTGCCGGCAAACAAAAGTTTTTTTGATGTGACCACCCTGTGACAAATATTTTTATGATTTTTTGGCAAATATTTGTTGGCTCTTACATATTTTTCGTAAGGGCAAACAGTGGCAAATAACAGCTGTTTAAGACTGTGTTGCATACTAACAAAACTAAAAGATCACTAAAATCGCAAAAAAATTAATAACATAATTCCAATTTTTCTTTACACACATAAAGTACATTTTGGAATTAAATCGTTCATTCAATTATTTTTGAGGATAAATTTTCAAAGAAAGTGACCTGAAAACGAAAAATATCGATAAATAATTTTCAATTAGACCTAAAAGAATTCCTTCAATTTATATATATTCGATTTCCAATTTTTAGATTTAACATCTATTTTAAGTTATGTACATCATTACAGCGATTTTCAAATATGGTGATTGGCTGCACTGGAAAAATGTAAACATTTGTTTATGTTAATTTTATTGCGACTAAAACATGGAACCCATTTCCAAAGCCATAGTCGTCTTTCTTTTTTTCCCCTTCCCAAAATGGCACAGAAGCTCCGCAACACTAAACGAAAAAATATTCACTTTCTATTATGTGTGAAAATGTGTATAAATATTTTTGTTTTCCAAAATTCTGGTCAAACATATGTTTTTTGGCAAATATTTTTTAAATGTGACCACGTCGCAAACATGTTTGCCAAACTATTGTTTGCCGCTATTTTAAGAAACAAAAATGGGAAAATAAATGTTCGTAGTGTGACCACAAAACAAAATATTAGTTGTTTCAGTCATATTTCTGGCAAACAAAGGAAAACAAAATTATGGCAAACATTTGCCATATCTGACCGCACCTTTAGCATAAGAAGTTTTTGTTTTTAATAAATAAGTCAGTGCATTATTGAACACGAAAGAGACAAGTTCTTTTTCTCGTGTACATTTTTTGGTGACCCCGACGTGATACATCACTGTATTAATTTATGTGCTAATGTGTATTTAATTCACGTATTAATAGAACATTGAAAGCAAACCGGTTTTTGTTGGTGTTTTTTCTTGCTAAAAATATTTTTGTTTAAAAAAGGAATTTTACGGTTTTTAAAAATTCTATTGCCCAGCTGCAAACTCTTTTAACTGAAAAGACAATTTTTCGTGGCTGAAGATTAATTGAGCTAATTCAAAAAAAAAAAAAAAAAGAGTCAAATTGAAATTTGAAAATTAAACATGAGTAATCTTGAAAATCTGCGTAAAACACGAAGCCATCTAAAGGGGATAGCGACCAGGTTGGAGAATTTTCTTAACCAGGTAACAAATGAAACATCGCTTTTCGAAATTAGGGCAAGACTTGAAAGGGTGGAGAAAACCTATGACAGCTTTCAAGCATTGGATATCGAGATGAGTATCCACAGTAGCAATATTCCTGAGCGTGCAGCCGAGCTAGAAGACTTTGAGAACAGATATTTTAAGATGAAAACGAAATATTGTGAAATAATTGATGCTAGACTGCATAACACTAATATAGTAGGTGATCGTCTAAACTCGGCAACAATTCAACAAGATGTCATACAGAAACTATTGGAGTCTCAAGCTGCATTTTTGGAGAAATTGTCAACGCTGCAAACTACTTAAACTGTAACCCAAGAGACGGTCAACACCTCTGTCCAGTCTGCTGATGTACGACTACCTAAGCTGCACATTCCTGTATTTGACGGTAATTATTCCGAATTTAGATCATTTTTTGATTTATTTAACAGCTCCGTGCACAACAACTGCTCTTTAACTGCATCTTCAATACCTGAAGGGACTATTAAAAGGTGAGCCTGTCATACTTATACGACATCTTGCTGTATCTGATCAAAATTATAATGAAGCAATTAAAAAAATTGAAGAACGTTACGACAAGCCTCCGTTGTTATTGATTCACTAATTGAAACCTTTTTATTAATGCCCAAAGCCCACAATCCCCAAAGTCTTAGAAATGTATCAAACGTTGCTGATGAGGTTATAAGAGGACTTAGAGTACAGGGTCCTGATGCAGAAAAGCGTGATCCGTGGCTAATCCACATTTTATTGAAAAAGGTCGATAGGGATAGTCATAAATCTTGGGTTGAACATTGCAATAAGACTACATTTCCTACTCTGGAAAGTTTTTTAAAATTTATGAACGACCGCTACGACGCATTGGAACGTATGCCCACTCCTGATTACAAAAATCGAATCGTTAAATCAGTTCGATCTTACACTAGCTTAGTGAAAAGATCTAGTTCAGCGTGCTCACAGAACCATCACCTTGCTTATTGTCCAACATTTAGCAGAATGACTGTGCCAAATCGAATTGACTTTGTGAAAGAAAAGAAATTGTGTTTTAATTGTTTAAAACCGGGACATATGGTGCAGAAATGTCAATCCAAGCACGTTTGTGAGTCCTGCGAAGGTCATCATCACTCTTGTATTCATTTGGAACGGAATTCGAAGTCTGTGTCTGCAAATGCTGTTAAAGACACGACATCTAAAGAAGTTAAAGACTCCAGTGAAGTGCTTTTTAGACCTAAAACTGTGATAGAATCTGCTAGTTCATTTGATACATCTGTCCTCTAAAGAATATTGATATCCTTGTAGGTTATGACTACTTCTTTACCTTATTAAGAGAGGGACAAGTTTTTAAAGATGGTATTCTGTTGGCTCAAAATACGATATTTGGTTATGTTTTGTGTGGAGGAAGAGCTGACGCAAATTCTATTAATGCGTGCTTTATGACAGCTCAAGACACATCTGATGTTGATTTAAATCATACACTAAAATTATTTAGAAAGTAGAAAGTGTTCCCCAAGTTACAACTACTATGAGTCTAGAGGACCAACAAGCTGAAGATTTTTACCAATCAACAACTATAAAGACTGATCGATATTCTGTAAGGCTCCCATTCATCCATAATGCAAGTCTTGGAAATTCATATTTTACAACATTGAATAGGCTTAAGTCAATGGAACAAAAATTTAAATCAAATCCTGAATTGAAAAAAGCCTACACAGAATTTATTAATGAATATATTTCACTAGGACATATGAGACGTGTTTCTTCAACAGCTAACTCAGTACTTTTGGTCCCGATGGTCAACTGTACCAATAACTCGATTTTCAAACGCCCAGTAACTAAATTATACCCTCTGCCCAAAGATTGTTGAACTTCGTCCAAGGCTGGCGGAAATGTTCAGTATTAAAAATTTTATATATTTTATTAACTAAATTTAAAATTGTCCTACGGAATTGAATTCTATGTTTTATTTTTGTTAATTTCTATTTTTAAATTTGCTATTTACTTTAATTTGTACTTCCTATTTACTAATATTAAAAGTAACGGAGTAATCATCCGATTTCTATTTATATACATTTTGTTTTTGTAAGTAATAATCCAACATTGTCTTAGCATAAGAAGTTTTTGTTTTTAATAAATAAGTCAGTGCATTATTGAACACGAAAGAGACAAGTTCTTTTTATCGCGTACACTCATTTAATTTTAAAAACTCCTTTTTTAGAAAATTCTTTTTTCTTTTAGAATATCCTTTTTTTAAATATATTTTTTTTGTCCTCTTTAAATTTTGGAATCCTTTTTTTTAATCAAAATTTATATTTTGATAGGATCGCCATGTAATTAATTTGAACTTTGATGTTTTATAGTCACAATCAAGGTAGATTTATATAAGAGAAACGTCTGTACAACAAATACAACAATGCAAAAACAACAGGGATTTTGTTTTTGTAAAGAGTATATCTAATGTCAAAAACAGCTGACCAAGTGTATTCATCACTGACTGACGAATAACAATAGAAAGAAAAATGTTAAAAAATTTATAAAAATGGTTACAGCAAACACTAAAAAAACAACAACATTTTGACATTTTAAACCTCATCAGCTGTTCACTTGAGGCTACCGTCTATAAATCTACCGTGGTCACAATTGAACTGCCTTTGTTAATATTTTATTTCTATTTTTATACCTAAAACTTAACGAATAAAACTAACTTAACGAATAAACTACTTAGACTAATAGTGACTATACTATATAAGTGATGGCACTATACTTGAACTGTGTACACAAAAGAGTTCATGCAAATCGCAAACTAGTAGAAAGAGTGGTTCTAACATTATAAGACCCTCTCCCATAGGGATGCAGAACTACATGTGATAATTTTTTTACTACATACAATTTTGCCATTGAACTTCTTTCTCGGAATATTACATTAGTAATCAAAAATCTGAATATGAAGAAAAAGCCTGTATTGCAGTCCGATTTTTTGTTTTTAAATGAAATAACTATAGCATCCTTCCATTCGAAAAAAAATAAATTCGTTCTCTCTTAAGTTCTCTTCATTATTCAGCCGATGTAAGAGGCGATGATGATGATGATAAACGTACGCACTCGAGAAAAAGCTACGTATAACTGCCCAAGTCAAAAGACCGGTTCTGGTAAATACAATCCTACCTTTTGAAGGGTTCGACCTTGTGCTTTGTTTATCGTCATAGCAAAAGCAACCTTCACAGGGAATTGTTTTCGAGTCATTCGGAAAGGCACAGTTGGATCAGAAGGTGTAAGGTTGTTTCGGGATATGAGCACAGTTTTATCGGTATGAATAATTTTTGCTGATATGATGTGCTCTCCCATGTTTGTTACGATTAGCCTGGTACCATTTATTAACCCCTGTTTAGCATTAAGATATCTGATTAACATTATAATTGCATTTGTCCTTTCAAATGCACGTTATTTATATTCTTATTTTTCTTAAAACCTTTTTAACTGTTAAATATCAGCTGACACTATATACAGACACCGAATTACTACACTTCATAAAACAAACAATGCCATGATAATAACGACATTACCAAAATGGCTTTTACAACTTTATATATTATTATATGGAATAGCATTACAATTAAGCAACCCTGTTTATCGCACTTGATCTAACAACTACTGCAAAATATTGCTTTTTACAACTTAATGTGCATATTATATGTAACTGACTTAGTAATGAACAGCATTATAGTAAGTAGCAGTATTGCCAGAATGGATTTTAATACATACTGTATTATGTAGAACTGCATTACTGTAAAGGGACCCTGTGTTACCACACTTGAACAAAAACATATAATCATAATGTTAACAGTATTATCAAGCAATTCTATATAAAATAGAATTTTTATCAATGAAAATATTAATTTTTCAATTTCTAATTATTTCTCGTCATTAGTGTTAGATATAAGCTTTAAAATGAGATATCATTCATTAAATTTAATGCGGTGGTATGGGAGATATTTGCAACCGACAAAAAAAGTGCTTTCGAAATAATATATATGATTAAAAAAATAATGTGTTTTAGTTCACTGTTCCTCAAAGACAATTCATTTGAGACATTCGAAAATAACACAAAAATATTAGGAATATTGAATGGTTTTCAAACAAATTGTTTCTTTCAGAACAAGAACAAAAACTTAAACAAAGGCTTTTAAGGTTTTGAATGTGATTTTAATTATTTTGAAATGAATTGTGGCATGTTCATGTTGTCAGCATTACTGACGCATGTTTAAAATAGTTCTTTTGTTATGAAAATACAAACTATCAATAACGTATATACTAGAGGTGTGCACAAGACATTCTGCTAGCTTACCCTTCACTGTAGTACACTCTTTTCTGTTGCTCTTGATTTTACGAGTGCACTGAAATGTGTATTTCTCATTTATTCAATGTATACAACAGCACTCGTTTGCATGTGAAGTAACGGAACTATGCTTTGTGTTGTAAAAGCATTTTCAGTATTGCCATATGAATATTAGTAGTGTAAACAAGTAGTAGGTTTTTCCCCCGAAATAAAAAGTTTAAAAAAGTTACTGGTAATGCTGGCGTCGACGAAGATGTTCGGTTGCCGAGAGCAAAAAAAGAAATTTTTGTTGCGCGTTTCACACAACTCTCTTTAATACTGTTGTACGTACAATGGTTTACGAGTGCAGTTGTTTTTTTGTACTCTATCTTTGCTTCACACTTATTTATATTTGCAGCTACAATCAATATTCGGTCTTGAGAAAAATGCAATAGTGTGCAATTTTATATGTCTTGTGCACACCTCTAGTATATACACACATTGTTGCTAGCACTTAAATTTGAGCTTCTGGCACACTGGGCAATAAAAACAAATAAACTTGTTTTACTTATTTACAGAATAAATACTAAAATAAAAATTTCAGGCTTCAAAGCTGACTTAGGAAATACAGTATTTTGTTATTTAAAATATTAAATTATGATTTCAGCCTAAAGGATAATTTGAACAACTTGAAAAAATCTCGAAAATCCTGTACTGTTATATTTGATTATATTTCTGTTTCATAACTGCAAACTTATGTGACAACCGGGAAATTTAGTCAGCCAGTGTTAGGTAAAACTAGGGAGTTAACAGTTATGATCTAGATCTTGCTAGTGAAATGGTCTACGGCATGTACATATATTTATGTTTAAATATTTCGTCTTAAATATTTTGAAAGCAAAAGTAAATATTTCGAATTAAATATATTAACAATAATTTTCTTATAGTTTCTTCTACGCAAAAGCCAGAGGGAAATGAAAAACTGGATCGAGGCGACAAAAAGGAATTATCTTCAGCAGTTATTCGAGTTACCCTTGCATCATTAGATGAATATACCATATTACTACAAAACGGTTTAAATTTTTATGATGCAACCTTTTTTCCAACTGAGACAAATATTTCTTTAAAAGGAGCTAAAATAGAATACAAAAAGAGGTAAATTGAATATATTAAAAATAATAAAATTTTTGAAAAGTTTGTTCAAATTTGTAATACAGAATCTTAGATGGAAGCGGACCATGTCGCGTACGTGAATTGCTCCCTGTTTTTGACGCTGCAGGTTTTTGTAAATTGTCGCCACCAATCAGTAAATTAGTGAAACCACCAAGAACTTAAATTAGGAGTAACAATAATGGGTTAAAAGTATTTATTATGATAAATAAAAAAGTCAAACAACTTAACATAATCAATATATTTATGTAAGTCAAAAAGTTACGAAAAAGCAAACGGACGCAAACTAAATTTAATAACTAATGCATAGCTACTAATATTGTTTGGAAATATTTTTATTTGTTTTAATAAAAAATTTCAATTGCTAATATATTTTATTCATTTAATTTTTATCTTCATTTTCTCTCAACGAACACACACTTTTTGAATTTGTTTTCGATTCTAAAATGAATTTGTATCAAAAAGTATTCAAGGTAGGTGAAATGGATAATATTGCTATTATATTTCAATTTTATAATTTACAAACCAAAACATTACAGCACTTGATTCAAAAAATTTTAAAAATGGAAGTATTCGATGCAATCAATTAAAAACATAACGTTCTCTTTGAAAATACAACGACAATTTTTGTACAAATAAGTACGAGCATCTAAATTTATTTTTGGTAATTGCTTGCCAAATTATGATTGATGCTGAATTCCAAGCAAAATATTCATTCAAAGATAAGTTTGGAATAAACTAGCAATTTCACTGGGAAAAATTGTTTAGCTGTGTGAATGATATGAAAGTTGCAATTGTCTAGCAATGTTTTTTTGTTATTTTTCTCGAAGTGTGGAACAAACTATCGCCGCAATATTTACTTTTTTTTCTCAGAATGTTTAAATGTTATTGAATGTTTTGGAAACCATGGTATTATGCAATGCAAAAATGTTTATGACTCAGCTGACTTGCTGGTCAAGAAAGCACTTAAACAAGGTTATAATGGTTAGAATAGCACAAGCACTTAAACTTGGATATCGGGTTTAGAATAACACAAGCACTTAAACTTCGTATTGTCGAGGAATAAATGTGACTCAGCTGATTTGCTGTTCGGTGTTGAATTGTCCGAAATCACCGGGAAAATTATCTATATAAAGCAAGCGCTTAAACCTGGTTATAGTGGTGTAGAATAAAACAAATGTTTTGGTTGCTTAAACAATTGTTTCACTGATTTATTTTAATCAAATATTCTTATTTTAATCCTTAAATTCTGTTTTATTGCCAAATTGCAATAAATTTTAATATTTATATATATACTAGCAGATTGTACCCGGCGTTGCGCGGGTTATAAAAATGACAATAAATAAAAATTCGGTTTCGAAACCGGCTTCTTAAAAAATGGAATTTTTCAAATTATTCGGAAACCGGTTTATCAAACAACCCAGTTTTTTGAATACTCTAAGTCCTAAATATAAATGCAAGCAATTTGCCCGTTTTTCGCCTCTTTCCCTTTTTTGGTCCCCTTTTGGTCCAACTTTATACACGGAACACCTCCAATAGCTATTTGGGAAACTTAACTAAGCTAAATCGTAAAAACAAATAAAAACATGCATAAAGTACTAATTTTTGCCCTTTTTTTCACCCTTTGTCCCATTTTTTTCCTTTGGTTAAAAATTTTTAAAAGATTTATAGCCTATAACCTGCACCGACAAAAGCTCGATCAATATCCCAAATTTCTAGAAAATCGGTTCAAGCATTCAGGCGTGATTGGTTATGCTCTTAATTTGCCCGTTTTTCACCCTTTTTTGGACCCCTTTTGGTTCAACTTTATAAACGGAACACCTCCAATAGCTATTTGGAAAACTTAACCAAGCTAAATCGTAAAAAATACCTTTAAAACAAATAAAATACAGCATTTATGCATAAAGTACTAATTTTTGCCCTTTTTTTCTCCCTATGTCCCATTTTTTGCCTTTGGTTCAAAATTTTTAAAAGATTTATAGCCCATAACCTGTACCGACAAAAACTCGATCAATATCCCAAATTTCAAGAAAATCGGTTCAAGCGTTCAGGCGTCATTGGTTGTGCTCTTAATTTTCCCGTTTTTGGCCCCTTTCCTCCTTTTTCAACTTTAGAAACAGAACACCTCTAATAGCTATTTGGGAAACTTAACCAAGCTAAAGCGTAAAAAATACCTATTATCATTTTTTCTGCCTTTGTCCCATTTCTTCTCCCCTTTTGGTCAAAATTTTGAAAAGATTTATAGCCTATAACCTCCACGGACAAAAGCCCGATCAATATCCCAAATTTCAAGAAAATCCGTCCAAGCGTTCAGGCGTGATTGGCTAACAAACAAAAAACAGACTTACAGAAAGATTTATAATATATATTAGGATTTATATTTTAATATATTTAAATTGCTGAATTGCAACAAATTATTGTAAATGTATTTATTATAAATATATATAATTATGCTTTGGACTTATGTATTTTCTCAATCGTGTAAAAAATTCCAGGAAACATGAAACCCCGGACAAATTCAATGTAAAAGAATGTAATGAAAACAAAATAACTTAATCAGAAGTTCAAGGTTGTTCTTTTATCATAATTTGAATTAATTTTTAATATACCAAGGAGCGGCAGTTATCATTCCTAGGATTTTATTTTGACGCCGTTGTATTTTTTCAATATTAGAAGAAGAAGCTGTACCCCATAACTCTATATTGGCTTCAATATAGATTTGTAGAGCAAGAACGGAATTTTTACCGATAAGCCAATTGATTTGGACTGCTTTCAGTTTTATTTGAGTCAATTTTACAACGATGTGATATTTCCATGTGAGACGTCCATCCAAGTGAATACCGAGATATTTAACATGAGTATGTTGCGGCACCCTCTGGTTGTTAATTCTGATGGGCGGACATATTTCTTTCCGTAGGATAAAGGTGATGTGGACGCATTTTTGTTCATTGATTTTAATTCCCCACTGATTATCCCATTTCTCCACCTGGAGAGCACGATGCTGTGATTGACTTGAGACACCTTTTAAATTTTTGTGTGATCAAAGAAAAACCGTATCATCAGTAAACGTTGATGTGTGTGTAGTACTGCTTGTTGGCATATCTGCGGTGTATAACAAATATAAAATTGGTCCTAGGATACTAACTTGTGGAACACCAGCCTTTATAAGTTGAGGACAATCAATAACATATTTTTGGAATAGATTTAAAAAATTCAATGGTAAAATCTGCTTCAATTCGATAAAAGACCTTCATGCCATACTTTGTTGAATGCTTGAGAGATGTCAATAAAAAGCGCTAGACAATAATTTTATTTTTCCTCAAAAGGATTTCCTATTTCTTGCACCGATCGATGTGCGTTTGCTCAATAGTACTACGTTGTCGTCTCAAGCCAAGTTGATGGTTAGGAATACGGTTGTTCTTAATTAACAATTTTCGAACAATTTTGACATGGTTGGTAATAGTCTTATAGGTCTATAAGATTCCATTTTCGAAGGATTTTTGCAGTATTTAGTAATCATTTTAACTAGAGCAACTGTCTATGCTTCGAGACTCAAGATGACGTTAAAAGTATCGATAAGCATCTTGTTGCTGACTTCGTCGAATTCGGGAGCTTTCTTTGTATTCAAATTTTCGATAACAATTACCATCTCTTTGATTTGTAATTTTATTTTTACTACAGGTCGAGCTATAGCTATACTCATGTCAATGCATGAATGGAGAGTGAAAACTTTTTTTAAATGACTAAAAAAAAGGTTACCTTTTTCAGCGTTATTGCTTGTCCAACATCCTCTGGAATCACCCAATGGGGAAGTTGCCGTTACGTTACGTTATATAATATAAAGAAAATGCATGAAAGAGTCAAAAAGACACTGGTGATAACAGGAGGAATGAAGAAAAAAGAGACGCAGAAAAAAGATGTTTCTCATATTGGGGCTGACCAACTCAAAATGTGGGATTATACATCTGGGAATGATATAAGACGCGCAACAGAATTATGATTTATATTAGAAAAAATATTAACAAAAGATATTAAAATTAAGGACAACAAAGGTCTAAATGAAATTTAGATAATATCTTGGAGAAACTCCTATCATACCTAGAGAAATCGAATTACAAGAGTTATGCACTCAAGAGAAATGATAACATATTTAATATTATAAGCCATGAAAGTTTAAAAAATAAAGTAAATGGAAGCAAAAAAAAAAGACGTCAAGATTCTTCTATACAATAAACCTTAGAAAATACTAAATGATGAACGGAGGCAAGAATTCATAATGTTATATCATAATACACCATGCTGAGGACATTTCGGCGTACTAAAATTAAAATAGAAATAGATATGGATAAATATATATATCCTTTGATCTTTGTCAAAGGAACAAACAAATTAAATGCACATAGCATGCAAATAGTACTATAGTTATCGATCCATCCATTCCATCGAGGAATTATCGATACATATTAACCATGCAATGTACATTATAAAAATACATAATAGTTGCCGCAATGGAAACAAAAGAAGCTAAGTCAATAGCAAAATGTATGTCAGAGAATCTTATACTAAAATATGGACCATTCAAGATTTTAAAATCTGATAGAGGTACGGGATTTATAAACGAACTGATGAAAGAAAGTAGTGAACTTTTAAGAATAAAACAGAAATTTTCAACACCATATCATCATGAAACTTTAGGAACTATTGAAAGAAATCATCGTGCTTTAAATGAATATTTTTTTGAATATCTTTTGTGAATGATGATAACTGGAGTGAGTGGATACCTTATTATTCATTTGCATATAATATAACTCCACACATAGACACTAACTATTCACCATTTGAACTAATTTTTGGAAAATTACCTAGACATGGTTTATAATTATGATTAGATTGAAACATTCATTAGAAAATGCTAGAATATTACTACAGAAGGTAAAAGAAAATAGGAGTTTAGATTCCTTGAACAAAGCCAATAGTATTGGTATTAATATATAATAATAATAGGAGATTTATTTCTACTGAAAGTTGGAAACAGAAAAAAAGAATGAAACTCCATACCAAGGTCTATATGAAGTAATTTTCATCGATAATTTAAATGTAACTATTAAAATCAAAAACAAAATCAAACTTGTATACAATAATTAATTGAAAAAACATAATGAAAAGTAATTATAAGTATTTGTAGGAAACCTATAAATAAAATAATAAAATAACAAGTAACAAGATATTTAAAATAAAAAAAAAAAAATCCCACACAAATAAGAAGAAAATTTAAATTTAAAATATAAATAAACATAAAATTTTTTAATAGTAAGCACGTATGACTAATTGCAAACAATATTTTTTTAATATATACAAAAACAAAATTTATGAAAATGCACTTCCGACAAAGACAAGAAATCAAAACAGATTGTACGATTTTTTTTTTTTTGAATGAGGATGTTGTGTATGCATATTGTAGAGTATAAATGCGTACTCTGATTTAGTGTATGAGGTTGCACCAAATTATTAGATTAAAGTTAGCTAATTTTTAACTAACTTAAAATCAGTTATATAATAGTTAGTTTAAAGTTAGCTAATTTTTAACTAACTTAAAGTTGGTTATTCAAAGATAGCTTAAAGTTGGCTAATATTTAAGTAACTTAAAGTCAGTTGTTAAAATATAAAAATTTATATAAACTTCGAAAAAAACACAACTATTATTGAAAATATTTCATTTTTTAAGTGTTTTATTTATTTTATATAATAAAAAGAAACAAAATATACACTCGTATAGTTATAAAAAACAAAACAATTAGGAACTTCATTTAAAATAATTATAATCCAACTTTAACTATAAATGTATATGTATGTATATACTTATCAAAAACAAAACAATTAATAACTTCATTTACTTATAATTAAATTCAAATATATTCTAAATTAATTTTTTCTTTTATTTTTAATACATTCTGCGTGAATGTGGCATTTTTTGAATATTTTCAACGCATTTCTGATGTCTTTTTCTGCATCATCAGACCCAATCGATCGACAAGCATCTATTTAAAATATATGTAATTAGAAAAATACATTTCTTTTTAATGTAATGCTTACGTGTTAAGGCTTGAAAGAAAGCTTGGAAATCTCTTAGCCGCTTTTTTTCCATGCACTCCCTCAACATTAACTTCCATGCATACAGTGGTCGAAATAACATCCGTGAGTGTCTTTTGTAAGCGCCCTTTTAATAAAGTCTTTTTCACATTTACCTGATCAAAAAATGTTGTTATTTGAAAATACTAACACATATAAACGTCTTATTAATGAAAAGTAATATATTTAATAAAATTTAAATGTGTTTAATATGAATTTACTTACTGTTCGAGCGCCCTGGTAGTCTAGTGGGTAGTGTGCTAGACTATTAGCGTGAGGGTCGTGGATTCGATTCCCACCAGAGGCTCTGGTCTGTGACACTACACCGGGCATATGGTCGAAGTTACTCAGCTCCTATATAATTATAATATAATTTGTAATTGTATTGTAATTCTTAAATAAATAAATAAATAAAAAATAAATACTTACTGTTAATTTCTTTAAACTATTCTTGAAGAAGTTCTTTAATATTTGAACATCCTTGGCAACAATTGTTTCCCTTGTTATCTATAAATTTATTATTTACTAATTATAATATGTACAATTAAATTAATACTTACATTCAATTACAATTATCTGAACTATTATTTTTTAATTTATTTAAAAATTTATTTTTTTCTTTTTTAAAAAGTCTTTTTAAATTTCTTCTACTCGAACAATAAAAAAAATAACAATAAATAAATAATAAAAACAATAAAAATTATATAATTTTTAAAACTACAATAGCACTTAAAAGCACGCACAGAACTGATTTTAATTTCACAATGTAAAGAATTCAAATTGTAAAATATGGAGAATAAAAAAATAACGGGTTCATTTTGAATAAATTCTGCATAACATTTCAATTAACTATTAGTTAATCTAAAAATAGTTCAGAAAAAGGTGCAATCGAAAAAACAATGTTATCAGAAATAGCATGAACATTTTAAATTATGGGGAAATTCTGCATAACATTGTAGTTAGCTTGTAATTAGTCTAAAAACAAACGCATAGAAAGTCTGATCTGGTAAAAGAGAGAACAGAGAGAAAACAAATCTCACAAACAAGAAGCTTTCAATAATAAGTAAACGTTTCGTATTTGGGTGAGTTCTGCATTACATTATAGTCAGCTTATAGTTAGTCTAAAAAAGTTATCTAAAAGTGTGTTATTTTCGTAGTCGAATTCCAAATTCTAGGGAAGTGCTGCATTGAATTGTAGTTAGCTTATAGTTAGTCTACAAAAGTTAATTTAAAGTGGATTACTTTCGAAGTCGACTACAAAATTGCTGGCAGGGTTTGAACCATGGTTGCAACCGTATATTTGTTTATATTTGTGTGTGTTGATTGTGAATTAATACTTGCTGTTTCTGAAGTGTGTCACTATTGTAAACTGACCTAAATGTGTATTGTTTGTGTAGTGATATTTTCAGTTTCTCAAGTGTGTTACGATTGTAAACTGACCTAAGTGTTGGAAAAGCAGAACATGTGCCATCTAGAATATTTTTGGTGTATGTTTAATTCAATTGCAACAAAATTACATTAAGTGAATTTTATTTTAATTACTTTGAGTAGAGTTTAAGAAAATGTATTAGTATATAAGACAAAATTTAAATAAAGAGATCATCATCTTACTTTGATCACTGAACAGTACAATTGGTTCTTTATCTATATAAATATAAATGAATGTGTGTTTATTTGTTTGTGGCTTTTTTTGTTTGAAGTTTATAGACGGCTAAACGGCTGGACCGATTTTCTTGAAATTATAGGAACTATAGGTTATTTTTTATTTTAAAATTTCAAGTAGGCGAGGTGCCACGCCCACATACCCAATAAGTATTTAATATCTCATGAACTTCAACAGCTAGACTCCTCAAATATTGTACGGATGACTTTGACGTATATAGGAACAAAATGGGCGGATTGGCTATAGTGGGCGTGTCACATCCCATATAAAAAATATAAAATTAGTATATCTAAGTATGTAAACCACTGTTAGACTTCTAAAGTTTTGTAGAAGCCATTTTAGTGTCAAAATGAATATGTTAGATGAATACATGAATCTATATATTTAAAACGGCCGGACCGATTTTCTTGAAATTTTAACAGTACCTTCCTGTATGTCTGGAAGGAACTAGTAGGCAAGGTGCCACGCCCACAAACCCAATAAGTATTTAATGCATCATATAGACTGCAACAGCTAGATTTCTCAAATTATGTATGGACAACTTTGACATCTATATGAACAAAATGGATAGACTTGCTGTAATGGGCGTGTCACTTCCTATAAAAATATTAAATTAATATATCTAAGAAAATATAACAGTTAAAGTCATAAAATTTTTTCGATAAAAATTCGCTGACTAGGAAAAGCGGCGTGGAACTTCCCATATGGATTAAATTTAAAACTTCTTATATCTAAAACACTGAAATCTATATGAATAATTTGTGGAAAAAATTGCCGGACTATATGATATAAAAGTACAATGAAAACTATTAGAGCTAGAATATCACATGAACCACTTTGACACACATATGAACATTTCGGGTAAGGGAAATAAATGGACTCTATATCTGATAAACTATTGCTCTAAAGTCATTGTATTGCCTCTTCATTCCAATACATATTTCATATGAATTAAATTTAAAAACTGCAAACTGCAAAACTGAAATCCATATGAAAAACTTGCCGGACTTTATAATATAAAAGTTCGTGTACATGGATAGAGCTAGAATCTAGCATGAACCACTTTGACACACATATGAACATTTCGGGTAAGGGAAATAAATGGACTCTATTTTTATATGAATTCTTAGACAGAAAGTCAATACTAAACATCATATAACTGATAAATTATTGCAGCTAGAGTCATGTGTATTGCCTGTTCATTCCAATACCTCTTTCATTATATGTTTCGGACATGTGTAACATAGGTACCATTAACAGTAGACCATCGATGACACTATACTGCATAAATTTATTAACTACCTACAGTATACATAACTTCTTAAAGAACCAATTGTTACATGTCGTTATATAACACAGACCAAACCTTTATGGCCGGGTCACCCAAATAAAAAATATTAAATATTTTCTATTGCCCAAAATTTTTTATCTGAAAACTAAAAAAATTTGACCTGTTACGGTATATTTGTCTAATAATGATTGGAAGGAAGTACTTAAATAGTACTTATAATCTTTTTCACAAATCATCTAAACGAGTTAAACATTTATTTTGTGAGTGATCATATTCTGAGTAATTAAAAACCAAAAACGCTTTCTAAACGTACCAAAAATGTAGTTAATTTACAATCACAAAGGGCTGACGAAATTCCCGAAGAACGTGATGTTCGTCTGTGTGTTGCAAAGTCTAAAGCCTCCACATCTAGAGCTGCTGAGACTCAAGTTCAACGTGATGAACGTTTAGAAAGGGAAATAATACGATCGCAAAGAACAGTAGCTACAGAAACACCAGATCAGTGAGATGTACGTGCAGAAAGAGAGAGACTACGAGTATCATCATCTAGAGCTGCTAAGACACCTTATCAACGTGATGCACGTCTTAAACGAAAACGATCCCAATCATCAAGGTAAAGAACTGATGAGATCAGACCAGATCAACGTGATGCACGTGTAGAAGGAGAGAGGATACGAGCATGAACATCTAGAGCAGCTGAGACACCTTATCAACGTGATGCACGTCTTAAACGAAAACGATCCCAATCACCTAGGTAAAAAACTGATGAGACCAGACCACGTGTAGAAGGAGAGAGAGAATATGAATATCAACATCTGCGGCTGCTGAGACACCTGATCAACGTGATGCACGTCTTAGAAGAAACCGCTGCCAATTATCAACATCAAGAACTGATGAGACGCCGGATCAACGCTATACTCGCCTAGAAGGAGGCGTTTGAATTTTTGGGTTGGGTTAAATTTTCTATAGACTCATCTATGGTAATCATAGATTGCCTATAGAATTTTTGGCGGATCTCACATTTCTAGAGAGGCCATTCAAATTTATGAAATTGTCAACTTCAGGGTCATTGAGTTATGACGACTCTCGGATTTGTTTGAATTTTCCATCAATATTCAGCCACAAATCTTACAATTCGTGCTTCATGAATCTCAATGCGGGAAGTGATTGAGAATTCTCTGGACTGGCCTTATTGCCTTCTGCAAAGGCACTTAAGTCCTGTTAGATATAACGCATTATATCGGCGGCTAAAGTTCTTAATTCCGACATTTTTATTTTATAATTTTTTACACAAAGGGTTAGGTAAAATGAATAATTTTCAACAGTAAATCGATTTACTGTGAGTAAATTTTGTTTTAAAAAAATATTTATTTAACATTTTATATAAATTTAACTTCCAGACAAATTGCCTATTGGGTATTTTTCGTGTTTCTGTTATACTACACAGAGAAAACGGCAATATTTGTTACGCACAATATTTCGGAAATATCGAAAAATGGCTAAGTATTGGGTGGGTGGCTTTAACGAGATACTATTTCTTATTATGAGTTTTTTAACAAATTTAAAAATTCGCGGTAAAATTATGCGAAAATTGTATAATAAATGTAAATTGAAAATGTTCAATTTACCTTGTCTGCTGAGGGTAGTGTACAACCTAATTTATTTTTCTTCTTTGTGTATGTTGTGTTTGTGTGCAATGTTAATAATCATTATTTTTATTGTAAATTTCGCTTTTTGGATTTTTTTCCGTACATTTGATTTCAGTTTACACAACTTTTCTTTCAGTGCATTTCTCTCTCGCTCACCAATACTACTACAGTTTTAGCTTTGTACATCCGTGGTCTAATTTATCCACTAATCCCCTTCTTTTATCGTTTAAAGGGTTTGCTGGAAGAAGAGGTTTTCCCAGAGAGATGTATTGTGAGAACGCGACGAACTGCGTCGGAGTTAGCCGAGTCCTCATGAAGCTTCAACAACTGTTCGACAAGAGTCGACAGGCCGTCGAGTTATACGCAACATCGTTCATTCCACCTCGGGCGCCGTATTTCAGAGGACTGTGGGAAGCCGCTTCGAAGCAAGCGAAATTCCTACTTCTGCGAGCAGTTGGCAACTTGGCACTCACTCAACAGGAAATGGAAACAATGCTCGCAGATGTAAGGGAGGTGCTCAACACACGGCCCATCGCACCGCTGTCACCAGACCACAATGCCGGAGAGGCACTAATTTCAGCTTATCCGCCCAAGTTATGAAAGCGTTTTCGCCTGCTCTGTGGTCTCAAGCAGATACTCTGGCAGGCTTGGACTTCCAGTCCTTCAATGGGGCTGGAATGTTGGGCCATTATGTGTTATCCTTTGTTGTATTTATTGTGTTTAATGAATTCATTATTAGATATAAATATATATATGCATATATATACATACATATATACATACATACATATATATACATATATTATTTTAAATTATTTATTTATAATATATTTCATTTTATTGATTACATGATTATTGTCTACATGAATGCCCTTACTATTAAGTTAATTGAATAAATAGTAAGTAGGCAAATGTAAGCAACAGAGTTACTGAATTGCATGCAGCATTTAGAATTAAGTATGTAAAATATGTTAGAATTAAGTAATAAAGTTAGTTGAATAATATAATCTAACTCGATCGGTCCTTTTATTTTGGCAAATTTGGTCTTCGCGGTCATTGTTTTAAGTACCCAATTTAAATAATTAAACTATAATTTGTTTGCTTCAATGCTTTCTTAAAAACTATTAAGAAAAAACAATACCCAAAACTAAAAGGGTGAGGGTGTAGTGTGTGCACAATTCTTACTCGCACTTTATTTAAGCATTATATTATTAACATTCTTTTTATGAATTAATACTTTGTCAGCATAAATATATAGATCACTGACACATATTGCGCACTAATGCTTTATATTAATCGTCAGCATAGACTTAAACCTTACTAGCACTTATTTTATTCTTTTTGTATCGATACTTCTTATTGTTTATTGATAATTGAGCAAAATGCTGAGTTAGAATTAATTTAGTATATAAGCGGTGCATTTCTTTAAATAAAATTCAGAATTAATCAAGAGGTCAAAGTAAACTTTCGTTTTAATGCTCGTTGAATAGCGGTTCTGAAATTAGAAACATATACATATATATTACACCATGAAAATAGCCTATTCTCGATTATTGGAAATTCGGCCTGCAATTCCGCAATTTTAATGAGATTCTCTTTAGAGTTTAAGATGGTACAAATAGAGGACTTTTTCATTCCATACGTATTACAGCTTTGTGTAAAGATGGTCATCCACTATTTTTATTTTATCTTTTAAACACAGTCTTTTCCTTCCACTCATTTTGATGTTTTAATCAGAAAAGTATGCACAAAACTAAATATCAAAAGCAAACAAAAAACACCGATTAAAACACCGGTATATTTTTTTACTACACATTGTATATAATATAATATATTTTTTTGTTTATTCATGCTTACCTATCGTATGGACGTGTTTTCGTGGTGCTCTGTAGATGCCATCGCAAGACAGTGGAAATACGGTGTAAATCCTAACTTGAAACATAAAACCTATATATTGAATGTTTGCGCTTCGATGCCTCTTGGAAGTAAAACGATTTGCGCGTGTTTATCCCCACAACTTGTGTTCAAAAATTTAAATATTTTATTACTTTTTTAATTGTTTAATAATTTATAATTTGCACTCAAAATTGCAAGAATAAGACAATAAAACAAACAGTAAATAAACATACATCAGATGTGTTACTCCAGCAAAATATTGGCAGTTAACGGTTCCTGGTGAATTGCAATTTAAAACGTTCGTTCAGTTGGGTGGTGGTTGTTTTGGCTAAACATTTATTGTTGCAGCTAGTTCACC
Organism: Sarcophaga peregrina; assembly: GCA_014635995.1. Lineage (NCBI taxonomy): Eukaryota > Metazoa > Arthropoda > Insecta > Diptera > Sarcophagidae > Sarcophaga > Sarcophaga peregrina. The sequence continues at coordinate 76,187,735 of CM025790.1, read as the reverse complement.
ACAACATAAAATACCCAATAGACAATAGAGACGATGGATCAGGATAAAGGCGATGCACCTCACAACATTCTGAGTGTTTTCAGAGTTGCCGAGGGGAAAAATTTGGAAAAGAGCAGCAGAGAGTTAATTCAACATATCAAGCAATTGCGAACAATTTTAAAAAATAATTCTGAAAATATTGATACAGGTACAGAAAAATCCGCCTTCGTCTTCGAAACGGATGAAGAACAACTTATTAGAGAAACAGACTGAAAAGGAAGGCTGAATCAAGCTGTGAACTTATATACAAATAATACAAATTGTAAACTAATATATAAAACCAATTAAAATATACTTTATAACGTTTAGAATAAAAAACATTTACACATACCATACATATACATATAAAACATTAATAAACTCTTTTTATTTACATACACATATATTTCATATAAAAAAGATTTGTGCACTATACACCCCTACTAACCCTACCCTCTAACCCGTCTGTTCACATGTGTTAGTGTGTACTTGTGTCGTGTGTATTGTGTACGCATTGTCTCATTGTCTTTGTATTTATAGCTTTTGTTTATCGTTAATGTTAAACGATATTTGGTCGTTTCGACTATTTTTGCGTAACAATATTATTCAATTTTATGTTTATGTAATTGTCAAAGTTTATTTTTATTTATTTATTACAATTTACATAACACAACAAGATATGAATCTTATTTGACAGTGCTATGTTTGGAATTATTAAGTTATAAAAAATTAACATTGAAACAAAACAAATTAACTAAAAAATACAAAATTAATATAATTAATATTAAGTTAAAATATAAAGAAATATATAATATAAAGAAATTTAAAAAACTACCTATACTGTATATGTAAATAAGATAGTTGAAAAATAATTAAAAATATTACTGGTGGGGGTGAGCGGGGAGAGAATAAAATAAAATATTTGGCGAGAATACGGGGAAATAAAAACCAAAGTTATTAGTATTAATAATCAAATTATTATTTATTGTGTACATAAACGTACCTTCGGGTTGGGGGGTGGATCGAGTAATGATCTCTTTTCAATTCTATTTTTTATAATTCACAATACATTCACATTAATCTAGGGATGGTTTATACACTTAAACTAAACTTATGCCTAAGGCTTAAAAGTAGGGCGGCCAGCGTGAACATCCCGCCCCCTTGCAACATTGCTACAAGAGGACCGAGAAGTCACCTGGCCAAAGGTCAAAATTAACAATTCAGGGGCAATAATACATAGCATAATATAATAATAAAACAAATTATTCGTGTAAATGTAAGGAAAATTATAAAATATAAAAGCGGTAGACTTTGCTGGCAATGAATATGTTTTCACAAGAGCCTGGTTGTGGGTTGCGCTCGTCTTCTTCCGTGGGTGAGTGAAATCCTTGTTGTTGCCAGCTTGTTTCGAGGTGTTTGTCACTTAGGCGTTCGACAACTAGCCTACACTATCTGGAATTAAAACGACAAACACGCAACAGGGAGAAAAACAAGAGAACGAATTAGTTTTGCTCTGGATTAGAAAGCCGCATGGGCTTCACACTTGGTCGTATTAGAACGCCATTGGCAGTTCGAATTTCGGCCACTTCGAATTAGTTAAAAAATAAACCTGTTCGATTCAACTAAATTTTCGTGTTGTCGGTCATACAAACGGCAATATGACCGACAACAATGAAATTCCCTAGATGACTTTTCTTACGAGTGAAAATGGTCATTATAGGGCATCAACCTTATGTAGAGATTTCATGTGATTCCAATTGTCAGTGCCTACCTGGTCCACGATAAACGATACTCGATTTGCCGCAAAAGTTGGCCAACGGTACGGGGGTTTTTGAAACCAGGACAGAACGATAGTCGTAACTGTCCCACAAAGATAAGATTCAGCTTCTTGCAAAGTGAAAATACCATTTTTTGCCAATAAAATTGCATCGCAGAGCTCTCAATTTGGTAAAGTTTACACTTATACAGGCACAGCTTTGCTTTGGCAGCGAGCAAGTGGGTGATAAATTTACCAGACCGGGTTAGGACTCTACTATATAGAATGGCAGCATATGCTTTCTCAGAAATTGCATGAAGTACTTCACGCTGAGGGTTAAAATTAACCCAACGGGGGATGTTAATCCTGTCGATGTACGAATAATCATCGACAAACTCGGTTCCAAACTTTCGCCACAATCAGTTCTGCTTTTACAACTTTGTCGCATAACAATCTTAGCAACTACGATTTTAGGTGCCACTCACCCAACGGGGTCAAACAGCTTTGGCTATTTGAAAAAAGACAGAAAGTTTTGTGACTATAGGGAAATAGGGCGTTGGAGCTGGCTTGAAGCAAAATGTATCAATGCTCGCATTCCAACGTAAACCCACAGTTTTAGCGGTGATGACGTCTGACAACTTCAAAAATTCGGAATTTAGTGGGTATTCGGGTAGCACAAGAGAAAAGATGAGTGATGGAAGTTAAAACGACATGAGGAGGAGAATAAAATAGTCATGATCGGCGAGAGGTCTAGGGAAAGGTATTCACCAATTACTTCCTCGTATGAGGTTTCAATCTCGGGGCTCTGGAGCAAGCAGATCTCTTACCTTGAGCAAACGCACCTTTACGAGATCGACCAAGACTCAAGTCTGTAGGGATTTTAGACTTAAAGGATAACGAATTTAACTGACGTGTTTTGCCAGTTACAGTCCAAACGAAAACAGTTCGTTGGGCGATCAAAGGGTTTTTGGGATCTTTTCGAAATCCGGAAAGCATAATCTGGGGGTATATGTCTCCAACCAATAGCAAATCCATGTGCGCATATTTAAAATCTGTTAACGGGAGATCGGGTGCATCTATTTCAGCACATTTCGCTAACGAGCATGTGGGTAATTGACCAGTGAGCTTTTCGACAACATATGCCTCTGTGGTCAATTTAAACGACGGATCGATAGGGGACCCTAGCGTAATAATACAAACTTGTCCAGAGTTTGCTACCACTGCGCCATTAAGGCCCACAATAGTGGCAGCAGGTGCCGAATATATGGGAAGATTTAGCTTCCGTTGCAATTCTCGAGAGATGGAAGTATCTTGAGACGCTGGGTCTATCAGAGCTCTCGCAGAAAACAGGGCATGATCCAATGCCATGTGAACATTAGCAGTCCCTAACAGAACTGTTGAAGACGGGGTGGACTGTAGACGGGTAGCCAAATTGTGGAAAGAACGGGTAGTAGGGGGTGTCGAACGTTAGAGCTATGGCATCTTTTGGACTCTTGGGAAATGGCTAAACAATTCGTGCAACACTTATGATCTTTAACACATAATATGCGTTCAATGACCGGCATTCTCAAAAAATCAGGACAGAGACGATGGTTGTGATTACAAATCGGACATTTTCCTCGGGGTGTATTCGGGGCGACAGTTTCATATGTTCTGAATTTTCGAGGGCTTTGAGAAATGCATTGGCTATCATTTCGAACTGCCGATTGGGTAAAATTATGGCTGCCGATAATGTCCGAAACTGATTCCAGAGTTCGGTATCAGCAGTCAGGAATTCATTCATTTTGGTCCACTTGGGTAGGTCTGAGGAAGGCCGTTGAGACTGCTCCCAAAGACCTAGGGTGTATTCGGGAAGTTTAATGGAGCAAATGTACACAAAAATGATGTCCCATTTTTGAGTCTCTATGCCCAGCAACGACAAATTTGTTATACAATCATTAATTGTTCGTTGCAAACTTTTAATGGAAGGGCCAGATTCTTTGGATATCGAAAGGAGGTTAAACAGAGTTTTCAATTGAAAATTAGTCAATACTCTTTTATTCTCGTAACGATCGACGGGATTCTGCCAAGCCATGTCGAAACCATCATTCGTCATGGGGCAAGAGCGAATTATGTCCCTCGCCTCACCTTCAGTCTTTTGTAAAAGATAATACATCCTTTGGATGTTGCTAATATGGGAGTTAGTACCGTAAATGGCCGAGGCTAAATGTTGGCCACGAAGCGTAATCGCCAGAAAAGTTTGGGGTGTCACATGGGGGAAGGTGAATGGGGATAGTACTACTATTCGGTTTCGCGGCCTTACTCTTAAGGCTATCAATTAATCCGTCAATAAATGAGGCGGATTGAAAATACAAAGTATATCCGGACATATACTTGGCCCTCGCATCTTTTGTTGAGACTTTCGTGTCGTCGGCATTTTCCAACAAGTCGTCGTAAGTGTCACGAAAGACTTCCCACAAACGGGTCAACTCTTGCCGATGAACACCTAGAGAGTGAACCGAATGTTCTTCTCGCGGAATTGCCTGAAGAAAACTTTCCAAATCTGTCAAACGATTGTAATTTCCATTTAAATTACGCACTGCGGCCATCTTTTATCAATTAAATTCGGGTTTCTAATTAAGTTACCGGAAAGAATTCAAAAAATCGAAAATTTTAATTTTATTCAAATAAGACCCAGAAAAACTCCAAAGAATAGGGGTTATCAAAGAAAAACCGAAAATTCAAACAGAAGTATATGAAAATATCACTTTTAATTAGAAAATTCAGAATAATATTCGCGGTAAACTCCGAAAGGAGTAGGAGTCAAAGAAAATTGAAATATAATTGAAGTAAAATTATTTTTAAATACAGTAAAACCAAATTATTAATTTAAAATATCAAAAAATATTTGTGTATGTTATTGTGATGAAGTTTTCTCAATCTCAATTTAAAAATATTAAAAAAAATATATATGTGTTCGATTTATACTAGTGCAAGAATATAAACTTCACAAATATCGCAACATAGCAGAATATATTAAAAAATAACGCGGCCACCTTAATTGGTGACAACCTTCCAACTGTAATAAATATACAACAATAACAACACGGCTAAACCGATGCACTGTGTTGTTTGTATATTTCAGTTTTGTTTATTTCTTTTTTGCTTTCTTTTATATCCTTATACTTGCACTTTAGGTATGTTTCTCTTCATTTTAATCACAAAGAGCTCCAATTTCTTATTTAAAGCACCGAAAAAACGTAAATGTATTTTACACAAGGTACGTAATAATTATTTATTAAATATACCGTGCAATGTTGTGTTTTATCCAAAAACAATAAAATCCAATGTAGCGATCTTCGACAAAACCTGAAAATAGTCTCGCAAATATTTTATTTTATTTAGGGGATGATCCGGCTCGATTGGACCAAATGTTTCGGGGGGTTCAGAGTAAATTATAAAATAAAATATGTTGCGCGATGTTGGGGTAAATAAAATACAAAAGTATTAGTATAAAATAATCGAATTATTATTTATTCTGTACATAAACGTACCTTCGGGTTGAGGGTGGGTCCAGTAATGATCTCTTTTCAATTCTATTTTTTATAATTCACGATACATTCACATTAATCCAGGCATGGTTTATACACTTAAACTAAACTTATGTCTAAGGCTTAAAAGTAGGGTGGCCAGCGTGAACAATTACTATTTAGAAAAATCAGTCTAAAAATTAGGAATAAAAATATAACCGATATAAACCTATAAAACAAATCGCAAACCGTAAAAATTTTTGCTTATGAAAATATTTTAAATAACTTAATAACTCCTTTTTGAACGCATTTGCATTGCCTAGATTCTGAATGTAATTTTTTAGGGAATTCCAAAGACTAGTGGTGTGTATAAAGAATTGTGTATGAGACAAAAGAGTCTTGAATTGTTGCTGAATAATGTTCCCTCCCCGATAGGATCTAGCAAATTTAATCCGACAAAATAAATATTCTGGCTGTTCCGTGTAAATTAATTTATGAAGTAAAATAAGATATTTAATTTTCAAGAGATTATCAAATTTTACATTAAGAATCCGGCAAGCCAAATGAGAAATGTGATCACGACGCCCTTTATGAAAGACATATCTAGCAATGTTATTAAATGCCAAGTTAAGTTTACGGTTGTCACCACAATCATAGTTCGCGAAGATTTCATACCCATACAAAAGAATCGGTATTAAGTACGTTCTAGCAAGTTAAATACGAATGACAAAGGAGTCGAATCAATAACTGTCCACAAGTTCCTAAGCATGCTATAAATTCTACCAACAACGACACCTATATGGTCAGATCACGGTAAACAGTCATTAAAGACAATATCCAGATTTGTTGCAGATTTGACAAAGTCAATTTTACTACCCATAATGCACAATTCAGGCATGACAAATGATCTGTCGGTCCTCGAAAGTATAATACATTTAGACTTAGAGGGATTGATGCAAAGTCCATTGGCCGAGGCCCAATTGTCAATCCTAACCAAATCACGATTTCATTAATCAAGAATCAATATTCTCCCTAGAAGTACTAGTATAAAGCTGCACATCATCAGCATACTTATGAATATTACAGTGAACCAAGACATCCGGTAGATCATTTATACACATACAAAACAACAGAGGCCCTAGTATTGAAACACCTCTACTAGTATTAAGTGGATTTGAGATATTGAAATCTATTTAGCAAATAAGAATAAGTAAGTTTACAGGCAGAATTTTAGAAATAAAACAGTTTCCGGAGCTTTTTCAATAGAACTTCGTGATCGACTGTGTCAAAAGCCTTAGTGTGGTCAAGCAGAACCAAAAACGCTATACTATGCAACATTTATTAGGGCAGTAGTACAACTTCTACCTTTCATAAATCTCGACTGACTAACAGTAAAGTAATTGTCATTCTCCAGATAATCAGTGATTTGTCTGGCCATTATATTTTCCATTACCTTGGCCTGAACTCGTTGTTCGTTTTGGGAATGATTTTTGCCAGTTTCCAATGTTCATGAAAAGTAGATTTAGTCAGAACTGTATTGAAAAAGTGAGTATAATATGGGTAAAGTTTAGGAGTCAGAGTTTTCAAGAATGAAGGATCCAAATCATCAGCACCAACCGCATTCGATTTCACAGTTGAAATACATTCCAAAACCTCAAACTGATTTACGCAACGAAAACTAAAGTAATGTTGTGGTAGAATACAACAAAGATCATCATAGAAGTTACCGATAGAAATTGGAATCTTAGAATTTACGAACTGGTCATTAAGCATATTGACATCAACATCAATATCCGTTCCAGGACTCTTTCGGCCAATTCCTATTTCAAGATTTACATTCCATTTTGACCTGTTGTCCATTGCGTTGGAAAACCTTCCACCATAATACAATGCCTTGGCAATTCTTATGAGCTTGGTAACTTCCGTCCGTGCGAATTTATATAAAGCCTTTAAATCATCAGTCCTAAACCACTTCCATCGCCTGTAAGCACTGTCCCTCTTTCAAATAAGTGCCTTTATCTGCATATTAAACTATAGCTGTTGTTTCGGCCTGATGCACTTGGTTCTGACAGGAACGCATCTGTCATAGATCACACGTACCTTCGCCTCAATGAATGACAATTGATCATTCGCATTTCCTTGTGTATATACGTCATTCAATTCAAAATTCGGAGTCGCATAATCTATGTTCCTGAAATCACGATATGTAATATTTTTGTCCACAGCACAAGTTACACGTGTATTATAATTTAGAAAGAGAAGATAATGGCTAGAGAAACAAGAAGCTGAAATTTGGTCATATAACTAAACCCTTTCAATATGGTTCACAAATACAAGGTCAATCAATCTACTAGACGTCGAATGGAATTGTATAGGTGTCGACACATTTACAGGACTGAGATGAAGTGAAAGCATTGGTCCAATCAAGTAGAAGGTTGTTATTAAAGTCACCTACGACAACTATGTCGTGATATTCAATGGTAATGTCCTCAGGAATGAAAATAAAATTATCAAAATTCACACTAGAATTTGGTCTATATACACAACCCAAAAGAAGTTTCTTATTATCGACACTTGAAGTTTCCAGAAACAAGTATTCAATTCCACTCCCTATGTGGGTTAATAATTTCTCATTACAAAGTATACCATTCTGAACATAAATCGCAACTCCACCACCCATAGCTCTAGTTTCAATCCCATCAACTAGGATTCTCCTATCCGGAATCCTTAAAGCCTTGTGAATTGAAAACTGAATCGGGAACACCTAAGGGAAGCTAAGTTTCGGAAACACAAATAACGTCAATACCCGCGGATATAAATAAATACCTAAATTCGTCAATCCTATTATTCAAGCTCTGAGCATTTATGTGGATAATGTTGAGGTCTACTCTGTGCTTAGCAAGAATTCTTATCATGTTATACACACTGTCTCTGGAATTATATCCAACAGAAGTTATTAGGTCGTATGAAAGATTTGGCAATGCAATCGAGGATTAGATGTAAATCATAGGTTATAATAAATAAGCGTTCAAAAAAATACGTGTTCGAAAGGTATATGTCCTTATCGGATGATGTCCTTATCGTCTATTATTATGACGTTATCATTCGTATTTCTTTTTATGAATACACCACCCCGCATAGTAAACGCAGAAGACAGCATTTTTTTTCTTTTTGAGACTAGAATAGCCGCGCTCAATAATTTAAAATTGACCTGTGTTAAGTTCTCATTAACATAGAACTTTTCTCCAGACGTGAAACTAATATTCCTAAGGCGGAAGACAAAACCTTTGAGTAGTTTGCCATTAATTTCAAGAAGAAATTCCTATCGTAAGCAGAACACAGTTTCACAATAATGGTGGCATCTTTGGAGTTTTCCCTACGTTTGTTGTTATAATTCGTAAGCCGATAGATATATCGAATGTTCGGTACCAGTGTATTGATGGTGTTACAGATTTTACAGAATATTTCCCGCATTTTTCGTCCTGTGCGTACGGGATTTCATTAATCGTAAGCTCAGATACAACCGGGTAATTGTCTTGTTGCCATAGTTTTAATTTGAGGTCACTTATATCCTCCTGCATCTTATCAAATTCCGCAGCTTTATTCTCAAGAATTTTTACTCTTTCCGTGATATTTGACAGCTTACTTTCGATCGATTATGTTTGTCTAATTATTAAAGTTTATGTTTATTAAATTGTTTGAAGTAAATTACGCTTAAAGCGTCTTCAGGAAAAACTGATTTGTGAGATCATGTACAGACAAAAAAACATTTAGCAGCTGCTAATGCTGTTTCAGCACAAAAAAAGATAGACGAAGTTTTCAATGAAAATGAACTCTTCGAAAAAGGCTAAAATAAAAATGGCTTTATTTATTGTAGAGCATAACCTGCCATTTATGGTGGTGGATCTTTTGGTAAACGTGTGTTAAAGTTCATTTTCCGACTCGGATATTGCCACAAATATGACTTTGGGAAGCACAATAGCTAACGACATTGTTAAAAATGTAGTTGGAAAGAAACAATTTTTAACTGTTTGTCAGCTTCTTAGATACAATAAATTTTCTTTATGCGCGGATGAATTCACTGATTTATTTATTGTTAAAAATGTAGTTGGAAAGAAACATTTTTTAACTATTTGTCAGCTTCTTAGAAACAATAAATTTTCTTTATTTTATCCTATACTATAATATAAAAATCAATAAAATAATTTTAAAAATTAAAAAAAATTGAAAAAAATGGCTGACTGCAGTAAATGCAGAGCAGCAATTAGAGGAGAAAGTAGAATCAGATGCAGTGGAGTGTGTGAGAAGTTGTATCACCTGTCAAAGATATGTACAGGAATAGACCAACATTGAGCTTAAATAATGGATGAAAATAATTTTATTAGTTTGAAACGATGTATACAGAGAACATTGATTTGGTGTAAAAAAGAGTTCAAGATGAGATACACAAGAAAGAACAAAACCTAATTGAATAAAACACGAAATTAGGACCACGCTTAAGGAAAACGGTAGTGAAATTGAGTATTTGCTAGAGGCCATTGAAAAAAAATATGAGGCAAGCATGAATAAAATCATTAATAGCCCATTTACACTACAACGAAATCTAGTACTTATGAGATTTCGAGTCAAATCTAGTTGATTTTAACTAGATTTCCCATACAAAACAAAATCTATCTATTTAGTAGATTTCGGCAAAATCTAGTGAAAATTCGAATGCAACTATGTGTTTTGCCAAATGGTACTTAAAAATACAACGCTGCGCTAGAAAAAATGACATTTCAATTCAAAATAAAAACAAAGAAAATAAAAACAAATTGACTCTTATCCTGTATTAATGGGTCAAAATTGCCCAAACAGTTTTTATTCCTCATTTATTCTTTAAATATTCAGCGGATTTTTTTTTTTAACTTTTGTACAATTATTAATTTAGTGAATGCTATTCAAATTTAAAACATAATTTTTGTAGGTCGTTTCACAAAGCATATGTAAAAAAACTTACGCAAATGGTACTTTTGGGTCTTGACAATTTCATAACTAGCATCAAACCAAAGAAAAGTAAGTAAAAGCGTAGCGTTCCAAACTGCAACAATCCCAGAAAAGAGAATGTGTAGTGTAAATATATTATTCGTTTATGTGTTTTTAAAGTTGTTACTTTTGTCCAAATCGTTCTAACAGCACAAAATATGCAAATAAATGTACCAAATGTTAAAAATGTATTTACAGAAAGCATTCTCAGATCAATGTTATATGTAATGAATGTAAAAAATAAAAAAAACTGAATAAATAATTTTTTTGAAGTACAGAATAAGAGTTAAAAATAAACAAAATAAGGAACATCTTCCTCCCAGAAAGAGTCGTGACTAACCTGCGGATTAATATTTTTATTATTACCTATATTTCATATGCTTACATCTAAGAGTAATGCATTTGTAATATTTTTTGAAATCAATGCCTTATATTTTAAATTTTTTTGGTATTAAACTAAATTTGGAAATATTATTGTTTTCTTTTAAATTTCAGTCAGCTGTTTTTGTTATTAAAATGAAATCTTGCTACTGTCAAATAAATCTAGTGTAAACGATCTAGATTTTGAAGAAGATTTGAAATCTAATCTACTAGATTTCGCTGTAGTGTAAATGGGCTATAAGATTCAGAAATCGAGTGAAAAAAATGTTGAAGAAATTAACCCTCTAGTGTCCAAATTTTTTTCTAAATTATAAAATATTTCTGAGTTTGATTTGTTTTAAAACTAAATGAAATTAAAAAAGTAATTTTGTTTTGTCAAATCGGGTTTTATATATATAATAAAATATAATAAAAATAATTTTTGGACTTCCCTGGATTAAACAAAATACAAAAAAAATCAAAATAAAGCGAATAAGTGCGCATTGAATTTAAGCCATCTACTGGCGGTCATAGACATTAGAGGGTTAAGAAATTAATTGGTAATAATAACTAGTTTGAAAACAACAATAAACAATTTTGCTAGTCAATAGAAGAACAAAGCGAAAACATATGTAAAGAAATAAAGTGTTTATGTCTAACGATCAATTCCCATTCCTGGCGACATAAACAGGATTGTTTAAACGATGGCAAATTGGCGACAGAGGACGCTGCAGTGTATAATAAAGCTTTTTTATTTTAATATTAGTGTTGTTTTCTGGCATTAAGTTTTCGTTTTGTTTATTAATTCTTTATTCTTTTTTATTTTTTGTAAACTCAATAAAAGAGAAAGCGAAATTCATTTATTTATAATATTAGTCATAGTACAACAAGCTATTAATCTCATAAACGAAAGTGCTATGGGAGTACAGGAAAAGAAAAACAAAAAAATAATAAAAATCATTGATAATATAAGAAATAAAATTAAGGAACAATGTAGAAAAAGAAATTAATTAGAACATGTTGTAATCCCAATTCTGTGGTTTAACAAGATGAAAATAGTGAGCATCCAATTAGCCGATAAAAAAGTGTGTTATTTTTTTTGTGGTGTAGTCGTGCATTGGAAGCCCTCTAATTTGTGGCTGTTTTTTTATAGTGTCCCGAAACTGTGATAGACGACAGTCCACATATACAGTCCATCGAATTAACATTTGGTCCTCCAAGCCGGATTTTTGAACATCTTTTGAGCGATCTTCATCTCATCAACTTTTCAACCTAACCACGAAATTATAACGTAAAGTTGTTTTGCGTTACTTTTATATTTTTTGGGGGTAATTTTATATATCAGTAATGTTCTGGTAGACTAGACAACAAAACTTTGCTTGTATATCGAATTTATAACAGTGTATATATATTTTAAAAATGGTGTGTTATAATTTCGGTAGCACTGGCACACTCTGTGAATCTATTGAGTATAAGAACCAAAGTATTCTTTTTATGCGCTGTTAGATCAATGTGTCTTGGCTTAGTCACAAAGTCAAAAAGTGACTAGGATATCAAATTGTTGGTGTGAATGGCTGACTTCATAAGCGCAGCTTGCAATGCAACACCTGCTTTGTCTAATGCGATGACATTTTAATACGTTTATGAACGCGAAAACTTTTGATTCTTGTGTGACTTTTTGTATAATTTAATTTCTTAAAATGAATGTTCAGAAAAAATGCAGCATTCTTTTGAAAAACGCTTTCGATTTGGCTGATAACAAAAATTCAAACAACAGCACTTGGATCAAAAATATTTTAAACAAAAGAAATCGTCGTCGCATAGCGTTATTAACTAGCAAAGATTCAAAGAGAAAAATTTGCGAATACTTTAAATTTTTGTAAAATTATCGCAAGCATGCAGGACGATGTGTTTTATTCTCATTTCAGAATGAAGAAAAGTACATTTCAGGTGTTTATTAGAATAACGCTGCAAAAAGCCTTACAAATAACAATTTGGAAACTGAGCAATATTTGTACTTTCAGAGATGTCAACGATCGCTTTGGTGTGACAATTGGTCTCGCTTATAAGGTGTTTGTAAAAATAATTAAAATGATTCGCCGTTATAAAATTTCCAAAAACTGCAGCTCAACAAAAACAAATAAATGAGGAATTTTCAAACCCAATCAAATCCCGATTTCCCAACCAATAAAAGATGAAGTCAGTGAAGTGAAAGGGAATGTATTCAATCATTGCACAAGCAAATAATTTACGTTTTTAACATGAGAGTATATTGTAATTTTAAATATTTTTATCTAGGCTATTGTAGATAGTCGTATGAGGTTTATGGATGTCTTTATAGGTTGCCCAGGTGCAAGCCATGACGCATCAGTTTGGGAAAGGAGCTTTATTAGGAAAGCTATAATAAACAAGCAAATAAATACTTATTCTTATTACCACATGTTAGGTGATGGCGGCTATCCTTTAGAGACGTTCCTTAAGGTGTAGGGATGCCAAACGGCATCGATTTTTAAAAATCCCGGGATTCGGGATTCTGTAAATCGCGATCCCGAAATACCGGGATATTTCGGGATCCAAAAGTCCCGAAAAATCACGGGCAAAATCGCGATTTTCTCTTAATAATAAAAATAGTTTTTTAAAAAAATCATTTGTATTCCAATCATGTATATCAGGATCATATATCATTAAAAATACAATATAAAAACAGCAAGACAAAATGTAACAAAAAAGCGTAAATTAACAAAAAAAAAAATTATTCGTACATATGCAAATGCATTAGTTTTAAGAAAATTATTTGGATTCCAACACAAAGATTAATGCATCTGACATGTGATCTGATAGGCTTGATCGAATTTATTGTCAACATAACCTGCCGTTGAAAACACTTCTCGCAATCAACATTTATTGGTAAAATAGTTAAAAGATAGCTGTATGCAGCTTGTAAATATTCTCCTCTATCACCTCCCGATGTAAATAAATCTATTTCTTTGAACAGTTGAGTATCTAAATCAGTTACTCTATTAATTCGTTTTATAGGGCTTTTCCATTCTTCGATGCCATCAAATAATTCTTTATCACTGGCAGTAGGGTTTTCCTAATCTAAGATGCTATTATCTAAGTCAAGTGATATAGAATTTTTTTAAGGACCTTTTGTAGGGCGAAAATATATATCAATTCACAACCCCGAAAAATCCCGGGACAAGTTTTTAAAAATCCCGGGATTCGGGATTTCATGAATTCCGAAAATCTCGGGATTTCGGGTTTCGGGATTTCCCGATTGGCATCCCTATTAAGGTGCCTTACCGTGATAATGGATTTTTAACGTCAATGCTATTAAAATTCTATATGATTCTGAGTTCAACTCGAGTTGTTGTGGAACAGGCATTTGATATATTAAAGAAAAAATTCAGAATACTAAAGTACATAGAGGTTCAACGTACAATTATAACAATGGCATGCATGATTCTCCACAACATAATTATTGACAAATTACCAGGGACAAAAGTATTTCAGAATTAAAAATAAATAGAAATTAAGTTTAAGCAAAAAAAAACTTAAACGTAAACAAAAATTAAAAAAAAAATTATCTTTTAAATTATCAGGCATCAGTATTTCACTCTTAAATTATAAATAAATAAAAATTAAGTTTTTTCTATAATTTTCTGAAATATGGCACAAATTTCCTTCATTTCGACTAATTTTTCCTTCTCTACTGCTAGCTTTTCTGTTTCCAATTCATTGTTTTGGCATCTTTTCATTTTTCATCGTTTTGGCATCTGCCTCTGATTCTTTGTCTAAGAATTCTAAAATATCGCTCCGCTTTCGTTTTGATGCACTTTGCGGCGCAAAAATATCTGGAAATGATGTATCACTACACTCCATCGTTGGGATATCAGATGTCGATGGTCCATCACATAAGTCTTCCATTAATGTTTGAAGGAAACATTCGACCATATCATCCATCCATCATATCAAAAAACTACCAATTCGTAGAGCCCTCGCCAGATGTGTTGTTGCGTTTTTTAATTCTTTTATATGTACCCATCATGTTTACAAAACGTCTTGTTGTTTCCTCTTTGTTAAATGGGAAAGTCATATCAATTTCCTTAATGTCCCTCATTATTTCTGCCCATATTGAGTTCCTTTACTTTTTCTTCGCTATGAAGTCTGGCTCATACCACAAACGCACTTCTACGACTATATAAAAAAGTTAAATTTTAAATTACATTTGGACTTTATAAAAAAGAATGTATATTACCACAAATCAGACATTTCAATCAGAAATTTTTGCCGCCAATAAATGTTTACAAAGAATCAGAAATAAAAACCATGCAGGAAATTGTCAAATAATGCGCAGTGAAAAGCATTGCCATGCAATAACGAACATGAGGCATTGCCGAAACAAATTTTACTGCTTTTATGAACACCATGCATTTTAAGGTTGCACTGCAAACTGAGTTTATGAAGTCGGTTGATGATCAAGTTCAACCACCCAATTTAATATCGGTTATAAGTCAATTGAAGTCGCCGTGGTCTAGTAGTTAATGTGTTGGCTTATTAGGTTCAAGTCCCAGGCCAGACATCAAAACAAAATACAAAAAGTATTTTGCGGCGATTTCCTCTCAGCAGATTTCTGGCAAAGACTCGAAGAGTAAATAAAATTGCCATGAAAAGTTTCTCATAAAATCTGTTGTTCGGAGTCGACTTTAAACTGTAGGTCCCGCTACGCATGTATAAAATTAACACACACAACATAAGTAGTGTGAGAAACTAGATCAATAATTCTGACTGAAGGATTCTAATGACCAATTATGTATATATGTATGTATAAGTCAATACTGGTGTTATAATTGGTGATGGTGTGTTGAGTAAAAGCAAAGCACATTACCTTATTTACTTAATTGGCACCTTCCAGGCACCTCTGCTTCTTGCGCGCCTACTCCAATTGGTAACATGTTGGACGTGTTTGTTTGTGTTCTCGCTGTGTGATATTTTTTTGTTCAAAATATTCTGAATTTATCCGACGGTTTTTTAAAAACTGTATTTTGTTACAATATTTAAATTGTTGCCAACCATTCAACTAAGAAGTGTCAGTGTTTAACTTAAAAACTAAGCTTTAAACAATAATTTAAAATTTTATTTTGCAACGACACCAATAATCACATGCTATTTTCATAAACTTTACAACAACGACTATTTATACTACTTTACTTTCAAAAACAAAAGCTGTTATAAACAGTTATATTAAAAGCTGTTATAAACAGTTATATTACAATATCACCCAATTAAATGACGCCATCTATTACATAGTAGGACAATTAATTTATATCTACTGAGAATACTCTTTTAACACAACCCAGGAACAAATAATTATGAATTCGTTCTCTTCACATAAAATTTCATTTAATATAATTGCATACCATCATTGTGAATTAAATATGTCTTGTTTAAAAACGGATGTACCTTAGATGGATCTGACGACAGAATGATTATCTGTTGACTTTGTCATGGATTATATCCTTTTAAATGTTGCGGTCTGGTGGGTGAATCCGTTGCAAAGAATAAGAGTCTAGCGTTGTAACGGATGCCAGAAAATTAGTGTTGAGTTTTATCGTTTCAAAGCACTAGAAACAACTTTTTACAAATTCAAAATAGTCTTAGCCATTTAAACATCAAATTAATGCTTATGGAAAGCTTTTCAATGATTTTAACACCTTCTCTAACTCGCCGAAAAAGCTGTAGATTTGTGAATACTGAAAATGCTACTACCTATACATCTTGCGTTGGACCAGCTAAGAAAGGTTTTATTGGTAATTCTAGTCAGTTTTCGGATCTAAAAGCAGTTTTTCGTATGCCTAAAAATTTAGATAATATACCTGAAACTGATCGAAATAAATTGCTCCCAAAACAATCAGTAACCTTATTGCCTGATCCTGCCAACTCAGTCGGTTTAATTACTTTTGATGCTACATCTCCTGTTCCATCGACCTTAATTTCAAATGCTTCTGCTGTGGATAATCAAAATGCTAATGCTGAAAATCATACAAAGGAGTTGCGAACTATTTCCCCTAAAAAAACAATATTTGCTACACGCTTTGCAGTTGATACGAATGCTAAAGATATGAAATTTTATATTCTATCAAAAATCAATATATTTAACCCAGATGAAATTCTTATTTTCAAAATAAATTCGAGTAACAGGACATCATTTAAACTAATTATTCCTGAAAGTCTGTTCCAGCAAATCGTTAATCTGGAATTTTGGCCTAAAAATGCATTAGTTCGTGAATTTATTTACAGTGAAACAAATATTGCTCGTCTTCCTCACATTGCTGACACAAATCAAAAAAACTAATTTCCATTGCTTATCAGAACGTTAGAGATATTAACTCGAAATTATCTATAATTTATTGCAATAGTTTTGGATTCAATTACCATATAATTATATTTACTGAAACTTGACTCAGTAGTAAGAGTAATAATTCTGAGATTTTTTGCCCTAAATACCAGATCTTTAGGAAAGATAGAGAAAGTTGAGTGCGATACAATATAAAAAAATGTAGAGGCGGTGTATTAATTGCCACCTCAAATAAATTCTCGTCTAAAGAAGTTATTCTTAATGACTTTCCACATATTGAGTTGTTGTGCGTATTAGTTAAAATTCATAATCAACCTTTACATTTCTCCTAATTCACCACTCACTACGAAGATCACTTAAATGCGATTGATACCCTTCTGAGAAAAGTAAATACAACAGAAACTTTAATATGTCACACACATCATGGAAGTCTGTTCCTGATTCAAACTATTTAATCCCCATTGGTGGTTCGGAGTCCTCGGCAAATGTTACTTGAGAGCTATCTTTATCAAATTAATTCTATTCCAAACGGATTTGATAAAATCGCCAATCGAAGACAAATATCATCCGAAGCTTGAAATAAACTTATTTTATTATCCTTTCCATTAAGCAAATAATTTATCTCTTTGAAACACATTCCGTTTCAATTTAATTAATCACAATAAACTTCATCTTCAGCTATCCGAAATCGATTGGACAAATAAATTATATGGTTATGGCAATGATTTGGATGAGTGCATTATAAAATTTTATCAACTACTTCACAATTGCTTCATAGCTTGTGTGCCAAAAATTTTACCACTTTCGAATCATGGTCTGCCTTGGAACACAAGATACCTTTCAATATTAAAAAACAATAAAAATAAATAATCTTTAAAAAAGATAGATAATAATAAATTATCATCAACCAAATGGCTTATAACATCTACTTAAATAATGTAAAAAACAAATTCAAGACTGATATTAAATCTTTCTACAAATTTGTTAATTGGAAACAAATCTTCATCTTCAGATATCTTTTATTGATTAACGGACTGTTTCCAAGTTTATAAAACATCTAAAATTTTCGCATGTTGCCGGTCCTGATGGGGTTAAAATGGGCTATTTTCCCAATCATTTATAATTCCACTGTTTAACACGTTGACTGCCGCGGCAAATTTCAGAAAACACATTCACATTTGTATGTACGAGAAAATTCGTACTTTGGCGCCTTAGAAGGGAACGCAATCTACAAGTTATCTCGTAGTCGGCAGTGTTAAATCTAGATCTGAAGCTGATATTTCAAATTATAGAGGAATTGCTATACTCAACATTATACCAAAATTATTTGAGAAACTCTTATGTGATACCTGGATTCTGTAAGTCTCGATCAACAATCACAAATCTTATTAAATTTACAACTTTGGTAAATGATGGATTTATTGGAGGCAAACAAACGGACGTTATTTATATAGATTTCAGTAAGGCATTTGATAAAGTAAATCATAACTTACTTGTTCATAAGCTTGATCAACTTGTTCGTCATTACTAAATTGGATTAAATCATATTTAGTACACAGAAAACAGTACGTTAAATTCGGGAATACTCAGTCTAACTTTATAGATGTACTGTCGGGGGTATCACAGGGTAGTCACCTTGGGCCGCTCCTATTTACTCTTTTATAAATGATCTCCCATTGGTTGTCAGAAATTTAAACTCTTTAATATATGCAAATGATGTTAAAATATTTTTGTCATTTAATAACATTGAAGACCAAGTACTTATACAAGATGATATTAACTGCTTAACCTATTGGTGTAGTACTAATTTAATTGAGTTGAATGTTAAAAAATATAAATATATGTGCTTCACTAGAATATCTCCAATCAATGGATTTTATATAAAGAATGATGCTGTTCTTGAACTAGCTAATTTCTTTAACGATTTAGGATTAATATTCGATTATAAATTGGACTTCAGAAATCATATTACATCAACTGTTAGTAAAGCAACATGTATCCTGGGATATATGTTACTAAATAATTGTTTACCACACTGGTTTGCGCGATTCTGGAATATGGATCTTTAATATGGGACCCTCAAAATGCTGTACACTCTGATATAATCAAATCAGTTTAAAAACAGTTCTTATTACGTTCAACGTTTTCTTATATGAGGCATTTTACGCTGAAGTCCTCACGACACTCCTCACCGTACCATTGATTTCGTTGGGATGGGCACTCGAAACCAAGAACTGTTTCCGCGGTATTGTACAAGGAGAGGGAGATGTTGGTCCACAGTCTACCTACTCAATTCATATATGTAATGGGCATCAAAATAACGGAATATTACGCAATAACAAGAAAATTACATTATTGAGGGATGTTTTGGTTTAAATTGAAATATTGGTTGTATAACAAAATAAAAGTATAAGAAGTTATACATCAAGCTGGAAAGCTAATAAAATTTGCGTTACTTTGATGCCCATTACATATATGAATTGAGTTAACAGAGGTTGTCAGATAGCGAAGAAAGTAGGTTTAAACAAATTTTAATAAAAATTGAACTAGATTGAATTTTAAAAAAAACCATTTTGGTTAAATTACATGGTCTTTATAATCAAGAAATTTCATCAATTAGGTTAAGTAAATTCTATGAAAAAATTATTAAAATTTCCAAAATTTTTGAATTTTCAAAATTTTTGTTCTGATTTCTGATAACCTGATGATACCAAATTTATATATAGTTCCTTAGAAAGAAATATGAAAAAAATTCAAAAAACCTCAAAAAAGGACCCTTTCTATCCTTTGATCCGGCTCACCAAATATTGACCCCAGGACAAAAATTTTGAGAAACGTAGTCTTAGTCTTAGTCAAACTTTCATTTTAGTCGGGAACGTTCGCAACTTTTATTTTGGGGCCACCCTAATATACATAGATTTACATATATATTTGGAATTAAAAGTGAAGAAGTTGCTCGGAACTGCTTTTTCACTTTCTGTATTTTTTTTATTGTTCCTTTATTTGATTTTTGGAGGACAATAATAGTTTTCGGGTTATTGGGAATTCGTTCTGTTGGCTTAGTTTCGCGAAGTGCGTAATTTTTTATTGGACATTATTTATTTCTTGTTAAGTTTGCGGTAAGGCGCAAATTTGGTCGTGGTAGTGTGTTGCCAGGGTGAATGCGGTGACCTTTTCTTTAATTTTGGAATATTTTTCAGTTTTAGTTGCGTATCGCAAGACTAGTTATGATCGGTGCGCGAAAATTTTCGAGGTTCTTTCTGTTCCAATTTATTATTTAGTTAATTGTAATGGTTCTTGGCCTGCCCATTTTTCTAATCAGAAAAGGGAAGTTCCATCCTTTTCCACTACGTTGATAAGGAAAGTTTGTAAAATTTGTTCGGGGGACTATTTGATAAATATTTCTCCGGCTTTTGATTGCAAAGAGGAACAGTCTTTGTATCAACTGTCTCAAAAGTGGTCATAGACTCATTGAGTGCAAGAGTACTACATCGAGAGGTCTATGGATCCTCATCGGGGACTGGCGTTATGGATGAGCCAGGATCTAGCGGTGCAGTCGTAACGAGTGGTGGGGTCCAAAATTATTTTGCTTCTACATCGAGGCAGATACTTTTGGGAACTGCGGTAGTTGGTATCTACCACCAAGGAGAGACGTTCAAAGCTAGGGCTCTAATAAACTCAGGATCACAGGCAGTCTTCATTTCAGATGGATTACAGAGGAAATTATGACTGCCAACAGTGAATATATAAGCTAGAGTCTCCGGTTTGAATGGAGCATATGCTGGTGCTGTTCAAAAACAATGTTCGACCAATCTCGTGTAAGGGCAACGGGTTTAGTACTACCTAAATTGACTGGGACGTTGCCCAATTAGAAGGTCGATATTTCTAAATGCTTCTTCTTCTTTTTGTTTGCTGCACTGCAAGGGCGCCGGAATGTTGACAAATTGGCAACAGAGGGCGTTGCAGTGTAGAGTTTTGTTTACTAATTCTTTATTCTTTCCTCTAATGTTTAGCTCTTTTGATAAATGAAAACTTTAAACTATAAATAAAGTACAAAAACTAGTTATTCAGACATAGTAAAGACTAAAGGGGGCAACCCCCAATACAAATAAAAATTTACTAATAATTGTGAAACCCAAAGAGAAACAATCAATTATAATAGTAAATTTGGAAAATAGAAGAAGTAGAGTAATAGTTATTTGAAATGATATTTGAGGAAAGGGAAAAGATTAAAAATGCAATTCAGGAGAATATATCTACACAGTACGAGGTCAAAATCCAAAAAGTGTTGAATATAAAAGTGACACAGCCCTGCAAATTTTGACTTTTTTGTGTAAATAAGATGGCTTGTTTCCGAAGGCAATTTGCGCGCTGACCACGAATTTTCCGTCACGTCAGGTTTTAGAGAAAAAGCAGGTTGAAACCCCTAAAAATAGTGTTTTTGGCCATTTTTGAAAAATTGTAGAGCTAAACACTGACGTGCTAGAACCATCGCTATTGCCAGAAATGAACAATTGATCTTTGCTCTTCAAAATGAATCCAAAGCCAAATTATTTGCATGCACCCTTAAAGTAGGTAGTGGGTTTATGTGAAGGGATGCAAGAGAAAAGCAACACATTACAGAGGTTCTTAAAAATTAATCAGATTTACTTGAAAATGGTTATTCAGGGGTTTTTGGGGTCGCTGGTTACAGATCTTCATTCCGATTTAAAAAAATTCAAAATGGCGGTCAAAGTAAATCTGATTAATTTTTATAAATCTCGACCCCTTATTGGATCCGCCACAAGCAACAACTTCTCTGCCTGGACGAATGTAAACAAGATACACAAACAAAAATGGAAACCAGTTGTTTACAGAAGAGAAAGAGGAGAAATCGCCGAATAAATGCTTTTTGTATTTTTTATTTTAGGTCCCGCCATTTCTGTATAAAATTAACACACACAACATAAGTGGTGTGAGAAACTTTTTTGGGCTTTTTGGGGACGATTGCTATAAACTGTCTAATAGTGAAGGTATAGCACTGGCCATTTTATAGTCACCAGCAGCAATTCGTTTCCTTACCGTTCGCAACTTCCCTCTTTCCACCTTTTCTAAAATCTACACAATGCACAGCATGAGTAGGGGTCATCCCCTGAGTGCTGGTGTTAAAAAAAAAAAAAAAAAAATTATTACTTGTTTATGTTTTCGTTTTGACTGTTAAAATTTAAATTTAAAACATTTTAAAGTAATTTGTTTATTTTCGTTGTGGGTAAATTTTTAATTTTTAAAAATGAAAGTTTATTCTATTTGTAAAAAAAAAACAAAAATGTGGAAGTGGTAGCTTTTTCAAAGTTCCACAGGATGAGAGAAGGCGCCAGTGGAGCGAAATTTGTGGAATAAATTTCTCGGCAAATGCATTAGTATGCATGGACCATTTTAATTCAACACATTTAATTAAAACTGGTCGAAGACTTCTGCTAATGCCGG
Source organism: Sarcophaga peregrina (assembly GCA_014635995.1). Classification (NCBI taxonomy): domain Eukaryota; kingdom Metazoa; phylum Arthropoda; class Insecta; order Diptera; family Sarcophagidae; genus Sarcophaga; species Sarcophaga peregrina. The sequence continues at coordinate 76,165,243 of CM025790.1, read as the reverse complement.
TTGTTGCCCCAATGTAAGCAGTTTATTTTTTCTTATTTTATTTTTATTCAAATCCAAGTTGGTATACAAATTAAGAAGATGGTTGCACACAAACGCAACTAAAAATATCTACACAGGCATAAATAGTGTAGAAAATATGTCAAGTCAAAATGTTATATGGAAAAGGAAACGCAGACAGAGTAAGTTAAGGCCTATTTTATAACATATTTAGTAATTTCTTATTTTATGATTCTAGTCCACTAATTTTGAATGTAGAGTGGACAACAAAATTTATATAAACAAAATTAAAAGTTTGGAAAATGAAATAACAGAGCTAGAAATAAAACTATATCAGACAACAGAAGGACAAATTAGAAAACTTACGTTTAGGACGGATCAAAATTGGAAATGGCCAGACATAGCTGAAACCATATGCCTACACGCACCAGGTTCTCGAGCATACCATCACCTGCATAAAAAAGGTTATCCGCTGCCACACGCTTCCACTTTTCGGCGATGGTGTCGCAAGATAAATATTTATACTGGCATAATATCGTCAGCTATTGAATTTATGCGACAAATCGCCGATTTAAAAAGCGAGAGCAAAGATTGCGTAGTTCAAGTGGTTATGGCTCGAGGACTTAGAAAATCTTGGAAACAGCCGATTTTTTTATTTTTTTTTTGATTTTGATCGCAAAATTGATAAAAATATTTTAGACCTTTAATAACTGAGTTCGGAAAGGTTGTGTTCCTGGTAGTCGCAATAATATGCGACATGGGATCTACCAACCATAAGTTATGCAAAGTTTTAATTTAAAAATTTTTGATTTTAATACACTCTTTTGTCTGAGGACGACGCTTTTTGGCACCCATGAGTGTCACATAACGGTTTTAAAGGAACTCTGTTTTGAACCTTAAATTTAGGTAATTAAAAAATTCTATAATAACTAAACCTAACTAAACTTTTTCTAACTAAACTTATCCTAACTTAACTCATCCTAACTTAACTTATTCTAACTAAATTTTTTCTAACTAAACTTATCTTAACTAAACTTATTCTAACTAAACTTATCCTAACTAAACTTAACTAATCCTAACTTAACTTATTCTAACTAAACTTATCCTAACTTAACGTTTAGATTAAACCACAAATCATAACCTGTTATAGCATAAAATTACATTAATATTTTTCTTTTAATTGAATTGTTATCACAGATAGACTCTGGTTTCCCAGTCCCACTAATTCGGAGGATAAGATATTTACTTTTGCCGATGCACCACATTTACTTAAATTAATTCGGAATCATTTCATTGATACTGGGTTTTTGTTTAATAACGGATTTAAACTGACGAACGAACATTTGTTTTAAAGTAAGAAAAATTATACACTCATCTAATTGATACTACAAAATTAAACTTAAAATTTTTCAGGAAGGCAAAAAGTTAAATTTATCGAATACAACAGCCAATGCTATTCGGCGCTGCTATAGTTTAGGCATGCCCTTGTACAACGCCCTTGACACGGCGGAGTTCAGCCAATTAACGAACGACTGGTTCGATGTAATGAACTCATGTTTACGCACATACAATTACCCCGGCAAGGTGAGAATTATAATTAATTTTTTTCTTATTAATTTTATGGTCTTTTTAAAACACTTCTTTTTTATTAATTTAATGGGTTCAATTATAATGCAATTTTAATTTTATTTGTTAACTTATCAATTATTTTTTTTTATTGTTTACATTATTGTTTAAAAAAAATAATTTACAAAAAGAAATATCGCAAATGATTATTTTATAGCCAATGCCCGCAGGCAATGAAAAAGAAAACAAAAAAGGAAACTCCAATGTGTCTTTGCATGAAAGAGTGGTTGAAGAAAAGAGATGAATTTACGCACAAAAGTCTTCTCAATGAACGCATTGTTATGGAAACTTGTGGAACAATAAACAAGGTTTATTAGCCAATTATAAATGGACTTAATTTTTTTGAGTTATAATTAAAATCGTTAGTCGTTTTGTTAAACAAAACAAAGTTCAGAAAAATAAAATAAATAAACAACATCACAAAATTCATGAATAAAAACAAAATTAAATAAAGAATATCAAAATATGTATCTCCTTTTTTATATTTTTTGCTACACTCTTTCGAAAAACTTGCGAAACAAAGAGTGATGTTACTCCTACGAAATCTAGAGAAAAATGAAATTTGAAGTGATTGGAAAATATTTTGATATTCTTCAAACTATTCTCAGGCTGTACGTGTGGACAGTTTTCTGTACGGCCGAGTACAGTTGTACCAATACAATCACAAAAATGGCAGTTTGATCGTTGCCACGGCACTTTACAATGCGTGGTTCTTATCCTGCGTTTCTTTGTTTGACCACTTTTTTATTAAATTTTCTGAAATCACTTATTCTGGTCAGTGTTGCTGCGAAAAAATATATTGTAAAAAAATATACATACATAATTGGTCATTACAACCCTTCAGTCAGGATTATTACCCAGTTTCACACACTACTTATGTTGTGTGTGTTAATTCTATACATAAGTGGCGGGACCTACAGTTTAAAGTCGACTCCGAACGACAGATTTTTGAGAAACTTTTCACGGCAATTATATTTACTCTCAGAGTTTTTGCCAGAAATCTGCTGAGAGGAAATCGCCGAAAAAATACTTTTTGTATTTTATTTTGATGTCTGGCCTGGGACTCGAACCCTGGCTTTACGTCTAATAAGCCAACACACTAGCACTAGACCAAAATTAAATTCACAGTTTTTTATTTTTTTTTTTTTCAAATATAAATTATAATTAATACAACATAGTAAGAAAAGAAACAAAAAATTACAAAATAAAATTTTGGTCTTCCTAAAAAATTAATTCATTCTATAAACAATACAAAAGCTCTTTTTATAAGAAAAATAAATTCCAAATCCGGAAATTTTGATTAAAAATAGCCAAAAACGGCAACACTGGTTGTGATTAGTGGGTAGGTTAGGTTAGGTTAGAGGACGTGTACTTGTCAATTCTGACAAGTACAGTACTCGGTGGTCAAATTGACCCATTGTAGCTTCTCACACCACTTATGTTGTGTGCGTTAATTTTATACATGAGTGGCGAGACCTACAGTTTAAAGTCGACCCCGAACGACACATTTTTTTGAGAAGCATTCCATTGCAATTTTTTACTCTCAGAGTTTTTGCCAGAAATCTGCTGAGAGGAAGTCACCGAAAAATTATTTTAAAATTTTCGTTTTGATGTCTGACCTGAGATTCGAACTCGGGTCTTTCGTCTAATAAGCCAACACACTACCTACTAGACCACGGCGACCTCATTAGTGGGTAAGAGAGCGAAAATAAGTTGACAGTCTACAATCATAAAAAAGTGTTAGTAATCTGCTCTGCGCAATTTTGATTTTCACTTTATCAACATACATCAAGTTGTATCTTAGACTTAATAATTGAAGAACGTTTTTTTAGATATTTGTTGGCATCTTATTTTGGCCTATAAATTTCCTATCCTACGAATAACCAACCTTTTAATTTTTCTAAAGCATTACTTTATGCCTATAAAATAAATATTCCTCAATTCATAACGTCTAAATTATTTACTTGACTTTTAAGACAATCAAATGTGGATTTTAATAAAAAAAATATTTTAACATAAATCGCTGGTGTATATGCATCTAGAAATGAATTTTAAAAAAGATTACGGTGAGGGTCATAATGTGAAAAAGGTTTTGGTAAGGGCGGGTCGTAATGTTACAACCCGCCATAAGGGATTTTACTTCTACATAATGCGCATTCTTTATATCCATATTCTTTGGTAATATTAAAACGCGATCAGTGTACCCATATAAATGCAATGCTATGATTTGAAATGGTTGAATGTAAAACAAAGCTTTACATAAATAAATTTTTTTATTAAAAACTACTGGTCAAGGTGAATTCATATATAAGGCCTAAGATTCCAGCTGTTGAGTATATAATAAACAGGCGCCGGGTAGCGATACCATATGCGCTTGAAAAAGTATAAAAATGGTAAAAATAAAAATATACATACATGTGGGTTTTAATGAACCATTTTAATTATTTTCTGCGTGCAACACAAATTTAAATGAAACAACTTTCAATATTATATTTATTTTATTTAATGTAAATTATAAAATTAAAGTTACAATATTATAAACGGTCCGACTTGCTTGCTGTCTTGTTCTCTTTTCTAATTTTCTATTCCAACTGTCCGTTGACTTTACCTTTCATCAAAGACAAACTCCCTCTCTCTCGCCTTATCTCCAATCATCCACAGTTCACTCAAACTCACCTAATCTCAATCATCTGTTGTACGCTGTCCAACCTTGGACACTCCTGGAACCTTCGAATTCTCCAATCTTTTCAACGTTATACCGTCCATGATCCATCTTTTTTACGACCCTATAGGGTCCTAAAAACTTGGGTTTCAACTTCAAATCAGATCCGTACTGTGTACGTTTTATCGCAACCAAGTCATCTAATTTGTACTCTCTCTCAGACACTCGTTTGCTGTCATAACAATTCTTATCCTCTTGCTGAATTTTGAGGATATTCTTCCGCGCTTCATTTCGTAGGGCATCTGGTTCTTGATGGAGCTCGTTGACCGCTACTTCCTCTAACAACTCACGGATATCAGCACTACATTTGGTTCTCATTTTCAAACCCGTCATTAATTCAAATGGTGTGCTTCCTGTACTTTTGGTGGGTGTATTGTTTATCATCTTCTGTACTGTTTCGACATGTCGATACCAATTCCGTGGGTTTTCAATGCATAATTTGGTCAACATGGGGATGACCATTCGGTGTATTCTCTCCACCTGTCCATTTCCCCTAGGCACCCCTGTTGCTATTAGCAAATGTTGTATGCCTTCTTCTGCACAATAACCGCTAAATTCGTTGGATGTGAAGACGTACCTCTATCGGTAATTACTCGCACCGGATTCACGATTAATCTCGAGAACGCATACACGACAACGAATATGTGGTTATACTGCTTCTTCGTATTCTCCATGGGACCAACATGGTTAAAATGATAAGTCATCCATGGCTTGTTTGCCTTATCAATCGGATTCAGTAATCCTTCTTTCTTGCCAGTCTTCGCTTCAGTCATAATACACTGAATACAACTCTTAACCACACTTTCAACCTTTGGGTTCAATCTGGATCGATGCTCAATTAACTAGGTAAAAATTTTGCAGAAAGAGAGCCCACCTCGATACTCTTAATGGTACATCGTCCTTCTTCATCGCCATTGCAAACGCATTGCAGTCCGTTATAATCTTTACTTTCATTCCTATCACATACACACGCCACTTCCTTAAGGCCTCTATAATGGCAAGTACCTCCAACTCATACGAGTGGTATTTTTCCTCGGCCGGAGTAGTTTTCCGACTCATGTACTGGATAGGATATAGTTGGTTATCTTTCGAATCTCTTTGTAAGAGTACAGCTCCATAGCCATGTTTACTGACATCTGTGTGTATTTCCGTTTCAGCTCTTGGATTAAATAGTCTCAATACGGTAGCTCCAACTAATGCTGCTTTCAATTGTTGAAAAGCCAAAACTTCTTCATCTTGAAACTTGCATTCTTCCTCAATAAATCTTATAGCGGTTTCGCCACTAACGCGTAGTCAGGTATGAAACGCCGGAAATAAGAGGTTAAGCCTAAAAATCGTTGTACTGCCTTTTGATCCCTTGGAACCGGAATTTTCCGAACTGCTGCAGTTTTCTTCTCGGATGGTAAAATAGTAGAATTCTCCAACAAATAACCCAAAAATGCTATTTTCCTCTTTAAAAATTGACATTTACTCTATTTGATTTGAAGTCCGTTTGACGCCGCGACTTTCAAAACTATTCTCAATTTCTCCAACCCTTCTTGTTCGTCCTTGGATGGTATCACCATGTCATACATATACACCAATATTGTGCCGTCCATTATCAACTCATGAAACACTGCGGAAATATATCGACAAAACACTGCTGGCGAATTTGATATACCAAAAGGTACGTATAAAAACTCAAACTGACCACTATGGGTCACATAACGACATATAACTTTGGCTATTACCGTCGATCGGTACATGGAAGAAACCATTCTTCAGGTCAAGAGTTGTATAAACTTTTGCCTCTTGTAATCGCTGCATCGCTTCATCAATAACTGCCATCGGAAAATGGTCACGCACAGTCTTTTAGTTCCATCCTTTTTTGATACTAGAACTACGGGCGATGAGTATTCCGAACAACTGCGTTTAACAACGCCTTCTTTCAGCCAGTCTGCAACTTGTTGGTCGACAATCTGCTGATCAGTGTATGACATTCTTTGGGGGTTGTGAGACACTGGAATTTCATCCTTAAGTAAAATTTTCATCTTTACTGGGAATGTCTTGGGTCTAATCGGATTGTAATTCTCTATCATATTAAAAATTTCCTCCTTCACTTATTTTCCAAATGGTATACATCAAATTCACCAATTTGTGAAGCAATACAAATTTCGCCAAATTCACGAACGACTTCTCCATATTCTGATTCGCAAGCACTCTTCACCTTTACTACTTCCGATTTTACTTCCGGTTTTGAAGAATTTAATGAGAACTTCGTTCCATCAGCATTAATCGAAATGTCCACGTAATCAAGAATATCGTTCCCCAACACAGCGGAATATAAAATATCTCCTTCCCGAGCTACATGGAATTTTACAGAAACTAAAACACCATCCAAATCAACATCAGTCTCGAAAGCGCCAATCGTTTCAATCTCCTTTCCACCTATTCCCAACATCTTACATCTTTCCGCACTTATATTCACATCTTTCATCATCATTAGGGAATCATACCTCACACAACTGATATCGCTGCCAATATCCACTTTAGCTGATATCTCAAATCCGAGTATAAATTAAATATTCTGTTAGAATGCGTTAACGCATCCTTGTATGATTTAGGGCCATGGGGTGAAGACAGCGTATGCATACTGCTACCCGCCTTCTTATCTTTCGTTTCACCTACTGTATTATCACCTTTCTTACAGTTGAAGGATTTGTGGCCGATTTCATTGTAGTTAAAACACTTCGGCTGTTTCACAGTACACTCCTTTAAAATATGGCCCTTACCACAGCAATTATAACATCGTAGGGTTCTCTCTTCCTGCTTTTTAACATCTACCGGAAATTCCTGCCTTTGGCGCGATCTGTTGAAACTTGTTGCCTGAGCTGGTTTGGTTACCTTTTCATACACCTTCAACTTCGACTTCAAATCTTCAATATTCGTCGTCTGGTAAAGAACTGTCTTGTTGGCTTTACTATCGGATATCCCCTCGATAAAGTGCTGTATAATGCTGTCCTCATCTAAAGCTATTGGAGAACCGATTTCCATTAAACAATACAGGTACTCTCTAAAGCTTTCACCCGGACGCTTCCTCCTAGTTTTTAACAAACGATGAACTTCTATAGCCAAGAGTTTTACACCAAACTCTTTTTGCAATGCACTCTTCAGTGACGACCAATCTCGAACATTAGGCTGGCTCCGACAAAATAGTTTTGCTGCTCCTGAAAGTAATTTGCGTGCGTAGATGTATTTTTGCAAATCGTTCCATCCTACGGTATAAGCGCAATCTTCATAATCGTTCAGCCACTGCCCTATTTCGGGTTGCCCCTCGCCAGAGAACTTGGATAATGTTTCCTCAATATCCTTCAGTGTGAACGTAGAAGGTCCATGACGTTCTGCATCCACTGGTCGTTGAACAAGCGACGCCGCCTCGTCGTACTCCGAATCCTGACTATCAGCCCGCTGGCCAAAACCATAAAATGTAATAATCCTCTCCTGTAAAATAGTCTTTGATCCGTCCACGTCCAAACCCAATTCGCTACACTTACCCCTCAACTCCTCAACAGCCAGTCCTAAAATTTCTAATAATTCCATGTCGTCCCCAAAGTCAAATATTAGAATATTATTTCAATAAAATAAAATTAATTAAAGTTAATAAATATTATCAAATACAATATAAATACATCAAAATGATACCTTCATATCATCAATATCAATACAAAATAAATCAATTCACAAAAAGTACATCATCAGCATCAGCTTCTCCTTATTGCAGCATCATCTTCATAGGGGCATAATTTTTGTTGTAGTATATTCCTCATAACAACTTCGGCATAGTTGCGTCATCTTAGCAACAACGTCTTCACGGCAAAATTTCTTCTTGCACCTTAACTTCACTTCATATACGCATGTATAATTATCTTTGCTTTATTTACTCTCACCGTTCTCTTTGAGTCTTTTCTCTTAAAACTTTTTTTTTTTCTTAACTTTTCATGTGAGTGTGTTCTCTCAACATTCATCTACCGATCTTACTCACTCTGTGTGTTTTTTCAGCATCTTTTTTTTCATATGTGCTTTTTCAATTCTGTAACGTCTTTACAAAACAACAACATACAACAACGTCCGTTTTCTTCTTTCTACTAGTTTTTTTTTTTTTTTTCAATAGACTTTTTACACACAGCATGTAGCAATACACAAAAACTGTTCTTCTTCTTGTTGTTGTTCTAGTGTATTTCGTTCACTTCTTGCTTACTACACATATACACATAAACACATCACTCTGAAACGGAGAAATTGTTTCTTTTTATATTTCTTCGTTAATGATCATTACATTGTTTTTTTCTTTTTCCTTGATTTCAACTTAACTTCTTTTACACATACACACCATCATCCACAAGCACAGACATTGTTTTTTCTCATGTTTTCCCGTTAACGATCACCAAGTTTAGTTCTTCACATAAACACAGAAATTCTTTTTTCGTATGTTTTTTTTTTTTCTTTTCTTTACTTAATGAGGTCCACACCATGCATTCTACGCGTTTTCGCATTCTACGCGGTTGTCAAAAAAGTCGAATTAATGTATGGTGCAAGTTACACGCACAAAAGCGTAGGATGCCTTGACGCATAGAACGCGAAAAGTAGATCTACTTTCTAATTTTGTAAGCATCACAAGCGGCGCGCGTACAGAACAGCTGATTTTGACAAGTTGTTTTGTTTTAGTTTGTTTTAACTTTAGGAAAGTTTCGGCAAAACACCGGAAACAACTCGTTCTAAGTACAAAGAACGCACCAAAATCGTTAAATTTAATTAAAATTATTTAATTTTTTATGTTGTTAACAGCTGATCAAAACAAACATTGGCGCGTAAAAATCGTTGCATGTAACTTGAAGCGTAGAATGCGAAGAAGGTATGAAATGCGTGCAACGCTTTGACGCGTGGTGTGGACCTCCACCTTTATAGCTATTTCTTCCTTAGGATTATTAATTTAACGTCTTTCTTCTTTTTTCACAACACAAAACTTATTGTCTCTTTTCATTAGCTCGTTCTTTTCTTTTTCTTCTTAAATAGTTTTTATACAACGCACATCTTATTGTTTTTTACTTCAAATTAAATTATTTAATTTTCCTTTTTTACACTTCTTTTGGCTCGTTATGGTCCATCCCGGACGAGTTTCCATTTGTGGGTTTTAATTTCTTTATCACTTTAATTATTTTCTTCGTGCAACACAAATTCAAATGAAACAACTTTTAAATATTTTATCTATTTTATTTAATGTAAATTATAAAATTAAAGTTACAATATTATAAACGGTCCGACTTGCTTGCTGTCTTGTTCTCTTTTCTAATTCTCTATTCCAACTGTCCGTTCACTTTACCTTTCAACAAAGACAAACTCCCTCTCTCTCGCCTTATCTCCAATCATCCACAGTTCACTCAAACTCACCTAATCTCAATCATCTGTTCTACGCTGTCCAACCTTGGACACTCCTACATACATATAACAAGTTATCTACATATAGTCAAAAAATACGAAAGGACAAAAAAGCATATCGTCGTCGAAAATCCAAAAGTGCGTAACATCACTTTTCTAATTTTACAGGAGAAGCAAAAAACATTATAAAATATTAAGTACTTTATATGTAGAAACATATTGAATTATTGATATAAGAACGTTATCTTTGGTCGCAAAAATCTAAAAATTGGTAGAGATATGTTAGATAACCTCAAGAATCATAATTAATCAAAAAATCGATTATGAATTTTTTGATGATACGTACTTTTGGATTTTCGACGACGAAATATAAAATATTTAGAAAAGAAAATAAAATGGATTCTATGACAGCTCTGATTAGAAGCTTAATTATGAGTTCTAGTGGCAATTTGTGTAGAACAGTTTATGTGCAATTTCCAAGTTGTCCACAAATGATATAAAACTTTAAGAAGAAATATAATATTCTATTAAGGAATTCCTTCTGCTGCCGTTAAAACTTAGATTACCAAGAGTACGACAGTTCTGGAAGAATGCAAAAATTAGTACAAAAGGTGATTAAAACTTCAAACTCACTCTAAAATAATAAAACACTATTATTCAGGTTACTTGGAAATACAATCATATGATCAATAATATGCGCAAATTTTAAGTTAAATGTCTTTTTTCGTTTTTTAAAACCGTACAAATAGTCAACTTTAGCTCGACCCGCACTATGTATCATTTCAGCATCAATCCATTGTAAATGGTAGTTAGTAAAAAAATTAGAAAATAAATTTTGCTTATTTAATAGGTCGTGAGTTTCATATAAGAAGAATGTAAAGTTTCAAAAGTATGTACAAGTATGTTAGCTACGTTATATGACAGAACTTTACATAAAATACTTTGCTTCAGGTCGGTAGAATTAAGCGTTATAGAATACACAGCACAACTGCGCTTGATTTTGACTTCAATATTGTCGTTCACTCAAGCCAAAATATGCTTAACAAATTTGGTATCGGAAGTATAATTAGCGAACAGTTTGCCAGATGACCAAGAATACTTTCTGTCATCGATAAACATACAGAAATGCCCAGTCTAAGTTTAACATTTTATATTGAACATTAAATTATACTGAACATTTTCTTCTTGTCTCGTGTAGTTTCAATATTGTAGGAAATTTATTTTTAGATGGTAAAGCCCGAAATGATACTACATGCTTAAGCAACCACTTTATTTTGACAGGTCCAAGAATTCAGGTTTAATAGTAGATGCACCAGTATTTGGTATTCAATTGAAGCACGGGATACGCGGCCAATATGTTCTGAGCGCGAAGAAATCATTTTGCCTTCATTTCTCAATTTAAAATTTTCCTCCTATATATGATTAACTTCAGAATTAATTAAATTTATATAGGCATATCCTCTTTTTAGCTACATCTTTTAATTTTGTATCCGGAATTTAAAAAACTAGAGGCGCAACCGTTACAAACATGTTACTCCGTCCGGTTCTAACTAGTTTTGTCATATTTGATGAATTGCTGTTATAAATTCTTTATTGTTGCTAGTATTTATTTGTTTCAAATTTTGAAATACAAATTTATTCCCAAAAACGTTTTAATTTAAATTGAAATTTCGGAGTTTTCTGCTTAGTTTACAACCATACTTATTCGGGAATTATTCACTGAAATAAAACAAAAATATGTATAATATGATTGAAACGAGCAAAAAGTAAAGTGTTTACCAAATAAAGTGACCGATCACCAGCATTTTCCTTTTTATTGGCTATTCGAGAACCAAATTGAATAGCCCTCTTCTTTAAAAATGCTGAGCTCGACAAACCAAGTTTGTATCCAAAAAGTCTTAGAAACAGTTTATCCCCAATTCCATCTCCCAATAAAAAGCAACATCTCTGATAAGGTTTCAGAGATCGAACGAATTTTACGACATGTTCTTCGACAAATGGAGCTCTTGGTGTTCTACCATTATCGGATATTACTCGATCATCTCTAGCTAAATTACGGGATGGAATTCTGCTCCAATCTTTTTCTAATTCTCGAAGAAGATTTTGCTGTTTCTCGGCTTCTGTTCCTGTAAACCGATTGTAAGCATTCTTATGCCGAACATATCCGCCGAATAACTCATCTGCTCCACTGCCGACTATAACAACCTAAAAAATATACATACATATATATATCTTAAAAAATTTACAGCACAGCCAAGCTACGAAATAATTTTGTAAATATGTAGCGTAATTAAACTGGAATTCCAAATGTAAGATTTGATGCCAAATTGAAAGAAAGTCTTAATAAATGAATCATTACACTTATTAGCAATACAATATATGTATTTCATTTATAAATAATACCACTAATATTAAAATTAGCGATATAATCCAAATATTTAAATTCTGCAGCGTATTAGTGGAATTTAACCCATTCCCTGTCCTGTGCATCACATGTGATGCACAACAAGTTCTTTTATACGCTTGTGCATCACATATGATTCACACTTTAAAACCCCTTTTAAAGAAAAGTAAAATTTTGGGCGTACGGTATAAATTTTTTTTTTTTTTTTGCATGGGGACAGGGAAAGGGTTAAACAAGATATTTATTATATAGTTCGTTAACTTTATTGTCCATTTTTCCTTATACGAAATAGGGATGTCAAGCAAAAAAACCGAAATGAATGCAATTTTTTTTTAATTGACAAATTTTTGTAAATACATAATTTTTGTTTATGCAAAAATTCAACTCAGTTTGGTATTGACATAAAAATCTAAAAAATAAGTATTGTTGAAAGAAGTTTGACTGTTTAGTTTAACGAAATGCGTAGTCAAAACACTGGAATAACCAGTCTTATACTTTTGGAAAAATCCAAGGTGTATTGTAGCGTAGCATATTTATGTTTGTAATTAAACTTTGTTTTATTTTATACTATTGTTATTATACTACCGATTACCATTAAATTGTACGTCATTAGCATGTGTGACTTTCTTAATATAAAACACTGTTACTAGTTTAATACAACACTGCAATAGAAGAGTGCGCTGTCGTTGAGTTTGAAAGTTAATTTTAATTAACTTTGATTAATATGAAGAAAATATCATAGTTGCTAATTTCATGACAGCGATGGTTGTCTTTGCTTATATAGTAGACGCAATTGGTTGATAAAATCCTATGTAGATGTTGGTCGCGTTGGTGGCCGCAAATACTTATAATTTTAATGACTTTTTGTTTTTCTGTTATTGCATTTGCATATTTATTTTGTAAATGAACAATGAAATAAAGAATCGTTAAAAATTGTTATTAAATTGAATGAAGATTTTGAAGCAAATGTTAGTTAGTTGTTTCGTAATAATTTACGCTTTGGAAAAATTCAGAGAGAACCCCATGGTGAAAATGACGAGTCGACTGCTACAAAGTTTAGAAATATAGTTTTACCAAGTTTAATCAAAAATTGGTCTATTTACAAATACCTACATGTAAATAAATAAAGTGAATTTGTTACGCGAAATATATTGTATATCCCTATGTCGATAAATATAAAAAAAAAGTTGTCGAAACAGCCAAGTTGGTCGAAGTCTCTATCTTATTAGCACCAACATTGTATAAGTTGTAGAATGATATCGGTTGACAAGTATTATTAAACATATGCGAAAAATGCTATTTATGTCTATATTGTAATCATATGTTAAGTTATGTAGTTGCTGTATTTTATTTGAATGAGTGATAATATATTATGATGAGTATTATTATATTAATATTATTTTAATTATATTGCATAGTTTATGGAACCACTATATTTTCTAAGCTTATTGTCGTCTAACTACAAAAATCATCTACATCTCAAATTCTATGGATAATTTCTTTTTTGTAAATTTGTAATGCGAAATTTTTGAAGAAGGTAATTATTATTACTTCTTAGAATAATCTTGAAATGACGTTTTAGTTGTTTTCGAAAGCAACCAATAAAAAAATTAATTTGATTATGTCTAGTGTATATTTTTTGCTATACCTTCACCATTCGGCAGTCTACGGCAATCGTCCCCAAGAAGCCCACAGTTTCTCACACTGCCTATGTAGTGTGTGTTAACTTTATACATAAGTGGCGGAACCTACAATTTTATTTACTCTCAGAGTTTTTGCCAGAAATCTGCTAAGAAATCGCCGAAAAAATACTTTTTGTATTTTTTATTTTGATGTCTGGCCTGGGACTCGAACCCTGGCTTTACGTCTAATAAACCAGAGCACTACCTACTACACCACGGCGAACCCTGTAAACATTTCCACTGTGTTATCTAAACCTTATCCAAAAATAAAAAAATTAACAGAAACTTTAAATTAATTGTTTTTATCGGTAAGTAGAGCTTATACATAAGCTGACCAAACATATATTCGATTTTTTCGGTATGTTGATTTTACATTCCTTAGGAGTATTTTGCTTTATTAAGTAAAGCGTTAGAATTTTAATGTTTTTAATGTTTATAATGAGTGCAGAGGTATCTTTAGTACACATGTGAAAAGTTGGGAACCGCAGAAGGTATACTTGGTGTTGCGATCATCGGCTACTAGGTTCATTGAAATTTGCGATAACAAAATTTTTTTTTAAATTTTGAATAAAGATGTACATTGTTTGCAGTTAGCTTTCTTTTAGGTGGCCCAACAAATTATGTTTATATATTAATTTTGGTAGCGCATATTTAGTATATTAATTTTAGTGCAGAAACTACACCAGAGCCAAAATACTTATTGTGGCAAGCAGAAACGAGTCTTAAATGGTCTATTGTATTTAAGACAGCTTTGTGTAACTCCATCGATATATGGGCAAAAACTAATACTAAACCTTTATGTAAAATATTTTAAAATTGTCTGTTCCCAAATTCATGCAATAATACGACTAAACTGCCACCTGTCCTGTCCCTAAATTCAAGTTTCAAGAGATTGTCGTGCGAATGACAAGGCAGCTACCCAGGGTTTCTAGGACCATACTGGCCCAGTTAAGGACAGGATGGTCGAACATCCTTAACAGCTACAGATCTAAGATTATTCCGGGGACCATGTTCGGTAGTCCTAAGAAGTCCGCTGCTACTGCATGATCAAACACCATATGATACGGTGTACCTCTTCGGTTGCCGCGATAATCCAACAACCCTTCCACCGATGATTTGTGGTTGAACCCAACACTAACAGCGGACTTTTTAGAACTACCGATCACGCGACGACAACTACCAACATACTCAACATACCAACACCTGCATTATAATATATAGGCATATATAATATACATAGGCATACAATCAAACACATAAACCTAATTTACTTATATCCACAGGAAGATACTACAGGAGACAACAGCCGAACTGTTACAACAACGACCCCTGTGTGGACCCACAGTGACACTCAGTTGAGGGAATTACGGAGGACGCAAAATAGTGCACTAAGAATGGCAAGGTACTTCGAGCGAAGACACGAGACTTTCACCAAACAATTCCTGCTGTGATGGTCACACTTTCACCACTCTAAAAACCGTATATTGGAGGATGATCTTTCTCTACGTTATATGTATATAGAAAAACACTAGGAGCTACCTTTCGGAAGAAAAAGACTTGCTTCCTCCCCATTGTAGATACAACAGCAATTACTAATACACAAAAGGCACATCATCTAGCTATGGATTTGGCCATTGGAAATTTCAATATAAATAGGGACTTTAATGCATGTGCCCGAGAGATTACGATCCCAAGAGGCCCTAAATGCAGTTGGTATAATGCGGGATGTTTAACTGATATGGGACGAGAATTATATATCTGACCTCTGACCTTTAAATTAAATATATTAAGAAATATATATATATATACACACTCTCGAAGATGATTTTGCTTGTGAAGCAAACCAAAAAGCACATCCGATTGATTCATCAAGTACAGTACAAAGAGGATATATTATATGTTTAATATGACTGCCTAATCGTTCATGTAATTCTTGTTTGCCAACATTCACTTCGATTAAATTCCAATGCCTGTAAGGTAAAAATATTTAATTTAATATTTCAATTGTGCTGTTTTGTAAACTCACCTATCAGGACAAATAGTTTTAAGATTTAAATAAGAAGATTTTGCAGAAATTCTATCAGGAACGTTCCAGTCGTTATCTGATATTTTTCTTTGAAATGCAACATTAATTAAATCAATTGGATCGCTTTTCTTAACAAATTTATTAGCTAAGATAGCCAAGACAGTGCAATCAATGCCACCTGAAAACAAAATCGCTACTTTAGAATGTGTGCAAGAGATGTTGTCTTTCAAACATGAGGAACACGATTCTTTAGTATATTGGACACGTTTTTTTACAGAATTTTCTAAAAGTCTAGAAAACTCATTAATTGCTTTTAAAACTTCTTCGTTTCTTAGGAGACTGTCATATAATTCATCCGAGGAAACTGTGATGTCTACAATTTTATAAAAGTTGAATTTAAACTGAAAGAGAAAAAATTAATACTTAAGAAAATAAAATTCTATGACTCTCACTATCGCTTCACATTTAACCGGGTCTTGCAGCCAATCAGGTTCAATAGTATCCCCAATATTTAAAACGATTTTAAAACTTTTCTCTAATTGTTCTTTTTGGTCAAAAAATTCATCGTCTGGTGAACGCCAAGGAAACACACTAATATTTTTGAAGTCTCCATTATATATTTTATATATACCAAGTGGTGGTAGTTCAAATGAATTATAATTGCACGTAGTACCTGTAAATATTGTAATATTTATTAATTTAACTAGTATAAGAAATACATATAAGAGCGAATTTGATATATAGTATTTGATAGAATGAATAACGACCGTAACATCAGAATAAAATTTGTAAAAATAGAATATGAATAAAAATTACAGGCGTAGTAGCAATTTTTCTTTTTCCACGCATAAGAACGAATATCAACTTTGATGACAGCATTGTAAGTAACATTGTTAGGAGATTTCGGCTTCTCATTTGAAAGGGTAAGACTCTGAGGAGATTCGGAATCAATTTGTTTGGAAAAAGTCGCTACCTTCGCATTGTTTTTGTATAGAATCCCATGTTTATATAAATTTTATGTCTGTAACAATATCAGCAATATTTATATTAAATACGTTTGAAGAACAATGCAGTTCTGTGATTTTTCTTCCTTTCAGTTTCTTTAAGGCTTTTTTTTTGGCACTAATTAAAGATATAATGTCCTAAACTATTGTCAATTTTATTGTATAAATTTAATAACTTTCTTTAATGTTTGTGTTCTTTTTTCACTTCGAGTTTGATTTTATTTTATACTTGCTACAACCCGGTGTGCTTCGCTACTCCTATCGGTATCTATATGTGTAAAAATGAATGTGAGTTTATTTGTTTGTGGGGTTGTTTGTTTGAAGTCTATTGACGGCTAAACAGCTAAACTGATTTTCTTGAAATTATAACAGTACCTTCGGCAGCTCTAGATGTTGACTTTTTTTTTTTTGTATCACGTTCATCAGGTATTTCCGCAGCTCTAAATGTTGATGCTCGTAGTCTTTCTCCTTCAAGGCGTACATCCATTGTTCCATTGTTTCATCAGTTCTTGAGCTTGATGATTGGAATCGTTTTCCTTTAAGACGTGCATCACATTGATCAGGTGTCTCAGCAGCTCTAGATGTTGATGCTCGTAGTCTCTCTTTTTCTACACATACATCTCGTTGATCTGGTGGTTTTGCAGCTACTGATCTTTGCTATCGTATTCCTTCCCTTTTTAAACGTTCATCACTTTGAACCGTACTCTCAGTAGCTTTAGATGTGGAGGCTCTAGACCTTTCAACACTCAGACGAACACCACGTTCTTCGGGACTTTCGTCAGCCCGTTGTGATTGTAAATTAACTGCATTTTTGGTGCGTTTGGAAAGCGAAGATTTTTTAGTTGTCATTTTTTATTTTTAAGTTATCACAATATGATCACTTATAAAATAAATTTTTAACTCAGTTAGAATCTGGGATTCAAATGATTGCGAAAAAGATTGGAAGTACTATTATAGTTATTCCTTTCAATCATTATTAGGCAAATATATCATAACAGGTCAATTTTTTTTATTTTCAAGATAAAAAATTAAATATTAATATTGAATATTTTTTATTAGGGTGATCATAAACGTTTGACTGAATTATATAACCACAGGTAACAATGAATAAAAATTAATCATTTGAAGTCATAAATTTCTTTCCTAAATGCTTTCACCTATGTCTGTTGTTTTAATTGTATTTCTCTTAAAGTGTGTCATACTGTGCTTACTTTGTTCTTATTTCAAAGGTTTAGAATTACAATTAAAAATAATGTGTTATACAAATGTAGAGAAAATGCAATTTAAATCTTTTTGTATAGCAAATGTGGTTGTTGTACAGTTTATGTTTGTTATGATAAATACACTATATTGGTTTAGGCATGCGTAAAATTATAACATTAAGCCAGATCTGAGGATCTGTCATGCCTGAATTGTGCATCGGGGGAAATAAGATTGACTTTGTCAAATCTGCAAAAAATCTGAATATTATCTTTAATGGCAGTTTATCGTGGTCTAACCATATAGGTGTCGTTGTAGGTAGAATTTATAGTATGCTTAGGAACTTGTGGACTGTTATTGCTTCGACTCCTTTTGTCATTCGTATGGAACTTGCTAGAACGAACTTAATTCCGATTATTTTGTATGGGTGTGAAAGCTGTGATTGTGATATGTCTTTCAGAAGGGGCGTCGTGATCACATTTCCCATTTGGCTTGCCGGATTCTTAATGTAAAATTTGATAATCTCCTGAAAATTAGATGCCTTATTCTACTTGATAAGATAATTTACACGGAACGGCCAGAATATTTATTTTGTCGAATTAGATCCTAGATCCTATCGGGGTAGGAACATTATTCAGCAAAGATTTAGGACTCTTTAATCTCAGAGACAGTTTCTTATACCCACCACTAGTCTTTGGAATTCCCTACCAAATTACATCCAGAATCTAGGCAAAGCAAATGCGTTCAAAAAGGAGTTATTTAAATTATTTTCATAAGTAAAATTTTTTTACGATTTGTGATTTGTTTTAGAGGTTTATATCGGATATATTTTTATTTCCAGTTTTTTTAGATTGATTTTTCTAAATGGTAACTTTTTTTTAATATTTTCAACTCTCTTATTTACTTCTACAGTATTGTTAAGTTTTTAAATTTCTTTATATTATATTTTTTCTTTATACTTTAACTTGATATTAATTATATTAATTTTGTATTCTTTATTTAATTTATTTTGTTTCACTATTAATTTTTTAAACTTTAATGATTTCTAACATAGCACTGTACTTATAAGATTCATATCTTGTTGTGCTATGTAAATTATATTAAATAAATAAAATAAAATGTCTTGTCCACAATGTAAAAGGGTAAAATTCATCATTTATACACATCTGCATATCTTTTAACGTAACGTAAGGTACTCAGGTGTTTTTTTTCTTAGCACATTTAGCAATTCAATAATATTAATTTTGCTATCAATTTGTTTAGATGTATTCGATAGAAATTCATTATTGCTGTATATAACTTTATATTTTTAAAAATAAACAGTCGTTGTTGTAACAGCTCTGCTGTTGTTTCCGGCATTGTTTCGCTATTGGATATTAAGCAGACATAAATGTTATCTGTCCTATTGCATGTTTTATGGGATGTTGTATAGGATGATATGGAATAAGAGATCAGATTGTGACGTGTCGGCATCATGTAATTGGCAGTCATAGAAAATGCGCTACATGTACGGGACTTAGGTATAAGTCCACTGGTCGAAGGCATCTAAAGAAGTGTGCCGTGTCGTGTGGGTCCTGGTTATATGATCTACAGCGATCCAGGGTGCCGGGAACAATCGCTGCTTTGCACTATGAACCAACCGGATCTCAGTAGATGTCTTTCGCTCTCCGATACTGGTGGTGGATGTTCTTTTAGTACCTGTTGTGTATCGACAAATTGAGCAGTTTAAAAAGAAAACCCTGTGCATTAGCTCCCAGCTTCTTTAACATGAGCATTGATATACCATCAGATCTCAAGGCTTTAAATGGTTTGGTGTTGGAGATGGTGAACTCAACTTCGGCATTATCGAAGGAGTGTCCCAACGTAAGTTTCTAATACTTCTCAATATTGCTCTTTTGTCTTTGTTCTGCGATGTGGGGTGTTCAATAAATTGTCTGCAGAACTCTGTTGCACTTTTTTCACCCCTGATTGTTGCTCCTGAAGTCGCCGTGGTCTAGTGGGTAGTGTGTTGGCTTATTAGACGAAAGGCCCGGGTTCGTATCCCAGGTCAGACATCAAAACGAAAAATATTTCTTCGGCGACTTCCTCTCAGCAGATTTCTGGCAAAGACTCTGAGAGAAAAAAAATTGCCATGAAAAGCTTCTCAAAAATCTGTCGTTCGGAGTCGACTTTAAACTGTAGGTCCCGCCACTCATGTATAAAATTAACGCACACAACATAAGTGGTGTGAGAAGCTAGGTCGTAATCCTGACTGAAGGGTTGTAATGGCCAATTATGTATGTATGTATGATTGTTGCTTATTATTGAATTCCACTGTAAATCTTTCCTACTTTTGGATCCAAAGAGATGTCTAATAGTCCTCCGTAGCTTTTTTAGGACTAGGATCGGGTCAGACATCAAAACGAAAATTTGCAAATATATTTCTTCGTACGACTTCTTCGGTGACTTCCTCTCAAATTTGCCATGAAAAGTTTCTCAAAAAAGTTCGGAGTCGGCTTTAAAGCTATAGGTACCGCCACTCGTGTATAAAATTAACACATACAACACGAGTGGTGTGATAAGTTAGACCGTAATCCTGATTGAAGGCTGTAATGGCCAATTATGTTATATATACTGAACAAAATCCATTCAGGACCTAGAGTCTGGTCAATGCCGGTTCTTATTAATAAGCTAAAGAGCAAAAATGGCCGGTATATTGGGCACCTTGGGAATAAACTTTCGCTTGAAACAACTTGCGCTGGGTTGACAATTCATGGCCGATGAGTAGTCGACCAATTATGGAGCGTGGATCCGATTGTCGTGGGACCGGGAAATAAACGGTTGATCGAATTGATTGATCAAATTTCGCGAAATTGTTAGCTATTTTAAGATTTGCTGGAAAGTATTGTATAGGAAGTTTGATATAACAAAAAGTATTGAAAGTTTTTTAGTAAAGGTGTTGGGGTTTATGGTGGATGTATATTGTAGTATAGGATTTATATAGGATATCTTTAACGGATTTCTTAAAAAAGCATTGTCCTTTTGTAAGCTAAAAGATTTTCAACAGACCTACTACGGGTGTAAGTATCTTTTCTTAAATTATTTAAGTAATCATTCCAACATGAGAGGGAATTTTTTTTAATAAAAGCGTATTTTGTTTGTGAAATCGAGATATTGCCGACAGAGCGAATATTTTGATAATTTTGGCATCTTCAGTTTTAATGTTTGGTGAATAATTGTATTTATTGTTTTGTTCCGAACTGATCAATGAAACAAAGCAAAATCCACTTTGAATTTGGGAATAGATTAGCATATATGTATTTTGAAAGGAACAACGGTTAATTCCGACGAGAACACGTTTGCACCTCAAATGGTCCATCCCCTTCCCTTAGTCCAATTTTGTCATACTATTTCCAACATTTCGGCCGGTATCTCACGAATAAATGCTTTAATGTTGTCTTCCAATGCGTCAATTAAACCGGGCTTATCTGTATACACATGAGCTTTAACATAGCCCCACAAAAAATAGTCTAAAGGCGTTAAACCGCACGATCTGGACGGGTAATTGACCGGTCCCGAACGTGAAATAAAATGTTCACCAAACTCGTCTCTCATATAGCATATAGAACCGTCTTGTAGAAACCACATGTCATGCAAGTCAAACTCTTGCATTTTGGGCAAAAAAAGTTGAATATCACCTCACGGTAGCGCTCACCATTCACAGTTACGATTCGCAGTATCTTTGAAGAAGTACGGTCCAATGATGCCACCAGCCCAAAACCGCACCAAACTGTTACATTTTCTGTATGCATTGGTAGTTTTTCCAATGCTTTTGGCTGATCTTTACTCCAAAATCGACAATTCTGCTTATTTACGTATCCATTAAGCCAAAAATGAGCTTCATCGCTGAACACAATTTTTCGATAAAGAAGTGGATCTTCGGCCAACTTTCCAAGAGCCCATTCATCAAAAATTCTGAGTTGCGGTAGGTCGTTCGGCTTCAATTCCGCAAAATTTTCCACGTTGTTGAGTAACAGAGGCCCAATTGCTGCGAACGGCGACGAATCGATAATTGATGGTCATCATTAACACTGGTATATGTGGTGCGAAATTTAGTCACAATAGCCCGAATAGACGCTTTAGTGGGTCGATTAAACTGACCATAAAATGGACGAAGCGCGTGATGAACTTTCTTAACAGAGCAAGCATTTTGAAAATAAAATTCAATGATATGCAAGCGTTGTTCGTTTGCAAGACAATTCATGGTTAAATTATAGACTAAACTGAAGATGCTTGACAGTGAAACAAAACACGAAACGTACATGAGCTGTTGAAACCAGTGTTGCCAAAAAGATAATAGCTAAAAAAGCACCCGTGACATAGATAAAAAAGCTTTGATTGAGTTACGTTATTTCATATTTTTGCTAGATATTTTTAAACAATACACCAGGTACAATTTAATAAAAAAAAAGGAGACATGGACTTACAAGATGCACTAAGTAGTCTTAAATGGGCGTCGCTATCTTCAATAATCAAAGAATTTCGGCCAAGTGAATCACGTCCAAAGAATAGCGTTTTCTTTATCTTATCATAAAAGATTAAACTAAACGGTCCTTCGATAGATTTCAATAAGTTAATTAATTCACGCTCACTTGCAGAACTAGACAATTGTTGAAATAACCATTTTGTATCTGATATTGTGTTTGAATTAGAGGTGGGTACATTGTATATATCTCCATTCATTACAAGCAAATTTGTGTCTGATTCTACCGGTTGATTACAAATTTCTAGTCCTTGTTGCCATAATACGAACCCTCCAAAGACTAAGTTATCAATTTCCCTTATTCCACAACTATCAGGACCTCGATTAGTTAAAATCTTTTTAAGCATCTGGAATAAATTATATGTTTATATTTTTAAGTTGATATTTTATTGGACTTAAATGTAGATAAATTCTAATAAACACAGATTTTTAAAAAAAGCACGTAAGTTCAAGTTAGGATTTTGAAAATTGAGGAATTCAAAAATTTTTTAAGCAGTTTATTTATGTGTTTTATTGTGTTGAGGTTTTTCACATGTTTGTTTACATTATGAGTGTATTTGATTCGGCGCTGACAAAAATCTTCGCTCCTGATATCACTTAAATGGTTCCTAAGAGTAAAATGATCGTAATAATTTTAAAAAGAAGTTAAATGAAATATAATAATATTAAAATAATTCAATTTATTAAATTCTAAGAAAGGATTTTTCCTAAAAACTGTTTCAGATATAAACCAATAACAGGACGAGACGGAACATTTAAAGAAAATTTGCAACTAGAAATTTAAAACGTTAGTCTTCTTTTGATTGTATATGTAAAAATTATATTTAAAAAAATGAAATAATAAACACATTTTAAAACACAATAAGAAAAAAAAAAAAAAAACAATTCACATATTTAAAATTTTTTAAAGTAAAAATAATTTACATTGTTATCATGATTGTTATCCATGATAGCAATGATAATAGTGAAGATGATGAGTTATACGGTGTTCAGATATGCACCTTTATTGCGTAAATCGCAATAAACGCCATTATTGAGCTCAATATTTCATATAAATCTTAAATTTAAATTTTCACGATCAAATTAAAAACAATGTTGTTGAAATAACCAGCTGTTTTGTTTAGCAGCTGACAAATGAATATAGTGTATATTATGCCTGAAGACTAAAAATATTGACTTAATAAAAGTGCATATCTGAACATAGTATTATGCTGGCAAGCAGTGCAAAGGTTAACGAGGCACCGAAGAATACCCAAGAATCGAAGCAACGGTACAGGGATAGAATAAGCGCTAGGCACTGAAAGGGTTCTAAAAAATCCCAGCAGACAGCCGAATGCGTCGTAATACGGAATCATTGGCCGGGACAAAAAACAAGGTGTAAAAAACGTACCAATATCACGAATAGTGACGTACTAAATGATAGCATTGAGATGTCGGTGGTTGACCGCTCTGATACAAATGGTAGCATTGTGCCATCTGTTTACGCTGGTCACTCTAATTTTAACTAAATTATATTAAACTAGTATAAACACGCTTGTGGAATGTAAGAAAGAAAGAAAACAGAGGAAATAAAAGAAACGATTTGATCATTCTCTCGATTAACCCCCAACCAAGAAGTTAATGTTTTTTATTTAGAAACATTTTGTATATTTTCTAATACCCTTTTATTTTCTGTGACTCAAACTGAGATATTTCATTTTGGACGCTTACCCCTATTCCCCCGAAATATTTAGTCCTTATGTTCGATAAGGACTCAAGACAAAATAAGATATTTAATTTGAGCTCTGTCTTTGGAGGTTTAAAGAGACAGCCATATTGGAATTTTTGTGGATTTTCCCTAACAATTTTGGAAATTTGCCCATCATCCCAAATCCATGAAAATCCCCCATTTATATACAATAATTTTCAAAAAAAAAACGGCATGTTTGTGAATTTTTAAAAAAGTCCAACATGGAAAATAAAATAAATTAAAAATTATAAACAAGATAAAAGGGTAAGAATATATGTTAGTGCTGAATTACGGAACTATAAAGTGAGTTGTGCAATAACAATAAAGTGTGTTTTGTTGTCGGTGAAAGCAATAAGTATACAAGTGTTGTTTACTTCTTTTGTAAGTAAACAGTTTCTATTGCTTTCTGCGTGTGTTGTCAATCGTGGTTATTGACATTGTTTTTCTGGGTTTTTTTTTGGCAATTCAGCAGTGGAGTAAATTATTAATTATATTCTTACACTTAACAAAATTTATTCATAATTTTTTTTTAATATTTTAGTAATTTTATTACTTTAATTTTTTTATATTGTGAAATTTTTTTTAAAGTCATTTATTTATTTATTTTATATTTAAATATTAGCAGATTGTACCCGTTGTTGCGCGGGTTATAAAAATAACCAGCTTCTTAAAACCAGCAATTTTTCAAATTATTCAGAAACTGGTTTATCAAACAACTCGTTTTTTGAACACTCTAAGTCCCAAATATAAATGCATGCAATTTGCTCTTTTTTCGCCCCTTTCTCCTTTTTGGACCCCTTTGGGTTCTACTTTAGAAACGGAATACCTCCAAAAGCTATTTGGGAAACTTAACCAAGGTAAATCGTAAAAAATTACCTATTACCAGTTTTTCCCCATTTATCCCATTCTTTCTTCCCTTTTGGTAAAAATTTTAAAATGATTTATAACCTATAACCTGCACCGACTAAAACTCGATCTATATCCCAAATTTCAAGAAAATTGATCCAGGCGTGATTGGCTAACGAACAAACCAACAAAGATTTGGGAAACTTAACTAAGCTAAATCGTAAAAAATTACTTATTACGATTTTTTCTCCCCTTTTGGACAAAATTTTGAAAAGATTTATAGCTTATAACCTGCACTGACAAAAGTCCGATCTATATCCCAAATTTCAAGAAAATCGGTCCAGGCGTTTTGGCGTGATTGGCTAAAAAACAAACAAACAAAAAAACAGACTTACAGAAAGATTTATAATATATATTAGGATTATTATTATTTTTAACCATCTCGTGTGAACTATTCGGTTTGATTTTTTTTGTTTTGCTTCTCGAATATTTTTTATAATTCGTTTTCTGGAACATTCGTGTCTAAATATTGTGAAATTCTCGTTACATATCGCGATTTCTTTGGTTTCTTTTTTACGGGAAGATCTCGTAACCCTACATTTCATGTCGAAATATTGTGATTTTCACGTTACGTTTCACGAATTCCTTTTTTACGGAAGGATATTATGAACCTAGTTTGTTAAGAAGGGGATAAGTCCCTTATTGTGGTAAAAAGAAATTTCGATAAAAGTTTTGACAGCCTAGCGGATTTTGGAGACCTTTGTTCGGGCTATTACGAAGCAGGAACATTCCATTCATTCTCTGAACACCCATAGACAGGTGTGGGAGGTCTTCCGTGATAGTTACAAAGACCTTTTAGAGAATGCCGAGGAGACCAAGACGTCCAGGGAGGACGTCAAGACAAAATATATGTCAGGATATACTTTATATTTTGACTGGTGTCATTTCTAGATAGTTTAGTTAATAATTTTAAATCTAAATTCGAAAACCCTAATAGTACTATCCCTATACACCGTCCCCCGTATGACACCCAAACATTTTCTGGAGATTAAGCACCCTGGCCAACTTTCAGGGACAAGTTATCGGCCCTTTACGGGACTAACCCCCATATTTATAAGTTGTATTATCTTCTACAGAAAACAGCAGCCCTATTACCAGTGATAGTTTTGATATGGCGTGGCAGAATCTGGTTGACTGGTACGAGAACAAGCGAGTAAATTTCCAATTGAAAACTCTTTCAATCTTTCTGTGATTGAAAAAGAAACAATTAATTAAATTTAATTACAAAGAACAATCTTGCTCGGTATTGAAACGCAAAATTGGGACATTATATTCGTTTATATCTGTTCCACCCGATTGCCTGACAATACTCTTGGTCTTTGGGAACAGTCTCAGGGCCCTAATTCGTGTTTGCCAAAATGGAGCAGCATGGACGAGTTTTTGACTGCGAGATATCGAACTTTAGAGTCTGTTTCTGCTATTATTGGCAGTCACAATCCGCACAAAGCGAGTAATCGTACTCGCAATTCCCCTCCGGAGAATCGAAAGTTTAGGAGTTTGGGACAGCGGTCACTTCTACTATACCCCCTAAAAATACCCACTGTGATCGGATAATTACCCGATTCGATTGTGCTCTAAGATGCTCAGGATGTCAGTAAGCGAAAGACTAAATGTTGCCAAAAGGAGCAAGATTTGTATGAATTGTTTGGCAACCTCCCACGAATTCAGAAGATGCCAGAGTACACTTCCCGTCTTGAGCAAAATTTGGTGGAGAAACCATCAACTTCTGCCGAAAGCCGCTCGTTCAAAAATTTTCCGACACAACTCCAGACTACCTCGTATTCTACAGTCTTGCTGGCCACGACTGTAGTAGATATCATGCTCAACGACGTAAGATATTTTGCTAGAGCATTGATTGACCATTCCTCTCAGGTTACTTTTGTCTTGAGGAGATTTCATAGAAAGCTGGATCGTCCAACATTCTCTGCCCCTGCTGCTACGATACTCGGGTTGAACGGAGCGATAGCAGCCAATTGTACTAAAATCTGTTCGATTTCCTTAGGTTCATCTATTGACCCAGAGTTTCGTTGGGAAACAGATGCATATGTGGTCAACTTACTGGTCATATGGATCTACTATTGGGAGCAGACGTATATTCGCAGATTATGTTGACGGACGTAAAGAGAGATCCTAGACGTTCAGTCATAACCCAGAAGACCTTCCTTGGATCGGTCCTTACTGGTAGAATTCCACTGCCGCACTCCTTAAACTCCAGTATCATTCTTCAGTCATTTGGAATTGAACGAAAAGATTACACGGTTTTGGGAAGTGGAGAAGTTCCCAAATTTAAGAAAGTCTCGGCTGAGGACAAATTTTCTGAGGATTTGTACCATCGTAACACCACTAGAAATAGGGAGGAACGTTATGTGGTTACCCTGACTTTTAGGTCCGAATTTCCGACCAGTTTAAATCTTGGGTTCTCCCGACGAATAGCTCTCTCGCAGTTCATAAGGAATGAAGCGAGATTACTGAAATCCCCAGAGGTTAAGAGTCAGTATGACTCGTTTATTGAGGAATATTTAACCTCTACCTCATACGACAAAGATCAGCGCCGATTTAGCTCATTCTCTCAATTCTAATTATTATTTGCCACATCACGCTGTTTTTAAACCAGATAGTGCTACCACTAGACTTCGGGTAGTCTTTAATGCCTCAAGCCCTTCTTCAAACGGTGTTAGTTTCAACCATGTCCTACACCCTGGACCAATTTTGCAGTCTAATCTGACTTTACTTATTTTGCGTTGGAGACTGTTCAGATACGTTTTTAACTCTGACATAGAGGATATGTATAGGCAGATACTGATTTGACTGGGTCAGTCACGTTTTCAACGAATACTATTTCGTCGAAACCACGAGGGAGATATAGAGGATTATGAATTGAGGACAGCGATATTCGGAGTGAACTGTGCCCCTTATTTGGCCATTAGAACGTTGCACCAATTAACTAGTGACTGTGAGTTGAGCTACTCTTCTGCGTCCACCATTTTACGTACTCACATGTACGTGGATATTTCGTCGGTTGCACATTCCATTAAAGAGGCTGTTCATAATCGCGATGAATTAATTCACATTTTGAAGTCGGCTGGTTTCTCGTTGCGAAAATGGACTTTCGGAAACCCCCGTGCCATTGGCCAACTTTTGTGGCAAATATATTTTGACATCGATAATTGGAATCATGTTGAATCTCACCATAACCCGCTGATCTGGCTATTCGAGGTATGACAGCAAAGGAACTCGTAAATTCTGATATCTGGTGGAAGGGCCCTACTTGGCTAAGCCTTCCAAGTTCTGAATGGCCGAAATCATCATTCAAGCCCTGTTCTTACTTTGAAACACGTGTGGATCGAGTGAACGTCAATATGACAACATTCACAGAGGAAATTTTGGGCCGAACAGTTATTCACAACTGTAAAATCTGTACAATTTACCGGAAAAATTTGGGTCAACAAATTATGGCTGTGCCACTTCCAGAAAGAACGACATTGACTCCTCCTTTCACTCATACTGGTCTAGACTTTGCTGGACCTTTCGAAATTAAATCTTATAGTGGACGTGGTTGCCGAATCACTAAAGGATATGTGTTGGTGTTTGTGTGCTTTGCAACAAAAGCAATCCATTTGGAAGCCACTAATGAAATATCGACGGATTGTTTTCTGGCGGCATTAACTCGTTTTTCCTCCAGACGAGGTTGTCCCGCACGTATCTATTCGGATAATGGAACCGCAATCATTGGCGCGGCGAATATGATGACATGAGACCAAACTAAGTTCTTTAGCATAGGATTATGTCGGAGAACGTTTTTCAGGCAATTGAATGGCATTTCATTCCTCCTGGAGTGCCGAATATGGACGGCCTCAGAGAAACTGGTGTGAAAAGTTTTAAAACTCATCCACGAAAATATATAATGCTCAAAAGATTAGTAAAGTTTCACTTCAAAAATGTGATACATTCCGCCGCCTAAACTCATACAGGCGACTGGTTGAAGTAAAGAAACACAAATTCTGTGCTAACTGTTTGACGTAATTCCATTTTTCCAAGAATTGTCGTAGCAGGAAGCGGTGCATGGAATGTCGTGGAAAACACCACACGATGTTGCACTTCTATCGAAGAGGCGACAATAAGCCAACCAATAAAAACAAAAGGGTTGGTCAACGGAAATCAATAATAATAGTTTTTCCTCTTTTAAATGAATTGTTTTCCTTTAAATGAATTGTTCTTATTAAATTAGTAACTGTCTTTCTTAATTTTGTATTTAATGAATTTTTCATTTATTTTTATCCATTGATACTCTTTGAATTGAATTGTTATTGAATTGAATTTTGTTATTTTTTACACCTATTTGGCCAGGTAACTCCCGTTTCTCCTTGTTTGACCCTTGCAAGGGGGCGGGATGTTTACTCTAATCACTCTAATTTTAACTAAATTGTATTAAAATAGTGTAAATACGCTTGTGGAATGTAAGGAAGAAATAAAAGAAACGATTTGATAATTCTCTCGATCAACCCCAACCAATAAGGTAATGTTTTTTATTTATAAACATTTTGTATGTTTTCTACTACCCTTTTATTTTCTGTGGCTCAAACTGATATATTTAATTTTGGAGACTTACCCCTATTCCTCCCGAAACACTATCAAATTAGATTTTTGTGAAATGGAAGGGAACCCGGAACCGGTACCAGTATGGCTAGCATCAGAGACATATTAAATTAATAATATGTGATAACAAAAGAGCCGTAGACTCCTTCTATATATGTATGTATAAACTGTATAAAATCGAATCAGAAGTTTAACCTTGGGCTAAATGAAAATCATAGCACTACAAACAAGGAATGTCCGGTATATCAAAACAAATTGAAGATGAAAATGAGAACGATAGGTTTTAAAATATAACAATCAAAATGGATGTACGGTATATACACAATGCACAAGGTCTTTTAAACAACTTTAATAAAATTGAGGTATTAAGAAATCCCGAATTCATAATTTTATCAGAGACTAATTTAACAAATGATGTTGAAGAACATGAATATCAACTTTTAAATTATAATCATTATGTAATCTTGTCAAATTCATAGAGAACAGCCAGAGTCATACATACATACATAATTGGCCATTACAACCCTTCAGTCAGGATTACGACCTAGCTTCTCACACCTTTATGCTGTGTGCGTTAATTTTATACATGAGTGGCGGGACCTACAGTTTAAAGTCGACTCCGAACGACAGATTTTTGAGAAGCTTTTCATGGCAATTTTTACTCTCAGAGTCTTTGCCAGAAATCTGCTGAGAGGAAGTCGCCGAAGAAATATTTTTTCGTTTTGATGTCTGACCTGGGATTCGAACCCGGGCCTTTTGTCTAATAAGCCAACACACTACCCACTAGACCACGACAGCCAGAGTCACACTATATATTAAAAGGAAATGGAATGTGGAAAAACTTCATGAAAAAGTAGCTAATTCAAAATATTGGATATGTGCCTATAAAATTAAAAACAGAAGTACGATTTTAATAATTATGGCGGTTTATAGATCTCCAAGCTGCATGGAAGTGGAATTTTGTGATGCATTTGACTAAATCACATAAAAAAACATTTGTGCAAAAAATCTTGAAATTATTGTAGCAGATGACTCAATATAGACTGGACCAAAAACGATACACATTAAAATAAAATACAAGCGACTTTGAATGATAATGGACTTAAGCAAACAACAACCGAATATACGAAGGTGACAGGTGTTATCACAAACAATATTAATCAGCCTTATTCTGGTTGTCGTCGTCAACGCAAAACGACATCGACTTACATCGTTTGCCGTTATTGACAGTTATCGATGACTGTCGACTTTGATTTTGTCGACGTCATTTTTGGTAACGACAAGTTGTTATTTTAAAGTTAAAAAATATAAAATGGAAAAAATGAAAAAATTAAATTGAAATTCATTTTATAATCACGAATCTGCATTAAAATGAAATGTTTAAGTTTATGAAACACAATAACATTTTAGTATACGAACCACATTTAAACTGGAAAATCTTTTACGGTTAAAATATAAATGTTGGTCTTCTTTATTTGATAACGTTCGCACCACAGAAAGAAAACCCTTTTTTTTAAATAAACCATAAAATAAATCAGGTGACTTAAATATTAGAGATGTGTGTTTTGTGTTATTACAATTTTCGATAAACAGTCGACGGCGACACATATTGTTACAAAATACCAAAACAGTGTCGACGTGATGTCGCCGACGACAAACAGAATAAGGGTGAATGTTTCAGCAAAAAATAATGGAGAGAATAAAATTGCAGATCACGTAGCTATATACATAAACATAAAAAATTAAAATTTTAGTGAATCAGCAAAGAAGAAAATAGAAATAATTAAATACAACAAAAATTTATTTAAAACGACATTAGAAATAACATTGACAACTATGAAATTATGAAAAGTCTTAGCGAAATGATATATAATATAGATAATTGTTTTGAAAATGGAAGAAAAAAATTTACAGTAAAGAAAACGATGACTGAATACAAAGAATTGGTTCAATAATGAGTTAAAAAAAAACTTAAAAAAGATAAAATTAAGAAAGATTGTATTGTGAAAACAATGAACACAAGTGAAGCTTGGAACAACTACAAAATAATTAGAAACAAAAAAATGTTTTGTTTTATTGTGAATGTATATTTTATATTTTGTGTGTGCATATTTTATATTTTGTTTTCATATATTTTGTGTGTATGTTTTATATTTTGTGTGTCATTCGATGAAAACATTTTACGAAACGGACACTACAATATCAAAATGCAAATGATGATTGAGGAATTTATTTGAACGTCTCCTTTTAAAGTTCAATCACACGACACTCACACATATGCATTATTTGACGAATTTATTTGATCGTGTCCAGGGGCCTTAAGATTAACTACGAAAAGTAGTTGACAAATTTTATTAAAAAAATAGTTTTCAAGTGAGGGAAAGCCGAATAAGACACATTTTTAAGTGATTATTAATTATATAAAACACAAATTGACAATAGGCTGTCTTAATTTATTTATTATTTTCCAAAATTTATTTTTTTAATTCAAGATCAATATTCAGCTTCTGATTATTTTTATTGTTTGTTTGTTTTTCTACTATACAAAACCAAATTGTTGTGAAACACTTCGCAATTTTTGCATTTAATTGTGGCAACGCTATAAAGATTAAACTACCATTCAAATACTGCAAATTAAGTTAACGAAAAATTAACTTTAACTTTAAACTTGCATTTAAAAGCTAGAGTTTAAGGAAGGCTATATAATAATTTAATAATTATTTTATTGATAGCATAAAATCAGTTAGAAATTCGATAGATCACGTTTGCACATATTGCATCTGAATCAAACGGATTTGATAAATACAAAATTTAAGTTTCGCTCAATAAATCTTCTAGAACTTAAGGATATATGCAAAAGTATCAAAAATAAACCGGATTTAAACAATATATCAATTAATATAATACTGGATAATTGGAACATCATAGGAAATATTATACTGAGTATTATAAATAAATCTTTTTAATACAGGAGAATTTCCTGAAAGTTGGAAAATATCAGTAATAACACCAATAGAGAAAATAGCAAAAAACGAGAAAATGTGAAGAATTTAGACCAAATAAAACTTGTAAAAAATTATTGAAAAAGTCGATAAAATACAACATGAATATTACTTTGAGAGATATTTTCCTAAATTTTAAAAGAGCTTTCGAGACAATTGATCGGAACATTTTATTAAAAAAAACTTTATAATTATGGCATACAGGAAATGAACTGAAATGGTTTAAATCATACCTAACCGATAGGAAGCAAATGGTAAAAGTAAACAAATTAAAATCCGAATATATATATAATAAGTAAGGTGTCCCCCAAGGATCGGTATTAGGTGCATTCTTATTTGTTATATACAGTTAGGGACATAAGTATTTGTACACCATGTATTTTTCAATAATTTTGAAAATTAAGCCAAATATTAAACAAAATTTAATGTAGTTTAATTATAAATGTTTTTTTGTTTAATTATAATAAAAAATAATAGCAATATTCAACACATCATTTAAGATATAACAAAAAAAAAGCAAAATTCAAACAAAAATATTTGTATATTTTTCTTAAAATTAGTATTTTGTGGACCCTCCTTTCGCATCAATAACGATCTGCAGTCTTCTGGGCATCAATCGAACTAAATTTTTTATATTATCTGGAGACTTTTATTTCCAAGCTTCCTCCAAAGCTGTTTTAAGATTTTCCTTATTACGGGCGTTCTTTTTACCAACTTTACATTTTAATCAGTTCAGATCAGATGATTGAGGGCGTGAATTTAATTGCCTTGCTGCATAAAAAAGCAACCACTCCTGGACTGAATGCGCAGTATGTTTGGGGTCGTTGTCCTCTTAAAATATCCAACGTGGATCAAGACCCAAACAGTCTACGGAAGTCTTCAAATTGTTTTCTAAAATTCGTTTATATTGATGCTGATCCATATTACCATCTATAAAAACTAATCGGCCTACTCCTTGTACTGATATTTACGGAAGGAGATACAGACCGTCAGTGATATGATAATATGACACAAGATATTAATAATGTTGATGAATGGTTAAAAATGAACAAATTAAAATTAAATGAAAATAAAATTAAACTTATGCAAATAAATATGAACAATCAACTAACTTTTAAAATAAATAATCAAATTATAGAAAATTGAAACTTAATGAACATATCGAATATATATGCAAAAAAATTGGTAAAAAAAAACAGTTTGCTTAGAGAATACGTAACAAAATCTCTACAAATACCGCTGTTAATTTATACTAGTGAAGGGCACATTCGAAATTTCGTATCACATGTGATATCAAAGAAATTACTGCTGACGCTGCGTTGACACACCTACACTATAAGCTTACTCGTGTGGTTTCGTATAATGATCGTGTGTTGCTTTGTGTTGATGTCAGAGAACAAAATTAATTCAGTTGACGTCAGCGTTACCGTTGAGCGACTAAAGTCGCAATTTGACACTTTTTCAGCGACCTCGCCACATTTTGTGCCCCCTTACTAAAATGAACTAAATCTGACACTTTTCAAGATTTTTGACCCTTTTTTCCCCTTTTTTTTGAAAAGATTTTTTTCTTTTATTTAAATTTTTTTTCTTCCTTTTATTTACATTTTTCGGAATAATCAGCTTTCAAATATAATTGTTTATATGTATGAGTATTGTTACGTTTTTACCTTTTAAAAAAGTTAAAAATATGAGTTCGTGGATTGCAAATGTAATAAAAATAAATATGTGTTTAATTTTAATGAATTCTTTATTATCTGCACAACTTTTGTGCCACTGTTCCAGTTTATTTCTATATATATATATTCTATAGCCTAGCCTATAGTCTAGTATATAATCTAGTCTATAGTCTAGTATATAATATAGTCTATAGTCTAGTATATAATCTAGTCTATAGTCTAGTATATAATCTATGGTCTAGTATATAATCTAGTCTATAGATTATTATGAAAATTAATAAAAAATCTCAAAAACCAAAAAGTTTGTTAAATACTTTAAAGCGTCATTCAAAGACCTTTCATGCGATACCAAATTTTCGTATATTTTCTTTGTAAGAAATATGATAACATCATGAAATATTCAAAAAGGATCTTTGATCCATCTCATCATTGTATTTCGATTACTCTAAAATATAAATTAGTTTTGGAATTACAATTGTATAACTAATATTAATAACTTTAAATCCCAAATGAGACTCGATACTTTAGAATCTCTTTTGACCATAAAATGTAATTTTGAAATGGACTGTTCGCAATTTAAAATATTTTTATCTCACAGGCCCAATACGTACTTAAAAAAATACATAATGTAGAGAAATAGCAGAAGTAAATTTATACATGCATGTAAAAAGTTAATTATGTGTATATTATTTGTACCTATTTATATCTGTATTTTAAAAATATTTATATAAAATATTCATTATAATAATTGCATTTTTCTTTTGTTTTTTAATTTTATATATTTGTCATCTTTTTCCTCATGAAAATAATGGTCACCGTATATATAGAATATTATCAAACCACATTTTGAATTTAGATCAACAATAATTTCTACATGCTGCAATGGAACACAAATAGAAAAACTCCAAAACAAGGGAATGAGATCGATGTTGAAATGTAATATATACACACTGATAGAATAGATGACTGTCAAACAGAGACTGCAAATGTATGTACTTCAATTTATAGAATAAATGAAAACCGGAGATGCCGCTAAATACCTATTCGAGCAGCTTAGATATGTTGGAGAAACGCAACCATCACTTGAGCAACGAAAACAACTTTAGACTACCAAGAACAACCACAACAAATATGCAAATGTCCCTACTATATAAAGGCTTACATCGTTACAATATGCTGTCAAATGAAATTATAATATGAATCAAACATTAATGTATTTAAAAGAAAAATTGTATATTTCATTAAAAATAAGTTTTTAAATTCAGATTTGTTTGAAAAATCATAATTGTAAATTTTAAAGTATTTTAAAATACTACTACAGTATTCCCCTGATTTACGTCGTAGAATGTTCCGGAAAAAGACGACGTAAATAGAATTTCAAATAACTCATACTAAGGAATGAATTTGTTTTTGTACATTTTACAAAAAAAAAACTAAAATAACTCTTTCCCTGTCCTTTACATCACATGTGATGCACAGCAAGTTGGTATCATACGCTTGTGCATCACATGAACACGGAAAGGATAATTAAATTTTTATTCTATGTATTGAATTTTTTAAAGAGGGAATTTCCCTAAATTGCTTTATAAACAACAGAGGCGAATAACAACGTAAATCGAAGTTGAAGGGAACAAAATTTTTGACGACGTTAATCGAAACAACGTAAATCGAGGGAATACTGTAAATAAATAAATAATCATTTCTCCATGGTTATATAGACGTTGTGAAAAATCGAGCCAGGCGCTAAACTATTGGTAGTGTCCAAAGATGCAATCTCAAACGTTCTAAACCCAAAACAACGAGAGTAAGTACTAAATATGACAAGAATTTGCAATCCAAAGTTGCCGACACACAATTGGAAAATTTCCGAACTAGAAGCGTGTCATGTATATCGCTGTGCGATTACTATTGTCGAATTCTAATGTTGTGGGAAGCGAAGGATGATGACGACCTTCTAGTAAACTCGACACAAAATCATAGCCGATCTAGAGCCAGTTCTTTATTTTCCACTGGATCAGATATGGCATCTATCTTTGGGATGCTGTTAAGGGAGTTGGAGCTCCTAGATTAGGCTGACCAGGAAGAAGAAGGCCTAAACTTAAATATTGAGTCCAAGAAATCCAGATTAACCTCCACTATCAAAGTAGAGGTCATCGCCCTAATCCAAGAATTATGGTCTATATGCAGTAAGGTTTGTGGAGTAGGACAAAAATTAAAGACTGGATCATGTCCAGTACGTAGGTAGGCCCATACCCTGTATCCTTATTTAAAATAATATATTTGCTTGCTTTTTCACTAATAAAGAGCTATCAAAAATAGAAATAGATCTCAAGTCATTCTTTGAATTCATTATTTTTAATAATAATGTGGGCAGCACATCTACTTTTGTAACAAGGAACAGAAATGAGCACAAAGAAACGGCAACTATATCCTTTGGACCCCCTAAGAAGGGATTCTGGATTTCCTAGAACGCGAGAATAAGAGTAGGAGCTCCGAAAAGTGGACTGCCATGAAAATACACAATTATTATTATTTATTTATTTATTGTTTATTGATTTATTTATTTAGTTATATATTGTTACGTTTTTACCTTTTAAAAACGTTAAAAATATGAGTTCGTAGATTGCAAATAAAGTAAAAATAAATATGTGTTTGATTTTAATAAATTCATTATTATCTGCACAATTTTTGTGCCACTGTTCGAACTTGTTTCACGTATACAATGATACTTCACAATATGTGTTTGTTCTTTATACTACTCTGCTTACAACCCTTTTGTAAGCAACAACACTTGTTAGTTATTCTTCTTTCTCACAACCTTTTTGTAAGTACAACACTAACAACTGTTTTCTCAAACGCAACTTGTCTGCACACAAGTCTGACGGAATTAAAGCTCGATAGATTTTAATTATCAACCAACGTGACGTCGTCTTACACGATCAAATTCAAACTCTAACTCTGAATCATCTTTGCTCGCTTTGGTTTGCCTTTTATATCACTGGATCTTTAGTGTGATGAATGCCCTTGAAGGATGATGACGTTCTTCGGGAATATTCTAAAAATGTAAACAACCTATTCTTATTTTTGTTGTTTCTTGTTTACATTTGAGCAGGTAGATTAGTTGTTGTTGGTTTATTTGTCTATCCTATTTTATACTGCACATTGTTGTTTCTTGTTTACTTCTTGGTTCCCTTCATTTTGTTGTTGATTATTTACGTCCTTTTATCCTTTATTCTTGTTGGTATATTTTTCTACTCATTCATTGATCACGTGAACAGTGCGCTGTTTTGTTTTTGGAGCTTTTGTTTATCATTTTATGCATGATCATTGTGTTGTTTTTGGAGCTTCTGTTTATTATTTTAACAACACCATTTCCACTTTCGTAAGAATATTGATTAACTCCAGTACAATAAGCATTTAATCTTATTTAATAGTACTGTTTATACAATGTTATGATTACGTTAATAGTTATATATATACAGTACGGGCTCGATTTGTGCAACTACCTATTATTGCAACTGACCGATTAGCGCAACAGCCTATTTTTTAATATTACAGCCTTTATAACTGCAACTTTTTTCAAAAAACAGACGCGATAAGTACAACTTTATTCTTTTTTCAGATGTAATATTATTTGGAAGTTATTCTATTCTCTAGTTTTTTCTTCTTCTGGTTGTTTTCTTTAATCAGAAGCGTAATTCAAAATTCTTTGGCAAATCATAGACACCTAAAAATAATTCTTTCACGACGACACTGCTCTCATGAAAATTTTTGGCTGTTTATTTACAGTTATTTTCTTGTTTTATTTTGTCTCTGTTTCTTTGATTTTATTTTAAGTTATATTTTAGTGAAGTGAAGATCATTTTCTAAGTTAAGTAAATATGGGAGTAGTGAAAAAAATTGTTAAATTAACTATAAAACAAAAATTAGAAATTTTGAACAAATTAAAAGATGGTGAAACTGTGAAGAAAATTTGTATTGATTACAAATGAAGTTTGCATTAAAAAATTTGTGAAAAATACTGAATCTGGACCAGGGAATCGATCAACCCTTAAGTCTGCAGAATATCCAAAAATGGAAAAAGCGCTGTTTAATTGGTTTTTAAATCAAAGATCTAGAAATGTTCCAATTTCAGAGGAAATTTTAAAATCGAAGGCCCAGTACTTTCATAGTAAAATTAAGGAAAAGACTGGACATTTTAATGCAAGTAATGGATGGATGAAGAACTTTAAACGTCGCCATGGTATACGCAGGCTAAAAATATGTGGGGAGAAGCTTTCAAATAAGCCAGAAAGTGTTGATCAATTTAAAAATAAAATCAACGAACTACAATTAACGGCTGATCAAATCTATAATTGCAACGAATCCGGCTTATTTTTTTTAGACTTTTGCTAAATTCAACTTTAGTAAGTTCGATGGAAAAATCAGCTCCTGGTCGTAAAATTTCGAAGGAAAGAATAACATTTTTACCATGCATGAATGCAAATGGAACTCATAAATTGAAATTGCTAGTTATTGTGAAATCGGAAAATCCTCGAGCATTTAAAAACTTTAATAACATCCCAGTTCATTATAAAGCAAACAAAAGTGCCTGGATGGCGTACGTTATTTTTGAAGATTGATTTAAAAATGTGTTCGTGCCTGAGGTTTGTATTATAATCGTATGACGTCTGATAAATTTAGCATAAGACTTAATTTTCTATACGTTTTATATAGATAACAGAATTTCTTCAATCCCAAAGCCTTCCATTAAAGGCATTGTTACTTATTGATAATGCACCATGACATCCAAAAGACAACCAATGGAAAAGTGACGACGGTAATTTCATCATAATGTGCCTGCCTCCGAATTGTACAGCCATTCTGCAACCACTGGATCAAAATGCAATAAACTTAACAAAATTGTATTATAAAAAAAATCTTCTTCCACATTTGATTGGTATAAGAGGTCCAGACTTGGAAAAAAAGCTTAAAAATTTTAACATTCGTATGGCAGTTTCCATTTTGGCCAACGCATGGGACAAATTTCACCCATCGCAATAAAGAATGCTGGACCATTCTAATGTCAAGCAATAAAAAATGGACAGATGAGGATGATCTACCTTTAAATACAATACGGGAGCATATGCTCCAGGAAAAGGTCTTTCTTTTACCATCCATACCAACATTGTTAAATGAAATTATACCTAATGCGACTTTTTCAAATGATGAAATCAATATGTGGATCAATGATAGAGTAGAAGATGAGCAGGAAGAAATATGCCTTTCTGACGATAAAAATTCAGTTCATATTGAGGTAGAAGAAGTACCAAAAATAAAAACAGATGATGTCGTTAAAGCACTTAATGTTTGTATAGATTGGGCAACAGCCAATGACATTTCATTCGACAAAATAGTCGTACTTCAGGATATAAAGAAAAAATTATAAAATAATTCCACAGTGAGTAATTCGAGAAGGTAGGTCATTTGAATACGTTATGTATAGCAGAGGGCCGAGAATTGAACCCTGTGGTACACCTCTTCGTTCCGCGCTGCTAAATGATTTTGCATCACCATAGTGCATTGTCTGCATTCTATTATACTGGTATGTACGTAATATTTTACTGCTGGTATTGATAATTTGAAGTTATTTATCAACTTGGGACAAAGAATGTCATGCTTATCGTATCGAAAGCTTTCGAGTGATCTAGAAGTACCAGAAAAGACACCAAAATCTGATCCATTTTTGACCTCCTCTACAACATCCACTAAAGCCGTAACGTAGCTGTGTCTAGGTCTGAAACCAGACTGTCAGTCAGTAATGAATTGTCGTACGAATGCCTGCCTATTTGCTCGTGGAGCAAATGTTCAAAAACCTTGGACAAGTACGGTAAAATCGCAATTGGTCTATACTTCCTATCAGGTTTGGGTAAGGGGACAATTTTCGCGTGCTTCCGCATTGGAGGAAATTCTATATACAATAATGTATTCCAGTATAGTCTTTAGGAATTTCAGATGTATTTCATCGCAGCTAATTGGATTTGATTTGATGCCTCGAAATGATTTACGCACGTCTCCAAGGTTGACAAGGTTGAAAATTGAAAGCCATTGTCATTCAGATCGAAAGCAACACTTGGATCCGTGAAGTCATAGTAATTAATATTCGAGTTAGGCATAGGGATATTCCAGAATTCAAGATTCAATTTGTCCACATCCCTCCATTTACACTGAGATGACATAGCGGATTTAAATTTATGTCCATATATCCATATATATATATATATATATATATATATATATATATATATATATATATATATTTACATATTATATTTACACTTAGCGGTCCTAATTTCGTAATTCACTTTCGTTCTATAATTCCTGTAAATATCTCTAAGTTCCGGAGTTCAGTATCTTTTCCAACGTTCGTAGGTTCTCAGTTCTCAGATCAGTTCTTTAATTCCATTCGAGAACCATGGCTTTTCGTTGGCACGAATCGTCTTCGTCTTTATCCGAACATATTTGTCATACAAGCTTTGAATATTGTAGTGTAAAAAATGCACCTGCTCGTCAACATTTGGCATATAGAAGACCTGGTTCTAGGGTATTACCATTAACTCATTCTGTCATGGAACGTCAATATTTCTGAAATCCCGGAAAGTAATTTTCTTCTCCTTCGAAAATATTTTCAAGTCGTAAGACAGGAAAATAAGATCATGTCTGGAGAAAGCCGGCGTAGAAAGTTGGTCATATAATAGCACACTAGAACGATTGTCAACAAAAAAAAAAGTCTAGTAGCCTAGCCGAAGATGACGTAAAATGGGTAGGCATAACCTCGTTTATTAACCGCAAATCTATAGCACTTAGGGCAGACATTAAGGTCCTGTCCACTAAAATATTCGCATTAAAGTCGTCAGCTATTATGATGTCAGTAGAACCGAGGCAAATATTAGTTAATTCGTCGATCAGTGGTCCAATGTTGATGGTCTTATTAGGTCTGTATACAGTACCTAGTAACAGCTTTCTTTCACAGTTAACTATCTCCAAAAATAGGTATTCAATATTTGGAACATTGAGGAATAGTTTCTCTGAACTTCTACAAACCAGTTTACATTGAATGTGTGATTTTATATAAATTGCCACACCTCCACAGCGGTAAAGGCAATATCCACTCATTGCATGTATGCAGTCAGGCGAACCATGGTTAAACCAATTCTCTAAAATACAAATAATGTCCATTTTTAAGTTCTCAAATGTATAGCGGAATTCGTCGATTTCATTATTGAGGCGCTGCGCATTCAAATGCCATACATTAAGACCTGTTGTCTGTTGTCGTAGCAAGATGGAGAGATTGTCATGGGAGCCAACTCCCTCCCGATCATCAGACTGAGAAATCAAATTTAACGTCAAAAAATTAAAAAGCAATATAAGCAATTTTATACTCGCAAGCAGTAAACAGATAAACACACACACACTAACAAACAATCTAAGCTTAATTAAAAGAATACAATTAAAATTGTCAATATTACAAATAAAGGTTGGAATAAAGATGTCAATAATTAATATAAAATTAATATAAAATATAAAATTATAGTATATTTACGATGGTATTCATTATATGCGTTATATCCATCACGAAAAAGATTTAACTCGTCTATGTTGTTCACATATATTGGCTCCTCTTGTTCTTGGCGCCTAATGTAAACCAGTCCACGGCTGGGAAAGGCTCCAAATATTAGCTTTTTTTGTTCAAGCTGTAGGCCCGTTGAAAAATACGATAATTTTCTGGGGATAAATTCTCGTTGACGTAGAGCGGTACGGAGCTATTAAAACCAAGCTTGTTCAATCGCAAAACATCCTTATGTGTCTTTATAGAGGATGAAACAGACCTAAGTACTAAGTTTCGCTCATAAGGCGATTTGAATTTTATGATTATTGGTGAGTCAACCTTAGAATGTTTATTAGAAGAAATTCTACCCGGAGTATTTTTCTTTTTTAATCTGAAGGCTCCAGTAATTTCTGGAGGACGTATGGCAACAGTCTCATATATTTTTGAATATAGAGTATTAAGGCCTTCATTCTGTTGTTCCGGAAAACCAATAACACGTAGTTCATTAGTTTTTAAATTTTTTCTATTGACTGCTTTTAAGCGGGTAATTTCTAACTTCAAGTTCTCTATTTCATTGGTAAGATCAACAACCTTCTCAGTGTTACTATTTTTGATTTCACCTTTTATCTATAGTCTGCATAAATTTAAAAGGAGATTCTATATTTGAAGAACAGGCAGATGTTATATTTGTTAAACGCGCATTTTTTTTTTTAGCATATTTACAGTTTTTGTTTGAGACAGTTCAGCAGAATTATTATCCATTTTTTTTTAAATAGAAAATTTGTTGTTTTTACTTCTGGATTTGGATTTGGACGACTGACTTCTTTAAATTGATGGATTTATTCGAGCACCAAACTATAATTTCGTTTACAACTCTGTCTTAAAGCACTTCCACTTGAAAATTTAAAGCACAGGTTGTTTCAAACAGTTGTCATATGTTTAGCGGGAAAAAATAATGTTATGTGATTTTGTAGTTGCAGTCTTTTTTATTTTGCTTTATTTCTATTTTGTTTACTTATTAGTTTACTTTATGTTTCTTTATACATATGTTTTTGTTGGAAGAAATCAGCTGACTATGTATTGTTGTTTATTCATTTGAATTTGTATTGTTTATGTACCAATGTATGCTATTGTTTATATTAGAATTTTATTGTTATTGTTTTGATGTAAGTACACTTGTTTTTCCAATCTACGTATTGTTGTTGTTTATTTTTAAATTTCAGTGTTTTCGGTGTTATTATTAACAATTGTTTAATTATTATTTTAATTTAATAGTTTTAATTTTAATTGAGTTTATAAATTATCTGAATAAATTGCTAAAACTGCCGTTCGCAATTTAAAATATCCAATGT
Organism: Sarcophaga peregrina; assembly: GCA_014635995.1. Lineage (NCBI taxonomy): Eukaryota > Metazoa > Arthropoda > Insecta > Diptera > Sarcophagidae > Sarcophaga > Sarcophaga peregrina. Next base: position 76,121,796 of record CM025790.1, on the reverse strand, counting down.
TGTACACGAAAAATTCAGAAACACGTCCGTTCGATGACTTATTTACAAACAAAGAACTTTAATATCATGGATATACGAAATCTTTTTTTATAATTTTAATTAAAATTGTAATAATATATGTACGTATGTACTTATATAAAATTTCAAATTTTAATTTTATTTATTTCAAAGAATTTTGTTATGAGTTAAATCTTCTACCTATTTCTATTATTTTAATGAATTATTATCCTTATTTTTAAATTATTATTTCCCATTATGTTTAAATGCACATAACTTGATGGAACGCGCAATATGGTCTTGTTTTATATATTTAATATATTTATATATTAAGTATATTTTTGATAAATAAATAAATAAATAAAGAACTTATTGTCTTTACAATAAGTATGCGTTTTTTTTACTGCGAAAGCAATTAAATATGGCTTTAAACCGCATAAGTCTCCAGGACCGGAAGAAATCTAAGAACGGAGCAAGTCGAAATCCTCAGGAAAATGTACCTTGTCAGTCTTCGGCTAAAACATACCTTCGGAATGTGTAAGGGGATAGTAGTTTTCACACCAAAGTCTCCGATATTTCAAGACTCAAATACTGCATCTAAGGAATGGGATGTGTGCAAACAAAGTAAAGTGTCTGACTGTGGTCAACGTGGCGACCTTCAGGATGATCCTTGTCTTTATGTATTGAACAAGACAAGCAGCCTCCCCTAGCCCCTTCTGGATGGCATACTAAAACCCGCTAGATGATACAACAGTTGGTAACCTTGTTGAAAAAAAGCTTAAAAATTTTAACATTCGTATGGCAGTTTCCATTTTGGCCAACGCATGGGACAAATTTCACCCATCGCAATAAAGAATGCTGGACCATTCTAATGTCAAGCAATAAAAAATGGACAGATGAGGATGATCTACCTTTAAATACAATACGGGAGCATATGCTCCAGGAAAAGGTCTTTCTTTTACCATCCATACCAACATTGTTAAATGAAATTATACCTAATGCGACTTTTTCAAATGATGAAATCAATATGTGGATCAATGATAGAGTAGAAGATGAGCAGGAAGAAATATGCCTTTCTGACGATAAAAATTCAGTTCATATTGAGGTAGAAGAAGTACCAAAAATAAAAACAGATGATGTCGTTAAAGCACTTAATGTTTGTATAGATTGGGCAACAGCCAATGACATTTCATTCGACAAAATAGTCGTACTTCAGGATATAAAGAAAAAATTATAAAATAATTCCACAGTGAGTAATTCGAGAAGGTAGGTCATTTGAATACGTTATGTATAGCAGAGGGCCGAGAATTGAACCCTGTGGTACACCTCTTCGTTCCGCGCTGCTAAATGATTTTGCATCACCATAGTGCATTGTCTGCATTCTATTATACTGGTATGTACGTAATATTTTACTGCTGGTATTGATAATTTGAAGTTATTTATCAACTTGGGACAAAGAATGTCATGCTTATCGTATCGAAAGCTTTCGAGTGATCTAGAAGTACCAGAAAAGACACCAAAATCTGATCCATTTTTGACCTCCTCTACAACATCCACTAAAGCCGTAACGTAGCTGTGTCTAGGTCTGAAACCAGACTGTCAGTCAGTAATGAATTGTCGTACGAATGCCTGCCTATTTGCTCGTGGAGCAAATGTTCAAAAACCTTGGACAAGTACGGTAAAATCGCAATTGGTCTATACTTCCTATCAGGTTTGGGTAAGGGGACAATTTTCGCGTGCTTCCGCATTGGAGGAAATTCTATATACAATAATGTATTCCAGTATAGTCTTTAGGAATTTCAGATGTATTTCATCGCAGCTAATTGGATTTGATTTGATGCCTCGAAATGATTTACGCACGTCTCCAAGGTTGACAAGGTTGAAAATTGAAAGCCATTGTCATTCAGATCGAAAGCAACACTTGGATCCGTGAAGTCATAGTAATTAATATTCGAGTTAGGCATAGGGATATTCCAGAATTCAAGATTCAATTTGTCCACATCCCTCCATTTACACTGAGATGACATAGCGGATTTAAATTTATGTCCATATATCCATATATATATATATATATATATATATATATATATATATATATATATTTACATATTATATTTACACTTAGCGGTCCTAATTTCGTAATTCACTTTCGTTCTATAATTCCTGTAAATATCTCTAAGTTCCGGAGTTCAGTATCTTTTCCAACGTTCGTAGGTTCTCAGTTCTCAGATCAGTTCTTTAATTCCATTCGAGAACCATGGCTTTTCGTTGGCACGAATCGTCTTCGTCTTTATCCGAACATATTTGTCATACAAGCTTTGAATATTGTAGTGTAAAAAATGCACCTGCTCGTCAACATTTGGCATATAGAAGACCTGGTTCTAGGGTATTACCATTAACTCATTCTGTCATGGAACGTCAATATTTCTGAAATCCCGGAAAGTAATTTTCTTCTCCTTCGAAAATATTTTCAAGTCGTAAGACAGGAAAATAAGATCATGTCTGGAGAAAGCCGGCGTAGAAAGTTGGTCATATAATAGCACACTAGAACGATTGTCAACAAAAAAAAAAGTCTAGTAGCCTAGCCGAAGATGACGTAAAATGGGTAGGCATAACCTCGTTTATTAACCGCAAATCTATAGCACTTAGGGCAGACATTAAGGTCCTGTCCACTAAAATATTCGCATTAAAGTCGTCAGCTATTATGATGTCAGTAGAACCGAGGCAAATATTAGTTAATTCGTCGATCAGTGGTCCAATGTTGATGGTCTTATTAGGTCTGTATACAGTACCTAGTAACAGCTTTCTTTCACAGTTAACTATCTCCAAAAATAGGTATTCAATATTTGGAACATTGAGGAATAGTTTCTCTGAACTTCTACAAACCAGTTTACATTGAATGTGTGATTTTATATAAATTGCCACACCTCCACAGCGGTAAAGGCAATATCCACTCATTGCATGTATGCAGTCAGGCGAACCATGGTTAAACCAATTCTCTAAAATACAAATAATGTCCATTTTTAAGTTCTCAAATGTATAGCGGAATTCGTCGATTTCATTATTGAGGCGCTGCGCATTCAAATGCCATACATTAAGACCTGTTGTCTGTTGTCGTAGCAAGATGGAGAGATTGTCATGGGAGCCAACTCCCTCCCGATCATCAGACTGAGAAATCAAATTTAACGTCAAAAAATTAAAAAGCAATATAAGCAATTTTATACTCGCAAGCAGTAAACAGATAAACACACACACACTAACAAACAATCTAAGCTTAATTAAAAGAATACAATTAAAATTGTCAATATTACAAATAAAGGTTGGAATAAAGATGTCAATAATTAATATAAAATTAATATAAAATATAAAATTATAGTATATTTACGATGGTATTCATTATATGCGTTATATCCATCACGAAAAAGATTTAACTCGTCTATGTTGTTCACATATATTGGCTCCTCTTGTTCTTGGCGCCTAATGTAAACCAGTCCACGGCTGGGAAAGGCTCCAAATATTAGCTTTTTTTGTTCAAGCTGTAGGCCCGTTGAAAAATACGATAATTTTCTGGGGATAAATTCTCGTTGACGTAGAGCGGTACGGAGCTATTAAAACCAAGCTTGTTCAATCGCAAAACATCCTTATGTGTCTTTATAGAGGATGAAACAGACCTAAGTACTAAGTTTCGCTCATAAGGCGATTTGAATTTTATGATTATTGGTGAGTCAACCTTAGAATGTTTATTAGAAGAAATTCTACCCGGAGTATTTTTCTTTTTTAATCTGAAGGTTCCAGTAATTTCTGGAGGACGTATGGCAACAGTCTCATATATTTTTGAATATAGAGTATTAAGGCCTTCATTCTGTTGTTCCGGAAAACCAATAACACGTAGTTCATTAGTTTTTAAATTTTTTCTATTGACTGCTTTTAAGCGGGTAATTTCTAACTTCAAGTTCTCTATTTCATTGGTAAGATCAACAACCTTCTCAGTGTTACTATTTTTGATTTCACCTTTTATCTATAGTCTGCATAAATTTAAAAGGAGATTCTATATTTGAAGAACAGGCAGATGTTATATTTGTTAAACGCGCATTTTTTTTTTTTAGCATATTTACAGTTTTTGTTTGAGACAGTTCAGCAGAATTATTATCCATTTTTTTTTAAATAGAAAATTTGTTGTTTTTACTTCTGGATTTGGATTTGGACGACTGACTTCTTTAAATTGATGGATTTATTCGAGCACCAAACTATAATTTCGTTTACAACTCTGTCTTAAAGCACTTCCACTTGAAAATTTAAAGCACAGGTTGTTTCAAACAGTTGTCATATGTTTAGCGGGAAAAAATAATGTTATGTGATTTTGTAGTTGCAGTCTTTTTTATTTTGCTTTATTTCTATTTTGTTTACTTATTAGTTTACTTTATGTTTCTTTATACATATGTTTTTGTTGGAAGAAATCAGCTGACTATGTATTGTTGTTTATTCATTTGAATTTGTATTGTTTATGTACCAATGTATGCTATTGTTTATATTAGAATTTTATTGTTATTGTTTTGATGTAAGTACACTTGTTTTTCCAATCTACGTATTGTTGTTGTTTATTTTTAAATTTCAGTGTTTTCGGTGTTATTATTAACAATTGTTTAATTATTATTTTAATTTAATAGTTTTAATTTTAATTGAGTTTATAAATTATCTGAATAAATTGCTAAAACTGCCGTTCGCAATTTAAAATATCCAATGTTGTACACGAAAAATTCAGAAACACGTCCGTTCGATGACTTATTTACAAACAAAGAACTTTAATATCATGGATATACGAAATCTTTTTTTATAATTTTAATTAAAATTGTAATAATATATGTACGTATGTACTTATATAAAATTTCAAATTTTAATTTTATTTATTTCAAAGAATTTTGTTATGAGTTAAATCTTCTACCTATTTCTATTATTTTAATGAATTATTATCCTTATTTTTAAATTATTATTTCCCATTATGTTTAAATGCACATAACTTGATGGAACGCGCAATATGGTCTTGTTTTATATATTTAATATATTTATATATTAAGTATATTTTTGATAAATAAATAAATAAATAAAGAACTTATTGTCTTTACAATAAGTATGCGTTTTTTTTACTGCGAAAGCAATTAAATATGGCTTTAAACCGCATAAGTCTCCAGGACCGGAAGAAATCTAAGAACGGAGCAAGTCGAAATCCTCAGGAAAATGTACCTTGTCAGTCTTCGGCTAAAACATACCTTCGGAATGTGTAAGGGGATAGTAGTTTTCACACCAAAGTCTCCGATATTTCAAGACTCAAATACTGCATCTAAGGAATGGGATGTGTGCAAACAAAGTAAAGTGTCTGACTGTGGTCAACGTGGCGACCTTCAGGATGATCCTTGTCTTTATGTATTGAACAAGACAAGCAGCCTCCCCTAGCCCCTTCTGGATGGCATACTAAAACCCGCTAGATGATACAACAGTTGGTAACCTTGTTGGAAAAACATACTTTTTTGTGGTGTTGGAATAAATTTTAAAATTTTATAAATTTTTTGGAGAAAAGTTTCTTTTTATAAAGCTTAATTGTATTTGTTATATAAAACTAGATTCTGAGTATCATAAATTAATGAAATATACCTGCGAAAGGACTGAGAAGTTTAAATAAAGCTAAATTATTTTGCGGTCAATGTAAGAAAATTGTTAAAGAGGAGAGTGATGATTTTATGGAATGCAACAAGTGCAAAAAAACCTACCACTTTAAATGTACTCAACTTAACGAAACTGAGTTTGATTACTTTATAAATAATGAGAAAGCTATTTTTGAATGTCATCTATGTGAGGGAGATGAAGAGAAAGACATAAAAAAGGAGCTTTTAGTAATAAAAACAAAACTCAATAATTTGGATCAGCTGACGGGATTCAAGAATCGATCCAATTTATGTCTAAACAATATGATATAATTATAAAACGTATTACTGAAAACAAGAAAAAGCTTCAGGAACTTGAAAAAGAAAATCAATGTTTAAGAAAGGAAATTGTTAATATAAAATCATCAGTTAAGATTCTTAATGATGAACGTGTAAAACTTAAATGCATTGTTAGAGAGTTAGATGTTGAAAAAGGTGTTACTGCGAAAGACACGGTGATGGTGTTGCAATGGAACCGCAGAATATTGACGATGCGTATTTTATTCAAAATAAAAGGGAAAATAGTCCAAATCAGAAGAAGACAGTTGTGGTAAAGTTCGCGTCGAAAGCCTATAAAGATAAATTAATGGAGGCTAAGCCTAAATTGAAAGAAAACAACAGTGGTGTTTATGTATTGGATTTCTTGAGCAAAGAAACATTAAACTTGCTTAAATATTCAAAAGCTTTGAAAGAAGTCGGTTATAATCATGTATATGCGAGATATGTTCAAGTTTACTACAAAAGAAATGATATATCAAAACCTCTAATTATTCGTTCGGAAGAAGATGTTGATAACATATTATTAAAAGCTTCAACGATGAGGTCTGATGTACGCTCGAGAGTTAGAAACCCTACTACTGCTGCTGCTGATGATGATTTGGAGGAGGATTTTGACTAAATCGATAAGTAATAAATACGATGGATTGCTGAAAAGACTCTGGAGAGTTGTCAAGTTGGCTGTTAAAAATTCTAGAGATAATTATTACTGTTATAATTTAAATGAGATTTGCACTGACCCGAGAAAGACCTGGATCTTTATAAATAACACCCTTGGTAGAAATAAACAAAAGGATATTAAGTTAAGTGCTGCAGGGGTATCGGTAGATGAAGATAATGTCAAAGCAAATATGCTTAATCAATACTTTATTCAATCAGTTATTCAAGTAAGGCAACAGATACAAACATTCCCGGAGGATAGCTGTAATTCGTTAAGGACTTTGTGCCAAACATCTAGTCGTTTTAATCTTCAGACTATTTGTCTAAATGATATGGCTAATGCTATAAATAATCTGAAATTAAAAAAATCTACTGGTTATGACAATATTACGTCGGAAACATTATATAGATGCAAGGACGTAATTGCTCCAATCCTAGAGCATATTTTAAATCAAATAATTCTAACATCAAGTTATCCCGATTGTCTAAAGATAAGTAAAGTCGTTCCAATACCTAAAGTCCCAAATGCCGCTATAGTCAATGATTTTCGTCCGATTTCACTACTATCCACGATAGACAAAATTGTCGAAAAATTGATCCATGAAAAACTTCTGGCATACTTTGACAATAATAATTTTTTGTACAAACATCAGTACGGATTTAAAAGAGGTTGTGGAACGGAGGATGCTGTAATAAATGTTATAAATTATATATGTGATGGGATAGATAGGGGGGTTCATGTGGTGTTGCGGGCCTGTTTCTTGATTTTACCAAAGCTTTTGATCTGGTTGATCATGAAATTATGATACAGAAATTGAAATATTATGGTGTTGTTGATGGAGAGTTGAAGTTATTTGAAAACTTTCTTAAAAATAAGAAACAATTCGTTCAGTTAGAGGATACTAAGAGTGATACTTTGGATGTAATTAGTGGAGTGCCATAGGGTAGTTGCTTGGGGCCTTTACTGTTCTCTATTTAAATAATTGATCTTTTTAATTTGAATCTAGCTGGGAAATTGTTTATGTTTGCGGATGACGTTTGTTTGTTTTATCCATACAAATATGACCTTGTATTGAAAACTTATATGGAACGAGATGTTGCCCTAATTTTGGAATACGCTCGACTTAACAAGCTGATTCTAAATGCAAACAAGACAAAGATGATCAGATTCAGGCCGCGTTCATATATGCCGATCAATAACTTCAGTATTTCTGTTGACGGAAATAATATTTTTGAGACCAATGAAGTGAAATATTTAGGAGTTACGTTACAAAGCAATTTAGCATGGAATTCGAATATAAAGGACGTCAAAAGGAAAATTGAACCTGCTATTGGAATTTTATTCAAAATGAGAAACATATTTAATTTAAAAACAAAACTCCTAATTTATCAAGCATTGATTCAAAGTCATCTAAACTATATGGTTACATTGTACGGTTACAAAAATACAACTGAATTAAAATCACTGCAGGTTTTGCAAAACAAATCGTTAAAATTGGTTCATAACTTACCATTACTATATCCAACATTGACACTTTATGAAGGTGTTTGCAAGCCGATAATGCCTATATGTGCCCAATATAAGTATAAACTAATAATGTTTATGTTCAAATCCATAAATAGGATTGGATATCACACTATCGACTTTGTTCAGAATCAACGAATTTTTAATACTAGTAGTCAGAGCAATTTATATACCCCAAGATGCAGATTGGAGATGACTAAGCAGAGGATTGAATATGCTGGAAGTCTTGAGTATAACTGCTTGCCTATAAGGATAAAAACGATAAGCACTATTTCAACGTTTAAAAGAGAATAGAAAGATAAAGAATTTTTATTTGGAAGGTTTGAAATGCTTCTGCGGAGATAAACTTGTTTTTTTATGGTATTTTTCTCATTGTTTTTATCATCTTTGTAATAATTGTCATTTTTGCTACATTTCTATTATGCATTAATCAAGTTGCCAACTGTCTCAACAATGCCCACTGGGCACTGGGACAACAATAATGAATTGTTTATATATGAGTTGTAAATAATTAAATTCTAAAAAAAAACTAATGCGTCCAGCGAAGTCCAATCCCCTGAACTCTACATTTGGGTTGTGCGTAGGACTTGGAACCTACCACGTAAAAATTGTATCCAATGAAAACCAACACACAAATGTCTGTACAGATCCCCTCAAAAATTGAAGACCATAGCACGCGTTTTAATGACTATGCTTTACAAGCCCATCCCACCGAAGTCAATGGTGCGATGAGGAATGACGTGAGGCAACGACACATATATGAATACATTGCAGTCAGCCGCTACTAGGGATGCCAATCGGGAATGGTTTTTAAAAATCCCGGGATTCGGGATTTTTCAAAAAATCCCGGAATCGCTATTTCGGGATCCCGGGATTTTCGGGAATTCTGAATCCCGAACAAAAATTCCTGAAATTTCCCACTTTTAACACAAAAAAAGTTTTAAAGTTTTTTAAGTGAAAAATACTTAAAACAAATAACATATTTCAATTTTATTAACAAAAATTAGTTATTTATAAGTAATTTCATAAATTATATTTGGGGACCTACATAAATATTATGTAAAAAATAAAGACAAATAATGTAATATTAACAATATTTATCAGTGTACAATAGAATTAACAAAAATTAATTTTCAATTAAAATTAAAAATTCATAAATCACATTTGAAGATCTACATACATATAATGTAAAATATAAAGCAAATACATATTGTTACGAAAGTGGAAATGGTGTTGTTAAAATAATAAACAAAAGCTCCAAAAACAACACTATATACTTGATCAATGCATAAGTAAAAAAAATATAGCAACAAAAATAAAGCGCTTGTTTACAAGATCGATGAATAAACAAGAATAAGGGATAAAAGTCGTAAATAACCAACAACAAAATGAAGAAAACAAAGAAGTAAACAAGCAACAACAATGTGCAGTATAAAATAGCGGATAGACAAATAAACCAACAACAAATAATCTGCCTGGACGAATGTAAAAAAGAAACAACAAAAATGAAAAGAAGTTGTTTATATTTTTAGAATGTTCCCGAAGGCCGTCATCATCCTTCGAGGGCATTCATCACATTAATGATCCAGTGATATAAAAGGCAAGACAAAGCGAGCAAGGAGGATTCAGAATTCTGAGTTTGAGTTGAATCAGTCGTGTGTGCAGACAGCACGTTGTATTCGGAGTTTGAATTAAGCTAGTCGTGTATAACGACGTTAAGTTGGTTGAAGTGATAAATCAATCGATTGTGTGAAGACACGAGATCGAGCTATAATTCGGTTAGGCTTGTGTGGAGACAAGTTTCGTCTGAAGGAAACAGTTGTTAGTGTTGTACTTACGAAAATGTTGTGAGCGAAGAATAACTAAAAAGCGTTATTGCTTACAAGAAGGTTGTAAGCAGAGAATTATCATGAACATACACATATTGCGACAATTATCGTTGTATACGTAGAATAAGTTCGAACAGTGGCACAAAAGAATTAATTAAAATTAAACACAAATTTATTTATAATTTATTTGCAATCTACGAACCAATTTTTTTAACGTTTTTAAAATGTAAAAACGTAACATTATATCAATATTTGTTAGTCTACATTAGAAAAGTACATAAAAAATATTAGTATGACAAAATAAATAGAACGAAAACGGGATTATCAAATCTCGAAAATCCCGGGATTTAAAGTTAAAAAATCCCGGGTTTCGGGTTTTTTAAATCCCGGGATTTAAAGTTAAAAAATCCCGGGTTTCGGGTTTTTTAAATCCCGAAAATCCCGGGAATTTCGGCAATCGGGAATTCCCGTTTGGCATCTCTAGCCGCTACGCTAGCCATTGTCGAGAACTCCAGAGAAAGAAGGGATGAGAGACGCCTTATCAGACGCAAGAAGAGGGAACAGGATAGGCGGGATCGTGAGGAAGTCGTGATGTATAGGCCTAGATTCATCTAACCGAAGGATTTACGCCAGGTACGTCATCCTGCAAAAATGAGAATGGAAGCCTGCTAACAGATTCGCAAGGGTGCAGAGTTTGTGAAGGAAACATTTCTCTACTCTGCTACGAAACGATGATGACACCAATACCACCTTTAGAGATCATGTACCGATCCCGATCGATGATGACGGCGTGGAGATTCAGTCGATAAGCCAAGAAAGTTTTTAAATCGCGGTTATTTGTTTTAAAAACAGACTGCAGACCCCGATGGCTTCCCCGCTGAATTGTTGAAGACCGGAAATAATGAGTTGGTAGGGCGCGTGCCCCAGCTTATTAACAAAATATGGCAAGAGAAAAATATGTCCAATGATTGGAACCTCAGTGTCCTCTGTTCTGCCCTGAAAAAGGGAGACCGTACGATATTCGCCAACTACAAGAGTATAAGCCTTCACCCTATCGCATATCGAACGACTGAAGCCACTCGTCAAAACACTGATTGGACCTTATCAGTGCGGCTTCAGACCTAGCAAGTCCAACATCGACCAGATCTTAACAATCCTGGAGAAGACCCACGAAAAGCAAGTCGACACACATAAAGCTATGCAAAATGACGTTGAGCAATTCCTGCAGCTCCGTCAAGGTAGGAATGCAATTCTCCGAACCTTTTGATACCCTTCGAGGTTCCAGACAAGGCGATGGCTTACCATGCGACCTCTTCAACTTCGTCATGGAAAGTGTTCTGCGGAAGACGGGAATGCTTTACAGTAGCATTGTTCTTCAAAAAAGCGTGCAGTTGCTTGCCTACCCTGAAGACGTTAACATCATAGTACGTACCAAGCGAACTTTTACTGTGGCTGGTTCCTTTAGTGCTATTGGACGGGAGTTCACTAAGATGGGTCTGGCAGTAAATAAGGACAAAACGAAGTATAAGTTATCGACAACTAGGGACGTGCGGCGTATTAGATCTCAAATTACGGCTGATAACTATACTTTCGATAATGTCAATGAATTTATTTATACTGACTCCGCTGTTAACACCAAAAATGTTGTCAGTTTGGAAATCAAACGCAGGGTCACTCTTGCCAACAGATGCTACTATAGTCTCAATAGAGTAGCAGAGATCTCTCTCGTTCGACAAAACTAAGACTCTATAAGACGCTCATCCTTCCCTGCTTCTTTATGGCGCCGGGGTATGGACACTATTAGGCACTGATGCAGCAGCCTTAAGAAAAAAAATTTAACTACAGGTGCCAGAAGTGGGATTGGAAAATACAAAAGTAAAAAAAAAGAAAAAGAAATAAATAAAATGAAACTCTCCGAACTAAGAGTGGAACGACTTAAACGAGAGTGGAATAAACTAGAGCTGCCAACAACTGGAACGGAGAAGATAGTCCAAAGACGGTTAAGGGAACAATTCATTGCAAGCCGAGAAAATGCAAGTAGCAAACAAGAAGTTATTTGCTGCTGTACAAGAAGCTTCTAGAGCCGAAAATCAAAAACTTCTAGCTGATGTGCAATAAGACAGACCTCGTTGACGAAGTTAGGTGGTAGGCAGCTTCCGTTGTCTTCTGAGATCAAGTACATGGTTTTGTCCTGGACACAAAGCGAACTGCAAAATAATCACCGAGGAAAGAATGAAGATGGGACTGAATGCTCTCTACCAAGGAAACTTCATAGGTAAGAGCTGGGGTCTTGCACCTAAGGCCGATTGTTAGACTCGTTATTACTTATAGTTGGGTTTTTTGGTGGAGTGCCTTGAGTAACAATGGAGTGAGGATGAGTTGTCCTCAAGCAACTCTTGAGACTATGCTCTGCCTAACTCCGCTTGATTTATATGCCAGTGTGCAGCGCGAAGTGCCATACGTCTGAGGGAATCGAGCTGCTGGAAACAGTGCTCCCAGCCAGACTATTGGAGGGTATGTTGCAATGAGGAGGAGTTGGAGACTATCGAGCACCTCTTCTGTAACTGCCCAGCCCTTAGTAGGTTGATGTCGAAGACCCTTGGCAAGAGCTTGAGAGAGAGCCGACACCAAGCCTCTCCATAGATCCATTATTAGCTTGATCTAGGGCCTCATTAGTGTAATCCCGTTCTTCTTTACATGTTTGTTGGTCTATTCTCCCTTTCCTACTTCCTCTCCTTTTTCCTATCTCCTCTATTATACTCTCATCTTAAGGACGTTTATGTAAAATTGTAATATTTATAATATTTAGGACCATTATTGCAACTAATATTTAAATAATGCCATGATTTTAACGGGTTGATAATTCGTTTTTAGTTATTATAAATTCACTCTAAGGTAGAAGTGAGCGTTAAGCAAAATGGAATATCATCAAACCTGTAATTGTTCAAGTTAAGTTTTCAATATGGCAAGTTCAAATATAAACAAAAAACATAGCAAGAAAAGAAGCTCATTGTAGCCACCGCATTTTAAAAAAACTTGTTTAATTTGGCATAAGTTATTAGTTGATCCGGCACTGCTATATTTTTAAAAGAGACAACTTTACTTTATCAGTAAGTTGCAATAAATGAAAAAGTTAAAGGAGTGCGTCAGGGAAGCCATCTCGGTCCAGTAATATTCACATTATTTATAAACGATTTGTTCATTTTAATATACTAATGTATGCTGATAATGTAAAAATTTTAATTCGCTTTATAGCATATCTGGTCAACAAATTCTTCAAAAGGATATTGATTATTTTTGTCAATGGTGAGAAGTCAACTTGTTGGAGTTAAATTTTAATAAATATGACGTTTGATCATTCATTTAAACTTGATACCTCTTATCATTTTAAAGACAGAATTTTGGAAAAGGTTTTAAATTTAACTAATATTGGAATCTTGTTCGATCATACACATACGTTTTCTGAACATATATCAATGGCGGTGAACAAAGGAAATGGTGTTTAAGAATTTATAAAGCGCTGTTACTGATCCCTGTGTAACAAAACAATTACATATATATTTGGTGTGCCCTATTCTTGAGTATGGATCTATTATATGGGATCAATATTTTCTCATTTACATTAACTTAATTGAATCTGTACAGAAGCACTTTCTATTATTTGGACGTGGATGAAACTTGTTTTTTCTGCTTTTGTATGAAAGTAGACTCGCTCGTATAAATCTTCCTACACTGAAAAGTCAAAGAATAATGTTAAGTGTCTCTTTCCTTCTGGGTTTAATACGTGGAGATGCCTATACTGATTATTTGTTACGTAAAATTAATTTTAATGTTCCAATTAGATCTTCTCGTAATTATAATTTATTAAATTTACAATTTCATCGCTCAGTCTATGCCAATAACGACTGTTTCCGTCAAATATGTCTAAAGTTTAGTAATCGTTATCATTTAATTGATCTTATCTTAAAGAGATAAATAATATTATACCTGAATCATTGAATATTATTTATATATATTGGGCCATAATCATAATCAAGAAAGTATAGTTCATGTACTATTTATAAAAAAGTATACTTTTCGGCTACTGTAGGCGATAAAAAGCTTAATTTTTCCACTAAAGTCAATTTTATACTTAAAAGAAGGTGAAGTTGTTTTTAACGAAGTTAACATCATTTTAAATCTATCAACTGTTTGTCATTTGTCAAAAGTTGCAAAATCAAAACAAATCAAAAACAAAAGTAATTTGAATTGTGTTAAATTTTTTATAAATTGTAGAAAAAGTGTTAAAAATAATTGAAAAAACATGTACTATTCAGGACATTGAAAATGATTTTGGTATTATTGAAGATTTGTGTGAAGGAAGAAAGCCTAAATTGTATAAGGAAAGGTTTGCCCATTTGTTTATCATTTTATTTTTTTTTTTTTTTGTGCTTTTATTATCAGTTTGTGCCACTTATACAATATTTATACCAGTTTGTATGAAAAATTTCAAACATTATACTAATCACCCACTTAAAGCTGATTCAACTTAAAACCATTATTAATTTTCTCTACAGTTAAGAAACTTATAAGTCAGATTTTAACAAAGTATTTTTCAAAATAATCATCATACATACATAATTGGTCATTACAACCCTTCAGTCTGGATTATTGACCTAGTTTCTCATACCACTTATGTTGTGTGTGTTAATTTTATACATAAGTGGGGGGACCCACAGTTTAAAGTCGACTCCGAACGATAGATTTTTTTTGAGAAACTTTTCATGGCAAGTTTTTTTAGTCAGAGTTTTGGCCAGAAATCTGCTGAGAGGAAATCGAAGAAGAAATACTTTTTGTATTTTGTTTTGATGTCTGGCTTGGGGCTCGAACCGTGGCCTTACGTCTAATAAGCCAACACACTACCTACTAGACTACGGTGACTTCAAAATATTCATCAGCAATTGGAAAAATATTTTTAAAAATGTATACAACATTATAACAAAATTTTTTCAAACTGGTGTCTTTATAGGGAACTTCTATAAACAAAACAGCCGAAAAATCCAACTAGATGAATTCCATCAAATTAACTCTTTTAAAACAAACGCAAAAAAAAAAAAAATAATGAAGAACATTTCTAAAGAACAGTGGGAAATCTACATGGAACAAAGTAATATTTTAAAATAAATTCGTCTGATTTTCGAAATAATTAATATGATAAATAAATTAAAATATAGAAATTCTAAAAAAGCAAAATGACAATTTCCTTGGTATTAAAACGAGTACTGGAAACTAAATGAAAATGAGCCTAAAATTATGGAGAATAAAAATTATAATGCAATTGGAAGAAAATGTTTAAGTTTGGTAAAGAATAATAGAAATAATGTAAAAATTTTATTCATAGGCAGAAAGAAAAAAATATCGACAATGATTTCAAAAGAGCATTTGAAACAATTGACAAAAGAAATAAAGAAATATTTATTTATTTATTTATTATTATTATTATTACGGTCTCCTACATAAAAAATTTTCCTTATAATACATTATACATACATACATTGATTATATACTAAAACTACAAACAGTTATCAATTTATAATAAATATTATTTTACAATGTACTTTTAATAGTCTTTTGAAAATATCTTCACTCTGACATTCCTTAAGTTACGCTTTCTTAAATACGCTTCTCCTTTGAAGATCAGTCTTCATCCTCGGCAGTCTCATATTATTCCTATTTCTAGTATTACAATCAATTTTGAGGTACAAATTATACTGAATTACTTCATATAAATTTAAATAACTTGGTAATTGACATAACCTTAATTTGTTAATAAATTTCAAAGTGTGGTACGTTATTAATTGTTTTACATTTAGCCAATCCAAACTTTCAATCATTTCGGCAAACGGAGTATCGTACCCCTTATTCAGTATAAATCTCATAATTTTATTTTGTTGTTTTTGTTTTGTTTTGTTAAAAGTAAATAAAATTATAGGACTATAAGGTTCAATTATCAACCTATAAATAGTTAATTTTTGCCGCTTGCTAACATATTTACATGATCGATACATAAACCCTATCTTCCTAGCGATGTTACTTTCAGCATAATCAATATGATCGTCCCATTTAAGTTTCCTATCAATGATGATGAAGTCGCCATAGTCTAGTAGGTAGGGTGTTGGCTTATTAGACTTATAGTCAGGGTTCGAGCCCGAGGCCAGACATCGAAACAAAATACAAAAAGTATTTCCTCGACGATTTCCTCTCAGAAGATTTCTGGCAAAAACTCTGAGAGTAAAATAAAATTGCCATGAAAAGTTTCCCAAAAACCTGTCGTTCGTAGTCGACTTTAGACTGTAGGTCCCGCCACTCATGTATGTATATAAAAATTAACACACACAATTGGTTTATCGTTAAAATTATCAAAAAAAGTAATAGTGCAAGAACAAACCCTTGTCGCAGACCAATATCTACCATCTGTGGCGATGATGTCACATTTCCTATTGCCGTCCGTTGTTTTCTATTCGTTAAGTAGCTCTCGAACTGTTTTAGTGCTTGGTCTCTTGTACCGATCCGATTCAATTTTATCAACAATATACGCCTATCTACCGTTTCAAATACTCGTTTCAAATCTAAGAAAACAGCAACCACTTGACTTGACTTGACTTATATGTCGGGATCGTGAGGAAGTCGTGATGTATAGGCCTAGATTCATCTAACCGAAGGATTTACGCCAGGTACGTCATCCTGCAAAAATGAGAATGGAAGCCTGCTAACAGATTCGCAAGTGTGCAGAGTTTGTGAAGGAAACATTTCTCTACGCTGCTACGAAACGATGATGACACCAATACCACCTTTAGAGATCATGTACCGATCCCGATCGATGATGACGGCGTGGAGATTCAGTCGATAAGCCAAGAAAGTTTTTAAATCGCGGTTATTTGTTTTAAAAACAGACTGCAGACCCCGATGGCTTCCCCGCTGAATTGTTGAAGACCGGAAATAATGAGTTGGTAGGGCGCGTGCCCCAGCTTATTAACAAAATATGGCAAGAGAAAAATATGTCCAATGATTGGAACCTCAGTGTCCTCTGTTCTGCCCTGAAAAAGGGAGACCGTACGATATTCGCCAACTACAAGAGTATAAGCCTTCACCCTATCGCATATCGAACGACTGAAGCCACTCGTCAAAACACTGATTGGACCTTATCAGTGCGGCTTCAGACCTAGCAAGTCCAACATCGACCAGATCTTAACAATCCTGGAGAAGACCCACGAAAAGCAAGTCGACACACATAAAGCTATGCAAAATGACGTTGAGCAATTCCTGCAGCTCCGTCAAGGTAGGAATGCAATTCTCCGAACCTTTTGATACCCTTCGAGGTTCCAGACAAGGCGATGGCTTACCATGCGACCTCTTCAACTTCGTCATGGAAAGTGTTCTGCGGAAGACGGGAATGCTTTACAGTAGCATTGTTCTTCAAAAAAGCGTGCAGTTGCTTGCCTACCCTGAAGACGTTAACATCATAGTACGTACCAAGCGAACTGTTACTGTGGCTGGTTCCTTTAGTGATATTGGACGGGAGTTCACTAAGATGGGTCTGGCAGTAAATAAGAACAAAACGAAGTATATGTTATCGACAACTAGGGACGTGCGGCGTATTAGATCTCAAATTACGGCTGATAACTATACTTTCGATAATGTCAATGAATTTATTTATACTGACTCCGCTGTTAACACCAAAAATGTTGTCAGCTTGGAAATCAAACGCAGGGTCACTCTTGCCAACAGATGCTACTAGAGTAGCAGAGATCTCTCTCGTTCGACAAAACTAAGACTCTATAAGACGCTCATCCTGCCCTGCTTCTTTATGGCGCCTGCTTCTTTATGGCTTCTTTAGTCGACTTTAGACTGTAGGTCCCGCCACTCATGTATATAAAAATTAACACACACAATTGGTTTATCATTAATAATTATCAAAAAAAGTAATAGCGCAAGAACAAACCCTTGTGGCAGACCAATATCTACCATCTGTGGCGATGATGTCACATTTCCTATTGCCGTCCGTTGTTTTCTATTCGTTAAGTAGCTCTCGAACTGTTTTAGTGCTTGGTCTCTTGTACCGATCCGATTCAATTTTATCAACAATATACGCCTATCTACCGTTTCAAATACTCGTTTCAAATCTAAGAAAACAGCAACCACTTGACTTGACTTGACTTATATGTCAAGCGGTGTGCAGCGCGTAGTGCCATATGCCTGAGGGAATCGGGCTGTTGGAAACAGCGCTCGATAGGTCACTCCAGAGTTCTGAATACCGTCTTTCCTGACGGAAGGTACGGACTTTCGGAAAAAGCCACTGATTATATTGTGCCTGAGGCTATGTTCCTACCTGGTTTGAATATACTCATACCGGATAGGGCACAATGGAGTGGTGGAGTACTCTAGGGGCAGAGTGATATACCCATCTTCACAGATGGGTCTAAGTTAGGTGGATGTACAGGTGCTGGGGTTTTCTGTAAGGAACTCGGTTTTGAACTCCACTTCAGATTGAATGATGACTGCAAGCGTTTTTCAGGCGGAGATTTTCGCAATACTGAAGGCTATTGAGGCCATAGCTGGTGGTCCATCTTCGGATTCGGAATCTTACACGATCTTCGTTGACTGTCAGGCTGCCCTTAGGGCCATTGCGTCGGTCTGGTGCAAATCACGGCTCGCGAGTGCAGAGTCGTTGAGGAGTTTTGGACCGGACCGTATCCGTCTATGCTGGGTTCCGGGTCACAGCGGAATACTGGGCAATGAGACGGCGGATGCCTTCGCTAGGTTAGGTTCGCTTTCAGGTGGCGATTTGACGGTTGGTCCTGACCCCCCAGTTTGTCACCTCTATGGCCTCATCGATGGATGGGTCAGGAGGGAAGAGCAGAGACGTTGGGGGAACGGATCGGGTTGTTCTGTTTCTAGGCGCCTGTGGCCTGCTGTGGAGAGCAAGAGGACAGAGTAGCTGCAGGGCTTGGTTAAGGCCAGCTTAAGGTTGGTTGTCGGTTTTATCACGGGGCACTGCGAGATTAGGTCGCTGACGGGGATCGGGAACAGATCCCAGCCGGACTATTACAGGGTATGTTGCGATGAGAAGAAGTTGGAGACTGTCGAAGATCTCCTCTGCAACTGCCCAGCCCTTGGTAGGTTGAGGACCCTTGGCAGGGCCTTCTTTGAGAACTTGAGTTCTGTGTAGAGAGCCGACATCAAGGCTCTCCACAGATTCATTAGCAGCTTGGGCTGGTTGAGAGGTGCTAGGGCTTCATAAGTGTAGTCGCACTCTCAACCTCTGTTGTTTTGTGTCTGTTGTTTTTCGTTCCTCTGTTGCCCATTTTCCCTCCCCTTCCCTATTTTCCTATATCCTCCTTTTCCTTCCTCCCCTAAGGACAATGTACAATGGGTCAATTTGGACCTCCGGGTACTGTGCTTGTCTTGACCGACAGGTGCACGTCCTCTAACCTAACCTAACCTATCCTCTCTAAAATTTTTTCATCTGATGCTAATGAAATTTATCTGTCGTTATTCTTCTGGACGTGTTGTATTTTTAATTTTTTCTAAAGGTACCACTGTAGATATCTTCCATATTTCGGGACCGTAAGCAAGCCGTAAGCAATCATTTACAATTCCGGCAAAAAAATATGCCGTATACTTCGTTGACTCTTTTATGACACCTTCAGAAAGCAATTTTTTACCTCCTGCCTTGTCTTTAAAATATTTAGTATGTTTGTAGTATCTACTTGTTTAAATTTAAATTCGTTGTCATATTTATTTATTTCAGATTCTTCAATATCTATGTTCTCAATTTCATTATTGATTTTAATGATACTATCTATAAAATAGCTGTCCAACGATTCCGCAAGTTCATTTTCCCTCCACCGATTACTTATATAAATTTTCTTTATTGCCTGGTTTATTTGTATCATGTTAACTGTTTCTTTTTAAATATTTCCACATAAGTTATTGATCGGCACCCGTCACGTCTTTTTTGTCCATTCACCTGTTCTTTTGACTATGTGCAGGAGTTCATATTTTTTCCTATTCAGATGAGTTAGTTCGTGATGATACTATTTATTAATGAGTTTCTTGTGCACATATTTATTAAAGGTTAGGGGGTATTCATTATATTTACTAACACAGCGTTATAATTTTCCACTCTTTCATCCAAATTACCATAATTTAGCTCGTTTAAATTAATAAGTCTTATCAATGCCTTTAATTTTTTATAATTTCCCAACATATAATTATTATATTATAATTTTCCCAACATGTAATGTTTATTGTAAGTCTCATCCTTTCTTCTATTTCCACCGGCACAGAGAATTCTATAGTCTTATGGTCCGTTATTTTACAACCTTTTAAGCATTTAGTTTTCACTTGATCATATGTTGAATAAGGTCTATTTTAGTACTGGAAAATTCCGTAACGCGAGTATCAAAACTTATAAGCCGTTGTACAAGCTGTGTCATTATTAATATTGATGTTGAAATCCCGTTTAACATTAACGATAAACAAAAGTTACAAATCCATAGACCATGACACAATGCGTACACAATACACACAACACATATACACACTAACACATACATAGAACTTATTATAAGTAAACCAGCTACAAGTATGAGAGAAAAAGGGATGGACAACTAAGCAGACGCAACAACAAATAATGTAGTCATAAAAGAATTCACTAGAAGGCGAGAACGCGAACCTTCTACTTCGAAAACCATCATCAGACTGAAGACGTTCGCATATAAAAGGGCAAGACAAGACAAGCAACGCAGTTATTGTGAATTCAGTCATCCGTGCGAACAGTATAGTGAATAGTGTGTGAATAATATCGAACAAGCAATAAATTATTGTAGTTACTATTGTGTACGTTGTATTGTTTGAACAGTGCCATATAAAAGTAGTGTGAATAATAAAGAGAGTTTCATTGGAATAAAACTCATATTTGTTTTTACTTGGTTTACAATTAACGAACTCATATATAACGTTTTTAAAAAGGTAAAAACGTAACAATATTATTATCACAGACTTCAAAATATGTCTCTACAGTGCTTTTTAAGTACGTTGAGAATTCTGACTTGTTCGCAGTTGGAGAATGATACAGTACTCCAATCTGCCATTTCGTTTGAAAATCCTTCAATTTAATTATAATAAACCACATAATTTGATCTAATGTTTTATTACAAATTAAGTTCTATTTAATAGATTTTTTTTAAATATATTAATACATCACCAGTATGACGAGAGTGGGAATCACAGCGAACCGTATTGAATATAGCAATGATAGTTTCAGCGTCATCTATGTTAGTAGTTGTGCATGTTTCGGAACTAAGTACGATATTTGCTTCTTAGGGTCCAATAATTCTTTCTAAATCCTTTTTATTCGCTCCTATACTTCTTTTTGAAGTCGCCGTGGTCTAGTAGGTAGTGTGTTGGATTATTAGACGAAAGGCCCGAGTTCGAATCCTAGGTCAGACATCAAAACGAAAATATGAAAATACTTTTTCGACGACTTCCTCTCGGCAGATTTCTGGCAAAAACTCTGAGAGTAAAAATTGCCATGAAATGCTTCTCAAAAAATCTGTCGTTCGGAGTCGACTTTAAACTGTAGGTCCCGCCACTCATGTATAAAATTAACGCACACAACATAAGTGGTGTGAGTACCTATGACGTTGTACAATGGGTCAATTCGAACTCCGGGTACTGTACATGTCAGAGTTGACAAATACACGTCCTCTAACCTAACCTAACCTATACTTCTTATATTAACATACATATATACACTTATATTTTCTAATATTTTCCGTATTATCTTTTGTTTTGGCATTGTGATAATTCTGTAATTGGTAATATCCAATTCCATTTTTCTTTGAATCAAGCCTGTTTAAATAAGATGGACAGGATTTGCTCATAGTATCATGATCTTCATTTAAAGCTAAATTAAGTTTTCTATTCGCACGCATACTATTGATAGACTGATTTAATTGACTTTCATTACATTCGGAAGTTCTGCATTGACCATGACATTTAACACATACTTCATTATATAATTTGCTGCCTTATGATTAAACCCTTTACATCTGGAACACCATAGTACCCTGATTCCGTCGTACACCTTACAACGTTCCCAGCCAAAGTTTATTTTTTCCGCTGCCAATATATTGGTAATGCATGCAGTTCAACTTCTGCAATCGCATTATAATAAATTCTGATATTTTTCCTTACTTCATATTGTTTGATAATCTTCACACTGGTATTGTGCATGCATTGATTTTGTTTCTTGATTAACTCCACTAGTCACGTATCACCATATTCAAAACTAATTCCAGTTATTAAAATATTAGGATATAAAGAGGTAGGAAATATTATTTCGTATTCTTCACCTAATTTTTCTATAATTAAATACTTTGCTTTCTCTTTCTGTGCTGTTTTCTACTTTAATAACAACTGTTCCATTATTTTTTGTAATAACATTAGATAATTTTAAATTTTCCGGATTAACTTTTTAACTTAATGGCACTGAGCTTTTTATTTCTTGCAACTTTTTGTTCTTACATTTTGCTTCAGTACATCTGCGAATGACATTTGATTTTTGTCGTTTATTTTATCATTACCGTATTTTTTAATTCGTTACACATTCTTCCAGTACTTCTTTGTTTTAATTTTTATTTTGTTCCAATTCACCACAAACTCTTTTGTATATGCTATTACCTGAATTTTTTTAATTTCTATTACACTATTTACACAAATTTCTTGAGCGCCTTTCATTTCTCCCGTTCTTTTTGTAAGCACCCCTTTCATAACCTTTAGCAGTTGTTTTATTTCATTCTTACTTCTCTTTAGTGCTATTTCAATTTTATTTTTATATTCTTTTATATATTGACCATTCTTTTCCAAAATTAAATATGTATGGCATTAAAGAAAATGAACTGGAGTGATTTAGATCATGTCTTACAGATAGAAAGCAAATGACAAAGTTAAATGGTACAAAATCTCATGAAGTTAATAACACGCTGCGACAGTGAAAATACACCCGAGTAACTACATAGTCCACGTTGTTCAGTTACTTAAGTAGAACTCAAAAATGCCTTTTTTATATTTCTCGAACCCTCCAAACTTGTTTTATTTGACAAAAACTGTTTTTTTCTAACTTTACGTACAAATTTCTAGATTACTCAAACATTTCTGGCCCGATTTCCAAAATTTAAATCTTGTTGGAATAAAGAGAGATGAATCTTTAAAACGGTATACATATATCTCTTATTCAGCATGATATGCTATGAGATTTGATGAGGTAAACTTTAAAAATTCGAATTTTTTTCATATTTTTTTGAAGTTTGTACATCATAGTAGCAAACTTTATTAAAAAAAATATAGAATAAGTAATAATATTCTTAAAGTCTGGTCTCTTGTGAAGAGATTGAGTCATCATTGTATCAAATCAGACAAAAATTACCGTAGTTATTATATAAAGAGTCTAACAGTCGCGTAATATTTTTTATATATGTCATCTCACCAAATGAGCTTTTATTTCAAAAATTTTCAGAATTTTTAATAGATCTTGATTGTTTATCGGAAACGAGAAGTTAGCCAATATTTGCACAAAGGGAAATAATAATATTTGCAAAAAACACAAATATTAGCCGACTTCTGAAAGTCGTGCAAACTTGAAATTGACACATTTTCTGACAAACCATCAAGATCCATCGGCAAGCTAATCTCGCACTGCCCCTTGATAAATTCGACATTTTTAAGAAAATTGGTTAACAAGGTTACCAACGGTAGAATCTCGTTATTGCAGACGCGATTCAACAAAACTGTACTTCGATATTTGTCAATTCGAGCAGGTAATAATTGAAATTATTGTGCATTTCTTATCAATTCTTATTTGAATTTTAATTGCAAATTAAATTTTAGGAAAAAATGCAGGTGACGATACCGCAAATATGTTGCGTGCTCTTGCATACGATACTTCAGGTCTCGTATACTTTAAAATAAATATTACGGACAAATATGAGCTTCTTCCACATAGAACGAAAGCTTGCATAGAACACATCTTTCCATCAAGGTTATGTAAGGAAAAATTAGCAATTCTGAAAAAGAAATGGGAGCATTTGCAAGATCTAAAGAAGTCGATTCCTACAGACTACCAAAACGTTTATGATACGTTGCCATACAAATTATAAACATTGTTTTGTTTTCAAACTTAATATTTTTAATTTTAATAATTTGTTTTAATCGCTACAGAAAAAGCCGAAAGTTACATTTATGCTCTGAAATGAGACTAAAAAAGCCC
Source organism: Sarcophaga peregrina (assembly GCA_014635995.1). Taxonomy (NCBI): domain Eukaryota; kingdom Metazoa; phylum Arthropoda; class Insecta; order Diptera; family Sarcophagidae; genus Sarcophaga; species Sarcophaga peregrina. The sequence goes on along the minus strand of CM025790.1, from coordinate 76,097,499 downwards.
TATCTCAATTTTGTGCTATATACATTTAAAAATAAGAAAAAAGTTTTGAGATCCAAGTTCGCCCTTAATTGTAATAATAACCTGCATTTAAAAAACTGCACAAAAAAAAACGTAAATTTTTGTCAATTACAGTTATGTGTTTTTACCTTCGCCTGTATAGTTTCAAATATGCGAGTTAGGGCCTTTCTACATGAGACCAACGATACACTTTTTTAACTTATGAGGCTGTTTTGTTTTTTTATGTTGGTAACATCGATGATTTTCTTAACGATGCTGCATCCCTAATACGGTCACACTTAAAAAATATTTGACACAAAACAAATTTTTTAACAGTGTTGAACTATTTTTATACATAATGGAAGATGAATATTTTCGCACTTTGTTTTGCGGATCTTCAGTGATATTTGGCGAAAAAAAAGACGACTATGGGTTTAATATGGGTTTTAATGTGCTTTCACTCACGAGACTATTTTTTAAGCCGCACAATTTTTGTTCTTTCAATCACACACGAGGCTATTTCATCTGGCATTAGATTGTATACATATACTCTGCTTTGTTTGTGCAGCCCTTGCGCTGATCAACTTTTTCCTTTCCCTGATTTGGCGGAACTTGGTTAGTACAGGGACTGCGTTTCACCCGTGGCATCACAACGGGCCGCCATGCGTGCTCAAGTGAGCTTTGTGTTATCAGAGCTACCACTACGACCTAACCTAAGTCTGCTTTGTGTTTATTACTGTTTTCTTCACTACTCAACGCTCAACGAAAGACTAAATATCCTTTATACAAAAAAATTTTCTGAACCTGGGGGGTCACCGCGTATTTTGATTCGAAAGAAATAATTTACAATCGTACAATTTTTTACGAAAGAACAAAAGTGATCGACAACTAAATTTCTCCTTTCGAAATATCAACTGTGTATTACGAAAACAATCGTTCGGAATGAAAAAAAACGTCATGAAATTATTCGACAAATTGTTGGTGACAAATTGGAAGGATAATAACAATTTAAGTAAATTAACAATTTAAAATAAAAATGTAAGTATTTTAACAATTTAAAATAAAATAAATAAAAGTGTACAACAAACAAGTAAATGTTGATAATAAATATTATAACATTTATATAAATAATAATTATATATAAAAAAGATAATAAATAAATAGAATAGAAATAAATAAATCTTGAAATTTTTAAGGGATACTCAAAAAAAAAGCGTATACAAAAATAAAAAACAGTACGAAGAAATGGTTCAATTCATGTTGAAGCATCCTGACTTCGCAAAAGGTCATTTGAATGTTCCAAACGCTCGAAATAATTCAAACTGGCTGGAAAAAAGTAAATTTGTTTAAACGTCGCTATAGATATTCTTAACAAGCTATTTGTAAATATTTGTTAGGTTTGGGCATACTCCAAAAACTACGTGAAGGTTAAATGCCGTCGAAACCGAAGCAGTATTTCCGGAACAGGTGGTGAACCAAGCCGATACACCATCATCAAATAAAACTTCCAATAAAGATATGTATATTGATGATATATTCAGAATCAGAATTTTCCTTTCTGGAACTGATTAACAAAAAGTCCACTCCACAGCATCCGGTAAGAAAAGCGTTAAATAAGGATTCCCTTTTGGAACGGCAGGTAGAAAACCAAATAGCCTACCAAGATAATTCGACAAAAATTTTGAAGTATCTGAAACAATTTGAAGGAGTACAAAAATATTTGGAAAAAAGCTCAGACACTCAAGAACGCCAGTATAAACTTGAAATAGAAAAACATGAGCTAGAAAAAGAAAAGTTGAGCTAACAAAAGTTTTTATTAAAAAAAAAAAAGAAAAATTTTAACTCAAAAAGATAAATGGGATTGAAAAATCAAAACTTAGACTAAAACATCTAGAACTAAAAAAAAGTATTGTAGATATAGAGCTAGATAAACGTAACGTATAAAAACAGAATTTTTAATTAGGTTTTCATTGAAATTGATTTTTTTATTTATTTTGTTTTTATTTCTGTTTTCATTTAAGTTTTACTTGGCGCCTTCATTGTTATATTGAAATTTAAACTTGCTTTATTCCTAGTGAATAAGTACACTATTATTTTACTAATCACTTCCCATATTGTTTTTTATTTCATCTCTTATAGTTTTCGCTATAACACTAAAAATTGTATTTTCAGTGTCAGTTTATTTTTGTCATTGGAAATTTTCGTCCATTTAGACATTTTTGTTGCACTGCCCCCAAGTTTTCCTAACATTTCCAATTTGTTTATAAATACAACTCTGCCTTCATTTCGAACGAGTTACATAGTACAGTTTAGCTTTCGATTCAGAATTCATTCTCGAAAAATTATACTTTTCGAATCGAAATACGCGGTAACCCCCTGCTGTTTTATAAATGTTTGTGTATTGGTTTGTGCAGGGTAGAAGCTGGTTGAAAAATTATGCCAGAAAAAAACCTCTCTCCTCACCACAAAATGCCTACAAGCTGCCATTTTGTGCCTGCATAGACGCCTTTTGCACATTGAAATTTGTTTCGAAACAAATTTCAACACTCTTGAGTTTGTAGGAGAGAGGAGAAAAACGAGCGGGGGTGATTTTAGAATTTAATGTACTCAGAAATTTGCTTTGTTCTTTATTCGTATATGCACAGAGTTGTATTTAATTTCACATTTTCTTTTATTTTTTGTTCCGCATAGAGAAGTTAACATCTTGACTGCCGCGGCAACTTTCAGAAAACTGGCCAATAACGACAATTTGATTTTTCACATTATATTACTAAAAACTATTTTTAGATCGTAGATATCATCAAAAGGCAAAAATGATATTTTTTAGGAGAAAAAGTGGGTAAGAGATGACTCGTAGTTAGTCAACGGTGTTAATATAAAGCTCCTTTATTTAAAATATCATTAGTCTTTGTTGATTTTGTGTTTGAAATCAAAACATTAGCAAAAGAAAAATTTCAACGCCAAACAATTAATTAAAAAAGGTTGAAAAAATAAAAATAAAAAATATTAAAGAGAATATAATTTAAATAAGATAAATATATTAAAAAATAATAACACATAAATATATAATATATTATAATGTAATAACAAATATAATATTCATATAATTTTCATGTCTTGTATTTGAATCTAAATCACAATGCCAAACAAAGTTACAACTGTCAAAAACAGCAGAACGACGCGATAAAAGAAAACAAAATTTCTGAAATTAATTTTTTACGTCCAAAAGCGAAAGAAATTTTAGAAGAAAATGCAAAAAAGTTTCGCGCATTTGTTTCGAAACAAATTTCAACGTGCAAAAGGCGTCATAATTATGCTCGTGTGAATTTGTTCAATCACAATAAAATTAAATAACAAATGTTTACATTTTTCAAGTGTAGCCAATCGCTATATGTGAAAATCGCCGAAATGATGTACATACCTTAAAATAGATGTTAAATGTAAAATTTGGAAATCGATTATATATAAATTATATGACTTATTTTAGGTATAATTTGAAAATTTGTATAATTTACACAGATTTTTAAGATTTTTATGACACTTTGGTTCGAAATTTATCCTCCAAAGTGATTGAATTCCAAAATGAACTATACCTTTGTAAAAGAAAAATTGGAATTTTAATTTTGCTGTGTTTAATCCCTATTGCAATCACTCGTAACGTCCACTTCAAGAGTTCCATTCATAACATTGAAAGCTGAATATTTTCACTGCTTATTTTCAGAAACAAAAAACAAAGTTTTCGTGAAAATATGCAAAAAAAAAAATCCAAGATCACTGCAATAAAAATTCAAAATTTTCTATAACAAAAACAACTCCTTATTTGTATGTATTAAAGAGTTAGGTCGTTTCAGAGAAAGAACTTTTTCTTTGAGGTTAAAAAGAACTACAATTTTGTTGAAAAAAAAAAAAAATGATTACAACCATTCAATCAGGATTACTACTTAGCTTCTCACATGTTCCGTGTTGTGTGTGTTTATTTGTATCCATCAATGGCGGCAACCTACTAGTCTATACCCAACGACAAATTTTTGAGAATCTTTTTCATGGCAATTTTGTTTACTCTCAGAGTTTTTGCCAAAATCTGCAGAGAAGTAGCCTAAGAAATACTTTTTGAATTTTACAAATGTCTGACATGGATTTCGAACCGTGGCCTCACTTTTAATAAGCCATCTCACTACCTACTAGCCTACGACGAATTCACATAATACAAATGTATATTTAATTTAATAATTGTTGCTATCTTTCAATATTTACCGTTACTCATCATACTATAAATTTTTTATACTTTGAATAGCTTTAATGTAGAAAAGTATAGCAGTTGATATATGTATGCATTCATGTGTAATTAAATTTCACACTCTGAATGTACGTACCAACAAAAACGTTTGCACAAAATAAATTATTTATTTACTTCAAATTTTATTTCATATAATAAGGTTTTGGTGATTAATTTTTGCCAGTAGACAACACAGCATTGAACAGCTGTTATCTGCCTCTGTCTGACCGTACGTAAAATATATAAGAGCAAATAAATTCAATTAAAAAGTCACTATAGATTTGATACATATGTTCATATAGATTGAAAACATAATTTACCAATTTGGTGTTTATTAAAAAGCCATACTGATACTTGAATTAAATTCAAATTTCGAAAATTTATATGACATACTTGTTTGAGAAGCGGTAAGGTCAGACGGAAAACTAAATAAATTTCGGATAATATTACAATATAAATAGTAGAATATAAATATTAGTAAAGATTTAAAATTAAACCAACTTACATCATCCTTTAAACAGTTATGTATTTTACATGTTTTCGAAATGCAACAAAATATTCCACACATTTCCAAAATTTGATAGCACTATATTTAAATAAAACACCTTTTAATTGTTGTAATAAGTGTTGTCACTGCGAAGATATAATTTTTCCACTTTATTTACAACCAAGTGCCTATTAAATTTTAGCGATTTCACTGCCATTGAATTTACTTTACCGTTGTTTTCATGTTCCATTTTTGTCTTTCAATTTTAAACACACCCTCTTTTTAACATACTCATAAATATTAATAACCAACTCTGTTTTCAATAGGCGTCACACTTTTCGTTCAACAAAACATTATGTAAAATTCCATCACTGAAATTTATTTTTATTATGAAGACAATTCGAAAACAAAAATTGAAACAAAGTTAATTTGAAATTCATGCCGCCTCCCACCAATCAATGTCATTGCGTTTAGAGAAAAAAGACGTAAAACTGACAAAATTAATTTTCAAAATTATTTTAGGTTTTAAAGCTTACGTGAATTATTCAATAATCACTTGAAAACAAATAATGTTGTCAAAGAAACTAAAAAAGAACAGTTTGTTGGCCACTGAATGAGAATTTTTGATTATTTTTTATAACAAATTATAAATGTAAAACAACTACGAATGACAAATAGCGCATTTTAAGATTTTTTAACAGAATTTCATGCATATAACGTTGTAACACCGCTATTTAATCTTACGACTTCTGTTTAAAAATTGAAGTCGCCGTAGTCTAGTAGATAGTGTATTGGCTTATTAGACGTTAATTTCGGGTTCGTATACCAGGTCAAACATCAAAACGAAATATGAAAAAAATATTTCTTCGGCAATTTCCTCTTAGCAGATTTCTAACAAAAACTCTGAAAATAAATAAACCTGCCTAAAAATTAACGCACACGACATGTGTGGTGTGAGAAGCTAGGCCGTAATACCGACTGAAGGGTTGTTAATGGCCAATTATGTATGTATTTAAAAATACATCGACGGATTTTTGAAGATTTATTCCTTTATGACTATTGAGAAATACATGTAATTTTTTCCTAACAGTTATTTGACCCGTGCAAAGATTCTCTATTGGATATTTTAGGCATTGCGTAGTAGATTGAGCTATATTTTTTGTTGGCTAATGGATGGACATTCAGTTTACTCTAAACGAGTATTTTGATAATAAAAATTCCCATTTCATTTTTTTGCTAATAGTCATTATCCCCAAAATTGCGAGACATTCAAAATATTTCAAATCATCAGAAGTTATAAAGATGGAGTGTGTTCGGAATGTAGTAAAGAGAAGCAATGAACTAAAAGTGGAGTAGATATCATAAAACAATATAGTGATTCGTATGACACAAGGAACGAATACAAGGACAACAGTAAAGAAAGTGAAGAAGACAATATTTTAAAAGTAAGAGAAGGACAAAAGAGAAAAATACCGTTATTAAATTCAGGAAGTGTACACGATTTTGAAACCCAATATACTGAAATTGTGATTGATGGTTCTATTTGACAAGAAACTAAACAAGGCTCAACACTTTGACGAGCTACAATTTATAATTTTTTAGAGAGTTTGTAGATGCCAAACGAGTTCTGCAACCTGAATAGAATCTTATTCTGCGAAATATTATCTTTTATTACAAAATATCAACATTTGTTAGCAAAAATATTGGACAGTATTGCATTCTTAAGTTTTCTCAATCTTATAACTATTTTCGTATTTATTACTTAATAAATAATCGAAATTGTGTGTGAAATATTAGACTCAATAATGACATGCCTGAATATCATATAATGTCGGAAAGGACTTCATATGCTACTAAAATTTAAGTAGTTCAACATTACTATATCAACAATCCAAAATCATTGATATGCAACTTTTTTCAGATGGAATCATTAAACTTGAATTGAGAAAAATTCCTCACAGAGAGGGAGGTATTATCTGCATTGTTGTATAAACTTAAGAGAATTGTTAAGTAACTATACCACTTTTGTTCTGAGTTCTTGTAATAAGAATGGAGACCTGTAGTTAGAGTTATATAATGACTACAATTTAAAGATAGTTGTGTCGATTTTCCATAAATGCATAAAAAAATTACATAAAAATTATATATTGCATCGTAATCAAAAATAGATTATATTTACCTATACCTATCTGCGCCGTGGTCTAGCAGGTAGTGTGTTGGCTTATTAGACGTAAAAGCTAGGGTTCGAGTCCCAGGCCAGAAATCAAAACAAAATACAAAAAGTATTTTTTCGGCGATTTCCTCTCAGCAGATTTCTGGCAAAAACTCTGAGAGTAAATAAAATTGCCATGAAAAGTTTCTCATAAAATCTGTCGTTCGGAGTCGACTTTAAACTGTAGGTCCCGCTACTCATGTATAAAATTAATACACACAACATAAGTGGTGTGAGAAACTAGGTCAATAATTCTGACTGATGGGTTCTAATAACCAATTATGTATGTATCTGCGAATATATATAAGCGCGTTTAAAATATAAGAATTGAGGAAATAAGAACTAATTTGTTACTTGACGTTGTTTAAGCTTCGATTGAACATTGAGTTGAGTTATGTAGAAACATGACTACTATACTCGACGTTTAAAATAAAATTGTGAATTCGTGAGATCGGGTTTACAAAAAGGTAAGAAGCGAGTGACAGTATAATGTTAAATCTAATCCATAACAAAGTGATATAAAAGTTCTGTTCTAGTTTCTGAAAACTATAAAAAACTTCGAGAGGACATAACAAAGAGAAACGATGTATAAAGCGCAAATCAAAAGGCAACAAAAAAATTAGCAAATGCAGCGCAATGTCTGTTCGAAAATGACTTTTGCGCCAATAATTTTGCAAGGCACATACAACGACACCAGAAATTGGCATCACTTTGACTCAGAGACTTTCGAGAAAATTTAAATAGGCGGAGAAATCCAAGTGATTAAATTTTGCAGCAATGATAGGTGTAATAAAATGTTCTATTCAACATACAAGTACTGAAGACACAAACTGTTTTTCCGAACCGAAACCGAACATCGATCAAATAAATATATCCTCCATTTTTTTATTAGTTTTGTTTCTCATTAATTTTTCATTTGATGTGCCATTCGTTTTATTTTTAAGTATTTAAAGTCTTATTCCTATTTTTGCTGCTTATAACCCACTGTAATTTGATTACATTTTGTGACTTAATTTGGTTGTAACCCATTAGCTTTTATTATTTGTTTCTCGCTTATATTCTTTTCATATTTATAATGTTGTTGCTCTTGTTATAAAAACATTGGTACATTGGAAGCGAGAAACAGTGAGCTTCTTCTTTGCATTATAACTGGTTTAGTTTAAATATTTTTTAATAAAGAGATTATTGGTAATATTAATTCCGAGCGAACTATTTGTTTTGTTTAATTCTTTATATACCTCCCGATATTGGATCAAGCTTTGAGAAATGTATTTTTTAAACTTAAGAGCACTTTCAACATTTGGATCATTTTGTAGAAAATAGTTTTCTAATTTCCGGCTTAATTTAAGAAATATTTTATGATGACATTTCAACGATTTGTGAATCATCTTCATCAGACTCATTATTTTCATCATAAGTTTCATTAACTATACAAAGTTCATCTATATCCAATTCTTTGTCAACCATTAGTTCAAAAATATTTTCTTCAGCAAAGTCAACAAAACCTTCAGCCTTGTTCTGACTAAATCAATTACTTGTGTTCGTTCACGTTCTAAAAGATCACTAGAATTATTACTATCACATATTCCGATCCATAATTTTTCCAGCATCCCTTAAGCGTTGTTTTTTTTTTTTTTTGTATCAGCAAATAAATGTTGTTTTAGATATTGTATTACTATAAATTGTATCAAAAGTTTATTTTCATTTAAACAAAAAAATCGTTTTACACGAGAAATAAAAAAATCGTGCAAAACAAAGGATAGGTGTACTGGAATTCTACAGTTAAGGATATTCAGCAACTCCGTTGCGGATTCCACCTAGTATTCTAAATGGTTATTGAATGGAATATAATATGGAATTAACTAAATATTAGACTACATAGTTCATTATTAGTTATTATATAAAATTCATTATGTTCAAACTAGGTTTTAACACTAAAATTATTTAATAAAAAGTGGGTAATCCATAAATAAATCATTTCCATATGTTTACAGAACTTCCATAGACAAGGGGATGTCCCCATATTATATTTATTTTTTCTAACAGCAACAGAAGTTTAGTGGAACATAAAGTTGCGTACGAACTTCTCTTAACATCTTACATTTGTGTAAGCAACAATTATCTACTTACTTTTGATTACAAAGAAAGAAAATAAAACTTATACTAAATTCTATAACTATATTATGGTAGAAGTGGCTGTCCCCAAAGTGTTATATTAATTGTTAATTGAATTAAACCTAACTACATAAATTGTACTTACCGCAATTATACTTACCTGATTATTATGATATTATATTTCCTTAAAATTACATTGAATTATATTTAATTAAAATTAAGTAATTAAAAAATACTGATATAACCACCATGAAAAAAAGAGAAAAGAAATTGATAAACCCTATTTCTTTCTTTCCGAAATTTTCACATATGTGTCAAAGTGGTTCATGCTAGATTCTAGCTCTATCCATGTACACGAACTTTTATATTATAAAGTCCGGCAATTTTTTCATATGGATTTCAGTTTTGCATAGGTATAAGAAGTTTTAAATTTAATTCATATGGGAAGTATCACGCCCCTTTTCCTAGTCAGCGAATTTTTATCTAAAATATTCATATTGATACTAAAGTGGATTCGACAAAATTTTAGGACTGTTATATTTTCTTAGATATATTAATTTAATATTTTTATAGGCGGTGACGCGCCCATTACAGCAAGTCTGCCCATTTTGTTCATATAGATGTCAAAGTTGTCCGTACACAATTTGAGGAATCTAGCTGTTGCAGTTTATGAGATACGACACATTAAATACTTATTGGGTATGTGGGCGCGGCACCTTGCCTACTTAAAATTTAAAAATAAAATGTAGCATATAGTTCCTTCCAGACATACAGGAGGGTACTGTTAAAATTTCATTAAAATCGGTGCGGCCGTTTTTATATATATAGATTCATATATTCATATAGGAGGTGCCACGTCCCTATTGCTAGTCAGTCCAGTTTTGTCTAAAATATTCATTTTGATACTAAAGTGGCTTCGACAAAATTTTAGGAGTCTAACTGTTATACATTCTTAGATACACTAATTTAATATTTTTTATATAGGATGTGTCACGCCCACTATATATAAATAGCCTATAGTTCCTTCCAGACATACAGGAAGGTACTGTTAAAATTTCAAGAAAATCAGTCTAGCCGTCTATAAACTTCAAAGAAACCCATAAACGAATAAACACACATTAATTTTTATACTATATATAGATTACTGTCGTTTGGGGAAGCATGTTCATGGTATAGGCGATTCACATAATCCTTTGCAGATATATCGAAACCACTATCCGCATTGATGAAGAAAAATGCTTTATGGTGTTAGGGACCGTATCAGCAAAAATCTTTTCAACGTTTGCAAAGCATGTTCACATTGGTACTAATATTGAAAGAAGCTACTGATGTTGAGCCATTTATCCTGAAAACATATGTCAGTGGTTACGCTCTGGGTGCAGATTTACTCCAGAACGCAACTATTCTACGATTGAGCGTGTGGCTTTTGCCATTATCTGGGGTGTCCTTTAAAATGGCTAAAGAAAATTAAAACCCCGACTGGAAGGTTGGGCCTTTGAGCTCTACAACTGCAAGCTTTCGACACTCTGATTGAATATAAGGCAGATAAGACAAATGTTATTGCTGATACTCTTTCCAGGTCTCCAAGTAAAGTCGACTATGATGATTCAAAATGTGAAATTTGTGCTTTTGCCATCGAATTACCAAAAAAGAATCCAAGTGAAATAAAAGATGGTCAGCTAAACGATCCTCAACTCAAAAATTGCTTTGAAATATAATACCGAGGACCGAGCCTACTGGATGAAGGGAGGCTATATTATGAATGATGGTGTTCTCTACTGTTACAATAATGAAGACTCTGATGATGCCCAGCTTATGATACCCATGGAAGAAAGCGAACAAATCTTGAGGTACTACCATAATGACGAAACTATGGCATAGAGATAACGATGCGTAAAATTACGGCAAGATATTACCTCTAAAGGATTTCAGTGAATTTTTATATTAGAGAATACTGTAAGCAGATGGTGAAATTATTTTCTTTAAAATTACTACAGCGGAAGCCTGCTCCAAATTTTAATCGACTTTAATGACAACGGTGTTCAATTCATCTCGGCTATAATGCAGAAAGTCATCTACTGTTTCAACGTTGAACATTTAACTTGGTTAAAGTTTTTAGGAATGCCAAGGAAAACGTGTATAAGCAACAACATCACAACAAGCAGAATAGCAATAGATTGGAAATAGGATCGAAAGTACCTCTTCAGATAATTGCAGGAAGAAGAACTACTACATACGTGATTTTCATGGGCAATATTAACTTTTTCATTCAATAAATTAATAAATACTGGTAATATGTACAAAGCTCTGCAAAAAAATAAAAATAAAAATATAAGCAATATGTCTTATTTGATTTTGATATATTTAGCTTCTTACTTACCTTTTGCACAAGAAATTATATTCATTGTGACCAAAAACCACACAAATTTCGATTAATAATGAAATATTTACGAATTTTTATAATTTTCATTGAAAAAATTAAAAAATATTCTAAATTTCCCCTTTTTAACACAAAATAAATGTTTGTTATAACCTTTTTTGTCTCCCTATAGCTTAGCCAGTGTATTTATGTTATGAGAGTTTTTCAAATGTCATAATTTCCGTTTCTGTGTTATTCTGTGCCTTCTACCTTCCAAATTGAGTTGGAAACCGTATATTTTGTCTATGTTGTAAATGCAATTCCATCTTGGCCTTCAGTTGAGAAGTCCTTAGTAAAAGTAACAGAAATCAGAAATTATTTAAATATAAATATTAACGAAATTTTTGATGAATTCAGTTACGGAAAAAATTATGCAAATGCTGAATAAAAATATTGACACACCATTAAATTCCAATAAAAAGTGAGTTGAAATTTTCAAATTTCTTTATATAAACATCCGGAAATTACAAGATTCCTCATTCTCTTTGCCAGTGCCCAAAGTATCAACAGAGTTTTTTCTACGTTTAGCAATATATGTTTTTCTGAAAAATACCAAATGGGACTAGAAACTTTAAAATCTCTTTTGACAATAAAATACAATTTTAAAATGGACTGTTCGGAATTTAAAACATTGTTATCTAACAGGAACAATAATTAAAAAAAAATACATTTTGTAGAAAAATATCAGAAGTAAATTTATACACATAAATACGTCCATATGTATGCGCAATGTATAAGTTTATGTTAGTGTACATTATTTGTACCTATTTATGTCTGTATTTTAAACATTTTTATATAAAATATTAATTATACTAAATTAATTTTTTTGTTTTTAAATTTTTTACCGTACTTATAACTCATTTACTCTACAGCGAAATCTAGATTAGATTTCAAATCTTGCTCAAAATATAGGTCTTTTACATTGAAATGAAACTTAAAAAAAAATAATGATATAATAATATTACATCTTATACCAATTATTTCTCTTACAATTTTATTAAATTTATTTTATAATTTAAATAAAAAATTTTTCCGCACTTATTAGTTTTGTTTTTAAATTGAAATAACATTTTTTTCCTACGCAGCGTTGTATTTTTAAATACTATTTGGCAAAACATATAGTCGCATTACTATTTTTTACTAGATTTTGAGTAGATTTTCCCGAAATCTACTAAATAAGTAGATTTTGTTTTCTATGGGAAATCAACTAGATTTGGCTCGAAATCTCATAAGTACTAGATTTCGCTGTAGTGTAAATGGGGTATTAGTGTACCGGACGGGCAATTGGCATTACGGTTAGGTTGTTGATTGTTTTTCTATTTTTTGGCATTGTTCTTCATGAACAATTATAATCTTAGGAACAAGATTCTTTCAATCTTATAAATTAATTATAAATCTAATATTTATTTATGAAAGGTAGTGTAAGTGTTGCCAGAAACCTCTACATAACCTTGACCAAAGTCCAGTTTGGTATGGATAGATAATATCACTCAAACGAGTGCCAAACTCAAAATTAACAAAGAGTGTTTCGACCTCTAAAATCTCTCGAGGCAAAGATATTGCTCGATAAAATCTTCATTTTGGTGTTAAAAATTGTAATAAAAATATGAATAAGTCAAAATAGTTATTTAGAAAACAGTACAAGATTGGGAACGAAACACTTTATTTTTATGTTAGTAAAAAAATTGTATACAATAAGTTTATGTAAAATTTTATGAAATATTTAGTATATATTCATAATTGGTCGTTACAAGCCTTTAGTCAGGATTACGACCTAGTTACTTGTTATTTAATATAGAGTAGTTAAATTAAAATAAAATTTTTTCTTTAACACATATATTGTTAATTAATTTTGTTAAAAGAATACGAAAATTTAGGCATAATTCCTGAATGTTGTAAATAGGCTGTACAATACGCGCAGTGTTGATTTCAAATCCATATTTACAATGTCTAGAAAAATACAGGTAAAGAGCGAATTATTTATATAAATATATTTTTATCTATTTATTTTTTAGTCTTACCTTCAGGTCGAGCCTTAGGTTTTGGTAATCCTGCATCTTGCATTAAATCAAATGAAAATGCCACATTGCTTACCATCTGTTCTGTATCTTGAGGAGTTAGATGAAACTCGTAAAGAGGTACAAAAAATCCTCCAAGTAGGCCCATTAAGAGGCACAAATAAACACCATCATGAAAATCACTGTTCAAATCACTTATTTCGAAATTTAACTTTGATAAGTGTTTGTTTACAAAGGTAATAAGCGATTTTTTAACAACAGCTAATTTGTCAGGAGCGCAATCAAAGAGAGTATCGAAGGCATCCTTTTCACACCGCATACCAACATCATCGTATTCAGAAGTAATTTGTTCTTGAAATTTTCTGTAAATAAAGTATTATATATACAGGGTGTAATATTAAAAATAAAACTATTTACTGCGCATTAAGTACACCACCACTCTTTTGTGCAATAACTACTGTAACAAATACATTTTCGGGTAAACGTACTGGAGCTCTGAAATGCCGAACCAAGGCAACTAGCAAGTGCAATATAGCTACTATATTTTTCGAATGAACACTTTCTACTGACCACTTCGGTATTTTTTGATGAAAACCTAAAGTCTAGTATTATAAATAAAAAGTTTTAAAAAACACTCATACGCATTAATATCACTTTATGTACAAAATAACTTTGAGTTAAAATAAGTATAATCAAGTATGAACTAAGTATATCTCTGAAAAGAATTTATTATCAAAAATATTTTCATAATTATAAGTAAATAATTTATTTTACTATTGTGTTTTATTGAAAATCGTACTGAAAAACATGAAAATCTCTGTTTTGACGACAAACATAACAAATACATATCTTTTACCGAACAATTTTAGTATTTTTAGCATTAAGTATAAATGCACAATTTAGTTTAATACATATTAAGTAAACAATCTTAGAGATACGGGATTTATCACAAAAGCGGAACATCTTTTAAACATTTATAAAGATTAACTCTTTTCTAAATGAAACTGATTAGAAAACTATTTTTGTGTATTTATCGAAACTCATAAGCGTTAGTGGAATTATTTCAGTATACTTTAGATAATATAGTACATAATTCTATAATACACTCAGGTCTCGTTTTATGCGATAGATGTGTTCCAAAAAAAAAAATATCATAAACTGAATTTTCATAAAACGATACTCTAGCTTCATATAAAAATTAATGATTCGTTCCAAAATCCTGAAAAACCGCACAAATTCAAATCTTGATTGAAAAATTATAAAAAAAAAATCAACAAATGCATATATATTTCATTTTCTTAAAGAATAAAAACAAAAACTTCAAAAAAATAAACAAAAATAAAATATTAATTCTTTATTTAAAGGAAAGAAAAAAAGGAAAAAAAAATCTTTTGAAGGCTTTTATTGGCATAGTTAGGTCAATATGATGCTAATCAATCACCTTTCCAATTGGATTTAAACTAGAGCGATTGATTTTCACATGCTATTCGGCATTGAGATCTGATAGTATTAGGTGTCAGGCTCAAACTACAAGAGGGTCCCATAAAAAAAGCTTTTCAAACCGCTTTCTGATTCATCAGCTTTGCTCATTACAACCCTACAGTTAGGGTTAACAATAATGATTATATCAGCGGTGCAAACTTGGTTTAACCTTAAAATGATGCGAAAGTTTAAAAATATCATAGCATTTTAAAATCTATAAAATTTGAAAACAAAATTTGTTCATTTAAAATCGCATAAAAAAATCCACGTAAAACGAAACCCGAGTGTATTTAATAACGACCAACCATATTTACAAAAAAAATTTTGAAGCTTTTATAAGAAAAATGTCTTGAAGTCATTCAAAATACATTATTTAAATCTGTAGGCATTACTTAAAACTAAATAACTTAAAGTGCGTACAAATCTACTTTAAAAAGTCCTTTATTTATTTATTTTGTGTGTTTACCAATAAAAGTCGATCAAACTATAAATGGTGCAATAATGTTTACAATTACGATTTTTTTTGGTTTTAGCAGTTAATAATTGATTGCAATTACAAAATAATCAGAATTCCTGGCCATTAGTCTAAATAATCAAAAAGAATCCAAATGTAATCAAATTGTTTTCAATAATTCTATTTGATTATTTTCAAATATTCGAAAAGAATTGAAAGTAATTATTGAAATTAATTTGATTATTTTTGGATAACTTTTGATTCTTTTGAATTATTTTTAGATTATTTTGTAATCGTAATCAATTAGTAATTCAAAAAAATTGTCCTTAGAAATTTAACAGGTAAGATATATACATATGTATGCATTTAATAGAATTTTATTTGTTTTTCCTAGAAGAAGAAAGTCCATCAATCATTTATCTTTTTTAATTTTTTTTTTGTCGTAAGTGAATTAAAATAATTTACGAATGGAGTTATGATATTACCAACAAGAAAAAACCACACCTATCTCCAATTCATCCAGTTTGGAGTTGGGGTGCATGACTCAAGGTTACCCTAATATCGCGGAAAGGCTTGTTTTAAACTGATGTCTCTTGTATGATCTTTGCGACCCTTCCGATATAGCCTCTTAATCTGGAGTTTTACGCTATCCGTTCTTATCAGATGATTTGCAGTTTGGAGTCTAATCCGACTGTATACCTGAGCTTCATTGATACCTGGTCATCTCAGTAAGTAACAAGTTTTCTTACCATGTCCTTCCGATACTAACAGGGGCTATGTTATGAACCTCCCTTCCCCCTCAGTCATACGAACTACATATATGAACAAAGACGAATTGAAAAACAAGAACATGAAGGCGGCAGCAAACATTGATGACAACCTAGCTATTGAACATAGACATGACGCATGCCTTCTCGCGAATTCAGCATCAAACAGAACGGTGGAAAACCAGCACGTGGGTAGCTGTTAACTCGCCCTAGTCTAGACGAAAGGCCCGAGTTCGAATCCCATGAGATGCTTCTTAAAAAATCTTTCTTTCGGAGTCGACTTTAAACTGTAGATCCCGCCACTCATATATAAAATTAACGCAAACAACATAAGTTGTGTGAGAAGCTAGGACGTTGTACAATAGGTCAATTCGACCACCGGGTACTGTACTTGTCAGAATTGACAAGTACACGTCCTCTAAGCTAACCTAATCTAACTGGTATTAAGAAAAATAAATGCTAGTCTTCGGATAGCAATTGACCAACTATCTATGATTTGATGTGATGTTAACCTTATAGGTAGCATTAATTAGAAAAATATAACTTTTTCCAACCTTTAAGACCTCTCCTCCATTTATGATTTTTGTTGGTATGTTGAATTGATTGGCAACACTGTCTGAACAATGTGATCGCCGTTAACTTTTTTCTTTTTACATTATATTTAGTACTCGCTTTCTAAACCTTGAATTGTTAAGTCGCAACTTTCAAAAAAAAAAAATATTTTTGTTTAACTGAAATATTAAAACAGGTTATGGGCCCAGGACATATTTGAAAAGTTTTTTTGAGCAAATGGAAATTGCGGAACTAAAAGTGTTTGTGAAAATGTTTTCACCATACTAGATTGAAAAATTGGATAATGACAATTACAGCTGGTGTGCGCAAAAGCACAGCGTCCTCGTTCACAGTGTTTATTGGAAAATTGTGAACGGTAGCCTTAAAAGAGCTTGGGATGAAAACGATGATCAACCAAGCTTGGTTACGTCTGGATGAGTCATATAAACCTAGAGGACCTATCCAGAAAGTGTCGCTGTACAAAAGGCGGTTGAATCTTAAGATGCCTGAGGGTGATGACGTGAGTAAACACATGAGTTTATTGAATTGGGCGAAAAACTCGCGGAAACAGGCATTATCATCCAAGATGAATTATTAGTAATTATATTGCTGTGCAGCTTATCTGCGGAATTCGAGTATTTTGTTGTTGCTATCGAGACGCGATATATCTTGACAGTTATCTGCCATAGGCAAAAATTTTTGGAAGAAGGCAACAGACACAAGAAGAA
This sequence comes from Sarcophaga peregrina, assembly GCA_014635995.1. Lineage (NCBI taxonomy): Eukaryota > Metazoa > Arthropoda > Insecta > Diptera > Sarcophagidae > Sarcophaga > Sarcophaga peregrina. The sequence goes on along the minus strand of CM025790.1, from coordinate 76,079,992 downwards.
AGAGAGATTCAGCATCAACAAATACAAACACACAACATGCATTTAGTATGAAGACTTCTCAGAGTGAAAAGCCTAAATTGCGAAAATATATCAAATGCAAATTCAAAGGCAAATGCTTCAACTGTGGTCTAACGGGACAATTTGCAAATAAATGCCATAAAGATAAAAACAACCCCAATTATTGCGCGCGAGACACAAATGCAATGAAACAGACTGAATGGTGCGTCGACAGTGGTGCGATTGTGCACATGTGTTGTAGCAAAAAAATATTTACAGATTTCGTGGAACGCGATGAAATTATTTCTTTGGCTGGCGACAAACAAATTGCCGCGAAAGGAAACGGTGATGTAGAAATTTGAAATAATAATGATTTGGCGATTAAATTCCAAAATGTTCTTTTTTCGCCAGAACTAAACATGAATTTTATATCAGTGAAAAAGGTTGAAAAAGGTTTAACAGTAATATTTGATTCAACGTTTGCAACTATACGAAGATTAAATGGCACAGTGGTACTGGAGGCTTCAGAATATGATAATTTGTTCTTGACTAGAAGCAAGACTGAAACTTTGGTTGCTGCTAGTAATATGGGCCAAATTTGGCACCATCGATTTGGCCACGTTAATCAATCATTGTCTGGCATGTTGAGGAAATCAATGATATTTAAAATGGATATGAAAGAATCTTCCAATACGGGACAATGTAGAACGTTAATGCTGTCCAAAATTCACGTTGCTCCGTTTGTTTCCACATGAGTCTGAGACCAGATCGGGAAACGTATTGGAACTTATTCACAGTGACGTGTGCGGCCCATTCAATGTTAACTCGCTTGGTGGGTCCAGATATTTTGTCACGTTTATAGCCGACCATACAAGGCGAATATTTGTTTATTTCAAAAAGGACAAGAGCGAGGCTTTGAAAAACTTCAAAATGTTTAAACAACATGTGGAAAAACAAACTGAGCGGAAAATTAAGGCTGTTAGAAGTGACAAGAGCGTGAATTTGTCAACAATGTATTTGATTAATTTCTGGAGAACTTTAGTGGAAATGCCACGATCCATCAAAATTTGTCCGCTGTGGCGGTGAATACTTCAGTATATTTACGGAATAGATGCCCAACTAAGATATTAGGTGGTAGGGCACCTTATGAAGTCAAACGTACAACTTCTAAGAACATTTATTTCTTATGCTGTATCATTAAATAAAGTTGGTACTTACAAATTCGAAGCCAAGCTGGCCAAGGCTTATCGCTTCTTTGATGAAGATAACCGAAAAATAGTTGAACGTCGAGATGTTTCATTTGAAAACATCAATGAGAAAACAGATGAACAAATTCGAAAATTGCTGAAGATTGTGTGAATATTGATATTGAAGATTGTAAATCACGCCATTTAATCAACAATGTTGAAGGTACATCTTTGAGCATTAATTCCGACAGTGTTCCGGATGAAGATTCACATGACGGTGATGACTTTACTGGTTTTGTGACTTCCGAAGAGGTGGAAGAAGGCAACAGTAAAGTGAATAAGATGAAAGTGGTAAAAGCTGCAAAGAAAGGTAGACCACCGAAACGGAATACATTGAATAGCATGGTAGAGGAAGGTGTTCCAACCACTGTTGAAGAAGCTATAAATGGTCCCAACAGCAATAAATGGTATGAGATAAAGCGAATGGAAATGCAGTCACTAAACAAAAATTCGACCTGGTCATTAGTTGATTTACCCCTTGTAGCAAAGGCCATAAATTCTAAATGGGTATTCGCCATTAAAAAGAATGAACATGGTCAGATTAAGCGTTGCAGTCAGAGGTTTGGTGTAGATTACACGGAAGTGGTAAGATATTCCACATTACGGTTGGTGTTGGTGCTGGCAGTGCAGTGGAAAATGTATTTACATCAAACAGATGTCAGCTCAACGTACATGAACAACGAAATACATCACGAAATCTACACGCGACAGCCGGAAAAATTTATGGACCACTGATATCTGAATAAGGTACTCAAACTACATAAAGCAATTTACGGTCTCAAACAATCCGGCAAGGAGTGGATCGATAAGTTAGATTCGGTGCTAAAACAGGCTTGGAACGAAGCAAAAATGAACCATGTTCATATATATGTCTTCATTTCATAATCAACTAGTTGTAGTTGCTGTTTACGTTGATGATCTGTTGATTGGTTGTAAGGAAAAAGCCCAAGTATTGAGGGTGAGGAGAAGGTTCTTGCCTAGAATGTTCCTGTTACTGACAAGGGTCCCTTGCATCATTATCTTGGAATCAAAATTGAACGCGAAGGTGACACGGGCACAATTACTATATGTCAATCACAGTATATAAAGGATTTGCTTAAAGAATATGGCATGGAGAATTGTAAGCCAATAGCAACTCCGCTGGAGGAAAATCAAGTAAGTTATTCCAAAGATGAGTGCGAGTTAATAGACCAACATGATTACCAATCGATTATTGGGGTGCTTATGTATCTGGCAATTACAACGAGACAAGACAGACTTCATTCGAATTCTGCGTTATTTCCGCGGGACAACTGATATGAAAATTTCGTACCAAGCTGGTAAAAATTCAATGAATGGACACATAGATACTGATTGGGGTGGTAATGGCTTAGATCGCAAATTGTTTACTGGCTTCATATGTTATGTTGGTGGTTGTCCTATATACTGGGAATCCAGGAAACAATCTTGTGTGGCTCTGAGTAGCACAGAGGCCGAATATATCACCATGTCCGATGCTGCGAAAGAAGCAATCTTCTTAACAAGACTTTTAATAGAAATTAGTCGTCTGGTGAATCGTTCACACTGAATACCAAAGTCCAGAGAAATTTGCAACAAATCTAGTGTACCACAAGAGGGCAAAGCATATGGATATAAGGTTCCACCATGTATGAGAGGTCATCAGGAATACCAAGATGATATTGAAATACTGCCCAACCGAGAATATGATTGCGAACATTCTTACAAAGAATCTGTCGAAGATGAAATATTTACATTTTATGAAATTAATGAAATTTATATGAATACTTGTTTTAAAACGACATTCACATTTTGAAGCAGTTTTGGTATTTTAAATTGATTGGCAACCCTGTCTCAACAATGTGAACGCCGTTAACTTTTTTCTTTTTACATTATATTTCTTACTCTCTTTCTAAACTTTGAATTGTTAAAACGCAACTTTAATTTGTCAATAAAGAATATTTTTGTTTAACACGTTGTCTGCCACGTGTACCGTTTTCGGTGCACGCTAAACCCCATTTCTACGCCAAGCTGAACTTTTTAATTTAAAATGTTTATATCCAAAATTTAATTATTTTATGTAACATAATGATGTTTAGAGCAACTTTAGAGTGATGTACCGGTAACGGTACACGTGGCGTGGTCATTAGTTATCGGACCACTTTTGAACTTTTATTGAATACGACAGTTGTAAATGCATCGATTTTATATAATACAAGAAACAATAGTTTAATTTCACCTTTTAAAAGATAGAAAGTTACTGATTTCATATTCATGTAAGACAAATAATGATGTAATCAAACTTGAGTAAAATACGTTTTCTTTTTTGTACATTGCCCTTATGTCCCTTATTCTATATGAAATGAATTTAATTTTATGTTGTTATTTTGTGCATTTAGCCCTTTGAATAGTAATAATTTTAAAAATAACATAAATTTTTTCAAAAATAAAAAAGAACATGTATTTTTAGAGTAGTTATCGTGTACCGAAAATGGTACACGTGGCCTAGAAATGACACCTTCTCATAACCAGCTTGGCAGGGCACGTGTTAACTGAAATATTCACCCCTATCGTGAATATTATGGAAATGAGTTATTTGGGAGTAAACTTTTATTCAAATCCCAAAAAATCGGTATTGCGAATATATTGGGAGTTAAAGTTTTTATTGTGAATTAGTGATAAATGCTGTATAAACAAAAAATTTTTATTGTAAATTACCTCTCAACAATTAATCAAAGAAAAATACAAATATTAAAAAATGAGTTTATCTTCGTTTTTTGGTGCTGGAAGAGAAGAAACAATCCATCAAAAGGTTGCAGAAAAGAGCTATTAGATATGAATCGAATCCACTATTGCTCCCTGAGCTAAAATAAGGATTATAAATACTAAAATATTTACGTGACGGTAAATCCTTTACAAATTCGAGGAATATTACAGGGCTAACGCAGAAGAGTTCAAATACCTACTGAATGTGTCGATGGCAACCTTGCCCCACAGCAGTAAAATCTTTGCCATACCCCCCCCCCCCTCTTGCGGGAATTTCAAAAAAAGCTGAGACACGTATTTAATTAAATCGTCTAAAGATTAAAATATGTTAATTTGGCATTTTATTACAAACAACCCCGAACAAAAAACTCAAAAACCATTTTTTTTACAGAATATCCTTAAAAAACGAACATGAGTGATCGTCCTTGGACAAATTGTATACACTGTTGGACGCGCCTTAAAAAAACCTTTCTTATGATATAGATATTGTATATGTTGGTAAGGAAACAGATCCACAAATTAACAAAATATTCAAAAATAGACCGTTTTTCAAAATGGTCCAGCTCACGAGAGGTTGAATCTGGAGCCGAAATATTTGAAATGTTGTCTTAAAAAAGTCCAAGGTTCATTTTTAGAGGGGTACATCGAGCACTTTTTTTGGTGAGTCGCTCTAATGTACATATATACATAATTGGTCATTACAACCCTTCAATCATGATTACGAAATAGCTTCTCACACCACTTATGTTGTATGCGTTAATTTTACACATGAGTGGCGGGACCTACAGTTTAAAGTCGACTCCAAACGACAGGTTTTTGAGAAGCTTTTCATGGCAATTTTGTTTACTCTCAGAGTATTTGCCAGAAATCCGCTGAGAGGTAGTCGCCGTTTTAATGTCTGACCTGGCGTTTGAACTCGGCCCTTCCGTCTGCCTACAAGACTACGACGACTTTTGATGATAATAATTCATTGCTACCATCCCTTTCACCATACAATTAATGTGCTCCTTATTACATAAATAAAACATTCTTGTTCCCATTGGCAGGTGTTGGGAATTAATTTTACAAAATAATTCTTTGGAATAAACATTGTGATTGTGAATTCACTCCTAAAAAATTTTTTTTGGAATGGACTATTGTAGAGTAGCCCGGCAGTGACTTCTCCACAGTGCTCTCCACAGATCCTTAACTATGTCGAACCGGTTGAGAAGGGTACCAATGCTATATTCACCCTCTCTGGCGTATTTTTGCAGGGTTCAGAAAAATTAATGTATGAACACATAAATTTAAACATTTAAACAGACACGAGCGTACTTTTCATATTTTTTATTTTATGCTAACTTTCGCAAATGAGTAGATAAGAATTGTTTTCATTTTAAACATTCTTAAATGTAAACCTTTATTTTTTGTTTATGTACACATTCGCGTATATGAATTGTGAGAAGTCAGAAAGGTAAAACGCATAAATTTGAGAGGCCTTCTCATCGCTCTCAATAAAGTACATCCATATATATGGTATTGTTTCTTAATTTCATATGTGCGTGTTTGTTTTATTAGCTACTTTACAAAAATGAAAATTTTTGATTTTAATTTTTTCACCAACAAAATATGTTTTCTCATTCTTTTGCATTCAGTAGGAAAATGTATGAACAACTTGTGCCTGTGTTGTTGTCATAACGATTTACTTTAACAACTTCGCTGTCCAATTAGTCTTATATGACACAAGAGAGGATTGTAATACGATCATTGGTCACATGTGACTCATTTCTTTATACAATTTATGTGATGTTTTCCTAACACATGCTATTTCACTTGCCTGCCTGTTTGCATGGAAACCACAAATAAAATTGCGTGTTTTTGTTTGTGTTTGTATTATTTGCCGGTTTTATATGTGAGAATTTTTTCCCTTCTTACTTATCCAACGCATCATAAAAGGGCACAAAATTTTTGTTTTATCAGTCTGCACATATTCTTATTACATTTATGGTATCAACAGGACCGTAAAAAAATTTTACATTTCATTTTAGAATGCTAGTGCAAAATAAAACTTTATCCTCTTTCAGTTGTGAGATTTTTACAAAAATTTTATTTCTCAAAAATGTGCCTGAAAAAAAGTTTACTAATAGTACCACACAAGAATGAATAAAACAAACTTTTATTTTTGTTTGTCTTTGCTCACGAATGGAAGATAACAGAACAAAATATATTTTTTACTGATCGTGAGTGATAAGAGAGTGAACATTTGGTACCCTGGTTTTTGGTTCATTTTCCCTCCGTTTTCTATATCCTACTTACCTTTCTAACTATTTTCTTTCGCTATCCTCTCTCTCTTCCTAGAACGCATTTACAACGAGTCTTTTTGACCACTGAGTATTATAACTGTCCTAATATCGCAAGTACGCGTCCTTAAAACTAACCTAACCTAAAAAACAAGTATACTTAAAAACGTATTTTAGGTTTCAAGTGCAGATCTATAAAAGTGTTCTTTATCCAAAATTATTTTTTTTTTATAAATACGTTTATATTTATTCATATTAAAAATGCATTAATATTAAAATAAACAACATTAACTTATTAAACTATATGAAGCATACTTACATGGTTAACTGAGTTTAAAACAATATTTAGTTTTTGGCGTTGACCTTCTTCTGATTGCGTAACTTCGAGAACGTCAAGTTTTTTCCCCGTTAATTTTTCCCATAACTTGTGTAAAACCTTAAAATGTTTGTAATTTTAATATTCTCTACCATATGACAATATTTTATAAAACAACTGATGCGGACATGATTTAGTGAAGGACGAAATCGAAATGGATAAAGAAATCGTCAGTAAATAATTTGCATAAACGTTACCTGCCCATCGTACATATCTTCATCAATACTTTGAACAATGATACGTTGTTCAGCTAGTTCATCATTTATCCAATCGATTAAAATATGTTGAAGTTTTACCACTTCAGGATCATGCATAGATTGAGGGTCAATAACAGCACGTTGTTCGTGATCACCTTAAAATATTTAAGTAGATAATATTTATCTATGTTAGATAAATTTAATCCTTACGTAGAGCGTAATCTTCCGGTGGAATATCTAACTGACTTGGTGATCCTGGAGAGTCTATAGCATTTTTCCCTTCTTCTTGAACTTTTTGAACTAAGAAATAGAAATAATTTTGTACAATTGCATTTAGTTAAAGTGTGAAATAAGTAAATTTTCTTATTAACATAGTTAATTAAGATATCTATAAGTATTGTTCCCTTATGATTTCATTCATTTGCAAATATGTACCTTGTATTTAGAACTTTTTTTGAAATTCTTTAAAAGTTAAAATATCGTAAAAGGATGTTATTTTGTACAAGAAACTCTATAAAGTTTACAGTTATAATGATTACAGCTACTCAATTTCTTATACAAAATACAATTATTTTTAACTGAACGTTGAATTTTGGAAACAAAAAATTTAATTATTATTAAACAATTTTATAAAAACTACGTTTTGCTAATAGTTGTCAGCTGTATTAGAGCTTTTACAATTTTTAACAGGTTAGTCCGAAAATGAACTATCAGAGTAACGACTTGAAATATATTTGTGCACAACAGAAGCAACTGAATCGAAACAAAATTGAAAATATAAACTAATGGTGCTTTTTTTCTGGCATAAATGTCGCCTTCGTGCTGTCTTTTGCTGTTATTTTCTGAAAAAAATTCAATTTTGTAAATTAGAAATATGTTCTTTTCTAAAAATGCTGCCCTAAAACCCGAAAAATATGCTACATGTTTTACCCTCAATTCAATCAAAGGGTTGTAAGGGCAGAACTTTTAAAACAGCTGTTTTGTGATTGTTTTGAAAAAAAAAAATATCAAAAACTATTTTTTTTAAGTGTTGAAATGGAAGCAAAAAATATTATTTTGGAAGATTTGTTGGACTCCTCTTGATCGTCAGATGTGGAGGACATGTATCCATTATTATTAAAACGAAACTCTTGCCGAAGATTAAAAATTTTATTGAAAATTATATTTATCAGTATTGCGCCAGATTCTAGTAGCAAATTTAAAAGCAAACAACAGCTGATTATAGGCGTTGATAATTTTGCTTTTGTAAAAGCAGAATGGGCTTTAAAATCGTTAAAAAATTTCATTTTATTTTAGCTATATGGACTACAGAAAAACATATGCATATGTATTATTATCCCAACAAAAAAGGTTTGAGATGAGTTAAGATTATTTATAAATACTTTTAAATGGAATTTGGTTATTATCTTTTGTACTAAAAATATTTCCCAAAAAATTCCAAGAATTACATTTATTATTTGATTTTTAGCATTGATAACATATTGTGCCAATTAAAGCGATTTGAAAACATTGGCATTTGCATAAAAATAAACATTTTAACTTGTCTGATCCCGGACCCCTCGGTAAAAATATTATTTTTTTATTTAAAACATTTTCTGTAGAGTTAGCTTTTCGAAAGAGGTCGCCGTGGTCTAGTAGGTAGTGTGTTGGCTTATTAGACGAAAGACCCGAGTTAGAATCCCAGGTCAGACATCAAAACGAAAATTTGAAAATAATTTTTCGGTGACTTCCTCTCAGCAGATTTCTGGCAAGGACTCCGAGAGTAAAAAATTGCCATGGAATGCTTCTCAAAAAATGTGTCGTTTAGAGTCGACTTTAAACTGTAAGTCCCGCCACTCACACACAACATAAGTGGTGTGAGAAGCTAGGACGTAGTACAATGGGTCAATTCGACCACCGAGTACTGTACTTGTTAGAATTGACAAGTACATGTCCTCTAACCTAACCTAACCTAGCTTTTCGAAAATAAAAAAATAATTTGATTGGAAATTATTTGGATAATTAAAAAAATATTTTTTCATTTGCTATACAATGATTAGTTTTAAAATCGTTAACTAAGTAAAAAAAAAAAAACGCTAAATTGGTATTAAACTGCAAAAATAATTGCATAAAGGACAATGATTTTTGTTCTTTTATAATCGTTTAAAATGCAACACATTATGAGAGTTCGTGAAAACTTTAAGAAAGTTCTACCAAATCTGTTGGCAACATTTCTTTACTAGAAAAAAAAAATCACCATAATAGTACACTTGTACCTCGGTTTACGCGGTTTTGAATTTACGCAGTTTTAAAAAGTAGGAAATTTTTTTTACTTATTCAAACTGAAACTAATTCAATCATTGCACACTCTAATGAGGCTTTATCCAGTGTGGGTCGGAAATCATATAAATTCGTAAAAAAGACTTGTTGTTGAAAATGATAGCGATTAAGTTAGCTTCAAATTTTATGTTTTGTGTAATGAGGTACATAGTATACGTATGTGTATTTTTTAATGGAATACACCTTTGTTTTCTTTTTACTTAAATCATACTTTAATAAATTACACAGGTAATCCAAATTATACTTTTGTTTTCCCCTTCGAATAATTATGTTATTTTTTTAATTATATAGGTACGTTACATTAAAATGCAATTTTGTTTTTTTTTCTAGTACGTCGAATTTTTGTTTTTTGATGACATGAGTGTTTTAAGATTTTATGAAATTACAGAAGTTTAAGAATTTAAAATAAAAATTTTGCTTGAAAAATGAACAGTATTAGTTAAAGATAATGCCAAACACGCTAAGTAAATCAAAATTATTCATGGTATTTTAATCTGCATCCCTCAACACTCCTCTTCAATATCTTTTTATTGTGAGATCTATCCGTTTCATTTCTCTTCAACATCCAGCAGTACGCTGCCATCGTTCCACCTTTCTTAAGGTTCAATTAGTCGTGACTTTACCATAACGCTGTAGTCGTAACATAATCCATAACCGTAAATTTACTATTAGCAACAATCAGTGCTGCCAAGGCCATAAACAGTTGTTTACGTTAATTGCACATATGTATTTTTCAAAAGTTCAAAAGTAAACAAAAAAATGTGTATACATGAAAGTAAATTCAGCAAACAGCTGTTTATGGTTATGGCAAAAAAACAAAATTCAATTGGTACATATGGTTATCGTTATGACTATGACATTATAGTAAGTCACCTATAATCGAAAACAGTGATGTCCATAAAGTTGGTTAAAACAGCTGATTTATATGATTATGGTTGTCACGACTAATTGAACCTTTAGTATCTGCTCTCCATAACCATAATATCTTGGTGGAAATGCTCAATTAGTTCTTCACTTACGGCACCAAGATTCACAGGAAAGAAGTCCTTTTGAGAATGCACATAATTCAACTTTATACTCATATTGCAACCCAGTTTATAGAAGTTGTAGAGCATATTATTCACTATATTTTCATAATCTGGTAGTTTTCTATTTCCTAAAATATGTTTCACTGCCTCTTTAAATGACTTCCAAGCGTTCTCTTCGGTTTTATTCATGATTTTTTAAAATTTTTCGTCTTGTATTAACTTCCTTATCTCAGGCCCGACAATGCCTTCCTTAAATCGTAAAATGATTTTAATCGCGACAAATAATTACTTTTCATGGTAGATGAATATGTAATGACAGGTAATACTAGGAAAAATTAAAAAGGTGATTTTCTCAGAAAGTATTATTTATTTAGTTTTTTCGGAGCTTAGTAACTAATATGTATTCAAATTCCTAATTAGTCTTTTAAGGGAAAAACCATCGCAGGCTTGTGCTATTATAAGTTTAAAACTCTTTTTTTTTAATGCGAAAACTTTTTTATAGTAGGGAATGTTAATTTCGATTTACGCGAATTGGCGTATCAGGTTAGTGTTTATTGGTGGAAAAATGACTTTACTTAAATTTCCCATATCACAGCGAAAATGATTCCAATTGGTGGTTTTATAAGATATAAACTTTAGACAATTATTGGCGGACACCACTTATTTCTCGTGTCTGATTGTTGATCGTCGTTTTTGCTAGAACGCTGAGGATACCAAATTTATTATTGTCCAGGGGGACATGTTCAGCCAGTCTTCTGGATAAGTCAGTATAGTGATTTCCACTCTTTGACTTTTACGATAATTTGATACGTTCAGTGTATCTTTTATGATTGGGCAGCTATCACTCGAAATAGCTGACGATGGGACGTTAGAAGTCACCACTTCCTCCTCCGTGACATCATACTCCATGTCGTGGAGCAGAATGTAGGCATAAAGTTGCGATATTATGTAGAAATTGTAACACGGAATACAAAAATAAGATTTAATTATAATTTTTAATAAAATATTTCTCCCTCACGAAAGGTAACAGAAGTTCCAGAAAATTACAGAATTGCTGTAAATATTTTCAAGACGGCAATTTTATGCGTTTGCTCAGCAAGTATCCCGAACGCTTGATCGTCACACACAAAATATAATTCAGAACCCTTAATTGAGGCAAACTCTATCCAATAAGACTATTTACACTTCTTTTTAGCGTTCTTTCAACTATATCACTCAGAACGTTGACTTTAATTGCAAAAAATTATTTTTTCAGCTAATTGACTTAGTTTTGCTTCCGACTTGTTCAATGTCCCTTCGTTTTTCTTTCGAAAATCAAACAGATGTTTAATATTTGTCAAAAATTGTCGATTTTTCTTTGTGAATTATTTAAGGCCTTGATTGACTATCAGATTTACTTGTCTGTTCAAAAAGTATGATAGTGAGTACTAAAAAGTCAAGTACAACTTTTTTGGCATTTCTGTCCGATTTCATAATTTTATGAAAAATTACAATATAACTTTGCTGAACTTCTAAAAATCAATCTGAAGGAATATGTATATAGTAAATAAAAATGACGCCAATTTACATTAGAAAAAATATGTTTTGCATCTGTTTTGTATGAGAGTGTTCCGATTTTCTTAATCTAGAACAGAAATTCATGAGATTTTTTTTGACATAATTGCACATTTGTATAATCTTAGATAGCATTTACAAAAGAAATACAGAAAATATTTAACAGAAGTTTATGTTCAAAACGCTTAAAAATTTTACTTTCTCAAAATCGCTAAAAAATATATATTACTATATTATATATCGACGCCTCCATTCTATAACATTCTCATGTGTTTTGAGTTATGAGCTCTCAAAGTTTTCACGCGACATACGACAATATATGTAAAAGAATAACAATCGAAATCGCTAGAAATATGGCGTTTTCAAACCGCTAGTGTATACTGAAGCGATCTGGTCTTTTTTATTCTAACTGTACCTTAAATCAATTTAAAGTTTACAATTTAAAGTTTTTTTTTATTTGAATGAAAACTTTAGCATTTTTTGATTTCAATTAAAAATATAGAATAGAAACTTTACTTTGCAATTGTATATTGTCTGTATCATTTGTTTACATCTCAACTGGCAATTTATGTAAACAGCTGATCAGATTGATCTTCGAAAAAAATGTAATGCTAGTAGTGTTAATTTTAAAACTAATTATTTGGTTATTTCATTTAAACTTTTGACTGATTTTTGATTTCATTACAATTGAATAAATCGTAAAAATAAACCCTTAATAAAAGTTAAAAAATAATTTAAAACCTGTATAAAGTGCTTTAAAACTTTTATGATAGCAAAAAAATCATATAGGATTTTATTTTAAACTGGATCCCATGTTAAAAATTATCAATTATTCGTGAGTGCTTATAAGTAACATCTCTAACTGAAAAGAAGTATTTACCGCATTTTTTCTGACATCTCACAAATAAAATCATAAATTAGCTGGTTGCCGTTGGACAATAAATATTTTAATTTTAAATATGTACGTGTTTTTTTAATTAACATTTCTCATGATTTTTGCCTTTTTAAAGCCAATATAGCAACAACTAAAGATGCTGTAGACATTTAAAATTTTTTATTTGTTTATGTTTTGTTATGATAAAACATATGTTTTCATTGTTCGAATGCAAATTCGACAAATCGCAAATCGCTTCGTTTTCAGAACGTGCTGAAATGCATGTTGCGTTTTTAAATTCGTAAACGATTTGAACGTAACGATAATCAGCTGATTTTGAGTTCACACGATAAGTTTTTTTAGATCTGGTTTTAAAATTCATGATATTTATGACTGTCCAACAGCTGTTTTTGTTTAAGAAAAAATAATAAAAAATAAGAAAAATTAAGTAATGAACAATAAATTAAAAGTTATTCCAAATATTGTAAAAGAATACTTTATTCATAAAAAGTGAAGAAATGCTTGGAAATCAAAGAGTTTTTTAACTTTTTTCTGTAGTATATCGAAAACAAGGTTGTATTTTATAAAACCTACTTAAAACCAATTCAGAAAGGTTTTAAAATGTTTTTAACACAATAATTTATTATGGTAAAACCAGGTTTCATAGCAGGTTTTTTTTTACTCTGAGTTTTTGCCAGAAATCAGTTCAGTGGAAATCGCCCAAGAAATATTTTTATATTTTCATTTTGTCTGTTCTGGAACTCGAACCCTGGATTTGCGACGTCTAATAAGCCAATACAGTACCTACTAGACTACGGAGACTTCACATATTTTCATTATTTTCTATACATTGGAAACTAGTAAATATAATGCTTCCAATTAGATTTATTTTAAACCTACGTATCCTTTTTATATATGCATAGAAATTAAACAAAAGAAGTCGATATAGAAGCGGGTTCGGTATAGTATTTAAAGAAAAGAATGCAACCTTGTTGTTATCAAAGCAAAAGTGACTTATGTATCTTCTAATGAGGAGAAAATAATACAGAAGTAATACTGAAAATTCAAATTTAATTGAACTGATTTAAATGTAATGAATTCAGTACGTGGCCATTATACAAACACTCAAGTGTTAAAAGGAAGCGGTGGTGGCATTGACAATGTAATACAATTATTCAGTGGTGGACATATTAACACATAAGTATCTCATTTGTTCAATTTTTTATATGATTTCTTGATCTTTTATATTTTATTTTATTCAATAATCTTATAATATATTCATTATTATAGAAAGGTGTTTTGTTTTAAGTGGTCACATGATTGAAACGCTTTTAGTTTTGCAACTTTACAATGTATATTTTATATCTGATTTCGTTTGTTTGTTGATATTATAAAAAAATTTATAGTAAAACTAATCATAAGGCATAGCAGAGAGGCCAAGTTGTTTCGAAGAAAAAAGGAAGGTAATACTTAATCTCAAGAATCGGTAAAAAAAATGTAATCTAATGATGCATTTTAATACTTTTGACTAGACTACACTGTAATACTACAGTCATGGAAGTTAATATAGTCTTAAGAGGGTCTCAAGGTACCCTTGTAAAAGCTTTAAGCAGCTATAAACTAAATTATATTAAATTTATATTAATGTTATAAAAATAAAGATTACCTCGCGTAATATTAATGGTAAGAACAAAAATTCAAAAAAACATTACAATAAAAATGAAACTAGTAAATGTTTGAATTATGTGGCAAATTCAATAAAAAAAAATAAAATAAAACGAACAACTTTCTGTCATTACGAATTTTATGTGTATATTTTCCTAACTAAATAAAAATTAAAGAATTTCTTTGATGTTTTTCTTAAAAGGCAAAGAATACAATGTGAACGTAGTGTACTGCATTACTAATAATTATAAATAAACAATGACGTCATTAATGGTACAATTACCACCGACAAAAATTGCATGTACTATTGATTTTAAGAAATAATGAGAACTATTTAATGCTCCTATTATTTACATAGACGTTTTTAACGAATGTACATTTTACCTTCTTTGGTTCCTTTTTTCCGACCCAGTGTGCTGAACTTATCCCAAAAGCTTTCTTCCTTTTCTCCCGATTTTATTGGGTTATTAGAATGTGGAGATTTTGGACGACTTAAAGTACTCATTTTAAAACATTCAAAATTCGGTCTAAAAATTCAAATTCTACTTAAATCAAATACTTATAGATCGCAGAATACTTGGCGATATATAAATCTACTCGGTGATTATATTGTGCTCGGTGATATAAAGTGAATTAAATTCGCTAAATAACACAGTGTATACATATACTGTGCTAAACAACACAGATCACAGAATAACCAGTGGCGACAATTATAACGTTTGAAAAACGCTAAAATCAGCAGTTTTAACCCTCCCCGTAGAGGGAGAAAAAAGATGTTAAAAGTTTTTGCGAAACAAATGTGTTAGAAGCAGCAGAAATACAGAGTGAAAACTGGCGGATAAAGTAGAAAAAATAAATTTAAACAAAAAATTTTTATAAGCAAAATGTATTTGATCTTGATATATTTAGCTTCCTACTTTCCTTTTGCACAAGGAACTATATTCATTGCGACCAAAAACAACATACAAATCGATTAATAATTAATTATTTACAAACTTTTAACATTTTCATTGAAGAAATTAAAAAATATTTGCCAAATTTGCCCTTTTTTAACACAAAATAAGTGTTTGTTTACATTTAATTTTACCACTTTATCCGCAATTTTCACTCTGTATGTCTGTTGCTTCTAACACATTTGCTTCACAAAAACATTTAACATTTTTTTGTCTCCCTCTACAGGGAGGGTAAAAACTGATTTTAGCGAACTTTATGTATATTACCAGTATTTATGAATTTCTTGAATGAAAAAGTTAAAATTCCGTAATTTTTTCATTATTAATCGAACTCTTAGCAATTTCACGTCACAATGATACAAGTTTCGTGTATAAAAAATAAGTAAAAAAAATATATAACAAAATATATTCTTATAACTTTTGTTTCAGGGATTTGTGACGACCGATGAAAGGTGTCATAAAAAATAATTTAGTTCCGAATTACGTTTCCCTAATAAAACGGTTCATCTCCTTTCAAAATTATTCTAATATTCTACAAAAATGAGATGAATTTCTACCAAAATAGAATAATAAAAATCCACCCCGAAATCTTAAAAAACATAAACAAAACAGATAGGCAGTCAGAGAGGGACAGAAATACTTTTTGGTAATATTTGCTGTCCCTTTCAAAGTGAGGAGTTAAACGTCAAAATCCCGTGACGTATATGTCTGTGGATACAAGCATCAAATTCAACTAGTCAACATCAAATTCAACCAATATTATCTATATTCAGATTAATTTTATTGTATGTTTGCATTTTTTTTTTCATGTTCTAAATTGTGCCATTGCGTATGTCATTGCATATAGAGTCATGTTATAATGCGGCCCTTACACTTTGCGATTTATTTGAGTTGAAAAAAGTTAAATAAGAAATTCTTACTTGAGGGTGAGAGTGCGACTACACTTATGAAGCCCTAGCACCTCTCAACCAGCCCAAGCTACTAAAGAATTGTGGAGAGCCTTGATGTCGGCTCTCGACACAGAACTCAAGCTCTCAAAGAAGGCCCTGACAAGGGTCCTTAACCTCAACCTACCAAGGGCTGGGCAGTTGCAGAGGAGATGTTCAACAGTCTCTAACTCCTCCTCATCGCAACATACCCAGCAATAGTCGGGCTGGGATCTGTTCCAGATCCCCGTCAGCGACCTAATCTCGCAGTGCCCTGTGATAAAACCGACAACCAACCCTAAGCTGGCCTTAACCAAGCCTAGCAGCCACTCTGTCCTCTTGCTGTCCACAGCAGGCCATAGACACCTAGAAACAGAGCAACCCGATCCGTTCCCCCAACGCCTCTGCTCTTCCCTCTTGAGCCATCCATCGATGAGGCCATAGAGGTGGCAGACTGTGGGTCAGGACCAACTGTCAAATCGCCACTTGAAAGCGAACATAACCTAGCGAGGGCATCCGCCGTCTCATTGCCCAGTATTCCGCTGTGACCCGCAACACAGCATAGACGGATACGGTCCGGTCCAAAACTCCTCAACGACTCTTTGCACTCGCGAACGAGCCGTGATTTCCACCAGACCGACGCAATAGCCCTAAGGGCAGCCTGACTGTCAACTATGGCCTCAATAGCCTTCAGTATTGCGAAAATTTCCGCCTGAAAAACGCTGCAGTCATTATTCAATCTGAAGTGAAGTTCAAGACCGAGTTCCCTACAGAAAACCCTAGCACCTGTGCATCCACCTAACTTAGACCCGTCTGTGAAGATGGGTATACCACTCTGCCCCTGGAGTACCCCACCATTCCATTGTGCCCCATCCGGCATGAGTATTCTCAAATCAGGTAGCCTCAATATAATCAGTGGCTTTTTCCGAAAGTCCGTACCTTCCGTCAGGAAAGACGGTTTTAAGAACTCTGGAGTGACCTATCGAGCGCTATTTCCAACAACCTGATTCCTTCAGGCGTATGGCACTACGCACTGCACACAGCTTGACATATAATTAAAGCGGGGTCAGACAGAGCATATTATCAAGAGCAGCCTGCGGGCAACTCTTCCTCACTCCAGTGATACTCAAAGAGGCAATCCGCTGAACCTTATCCAAGATTTTCCGCTGAAAACTCTTATCTAAGGCACACCACTGGACAACACAGCCATAAGTAATAACCGGTCTAACAATCGCCAGATATATCCAGATAATAGCTCTAGGCGGAAGACCCCAGTTCTTACCTATGGAGTTCCTACACTGGTAGAAAGCATTTAGTCCCTTCTTCATTCTTTCCTCGGTGTTTCGTTTCCAGTTCAGCTTGCTGTCCAGGACAACACCCAAGTACTTGACCTCGAAGACAACGCTGCTCCCTATCAGCTAATCTTGGCAACCTGAGGG
Organism: Sarcophaga peregrina; assembly: GCA_014635995.1. Classification (NCBI taxonomy): domain Eukaryota; kingdom Metazoa; phylum Arthropoda; class Insecta; order Diptera; family Sarcophagidae; genus Sarcophaga; species Sarcophaga peregrina. The sequence goes on along the minus strand of CM025790.1, from coordinate 76,062,375 downwards.
TTTCAATCTTGTACCTACGCGAGAACAAAACGAGGTCTGTCTTATTTGGATTTATCCTCAGACCACATTTTGTCACCCAAGGGGATAAAATTCCAAGAGGAAAAAAAAAAAGTCACATCGTCGGCATATGCCACAACCCTAAAGCCCCTACTTTCCAGGAGCTTCAGACCAATATTAGCAACCAAGAGCCACAAAAGAGGGGATAGGACTCCCCCTGTGGTGTACCCCTGGTCGCACGCTTGACGACAGAACTTCCACCCAGATTTGATCGAATTAGTCTGTTACCCAACATGTGGGTCATAAACCGCACCAGAAAATCTGGGGCATGTATATCACTTAGTGAATTCTCAATAGAAGAGTGGTAACGTTATTGAAGGCCCCCTCTATATCAAAGAAAGCCGACAGTGTGTACTCACCCCTAACCAAATTCGACTCAACAAAACCAGTTACTTCATGAAGAGCGCTCTCAACAGACTTACCTTAATGTAAGCATGTTGCGACCCACTAAACAAAGACCGCTCAATGTTTGACCTTAAATATAGATAGATAAGTCTCTTCAAAGTTTTCAAGAGAAAGCTCTTCTACCAAGCTAAGCTCCCCCTCCACAGCCCTTTCGTATCTAATCCAGTCGGTTCTTCTTGGATAGATAGATTTATACTGAAGGAAAGCAGTTGGTCCACTGAAGGGAATCCTGATCAATAGCGATCTTAAGATCGCAGCCTTTCCTACCATTACCAGTCAGGGTGTTGACAACTACCCATGAGCTGGTGTTCAATCCATCATTCTGCTTTCCAATAAGTTTTGGTATGATATTCACCCGCCTAAAGGTAGGCGGGTACCACCTCCAAGCGAGCACCAGGCCAAAGTTCACCAAGGCGCTTCACTGATCCCACAAGGAACTTTACAGTTCCCTCGTTTTCACAGTTCACTACCTTGATGCCCTTGGACCAACCAATGGAAGATATGCGGCCATTCCTGCCATCACAACTCTCCTCCAACATAAATTCAATGAGCTTTTCTTCAACTAGATTCCGCCTTTCGGGAGAGATTTTGCCATCCAAATCCGACCTGTCGATGAAAGACAGCAGAAAGAAAGGGTTAGTTCCCAGGTCACCTTGTTACTTAGGACGCTTGGAGCTGGAGAAAGGCTCATCGTCAGATCTGCCTCTCTTCATGCAATTCCCCTTGCGAGAAACCTGCAAAGAAGACATATCCACCGAAATGTGCCCCTCCACCTCCTTCGCCCCCAACCTTACATCCTTCTTCTGTGATAAAGGATCAGCGATATTTACTACCCCCTTTCCTTTATCCATTGTAGAAGGAACACCATCACCCTTTCCCTTCTCCGGAGGTTCGAAAACCCTGGTGTTTTCCTTTTCTCCAGTTGGGAGTAAGGGTGTAGAACCTTCATACCCCTTGCTTACGGCATGAGAGGTAGATGCAATTGGCACCACGCTCTCATCGGCACTCAAGGGACCATCCTTCTTTCCAGAGTCAGCGCCTCGTGAGAGGCCACTGCACGGGTATTTGGACTCATACCACGAAACAGTGCCTCTGTGACGAGTCAGCATCCTCTGCTCCTTGACAGAGAGGGAATCCACAGCTTGCAAATCTCCTCAAGACCGTGCAAGCCCTGCGATATGACTTCCTCTCATTATACATAGCGGAACGTTTCCGCCCAGTCTTTCCCCCCTTGCCAGACGAATCACCTCTTCCCACGCAATGCAAATCCGATGATTGCGCTGGTGGATCCGTAGCATCCTGTCCGACAAGAGGGTTCCTCAAAGGGAAAAACCCCACCTCATTGATCCCAGTAGCAAATTGGACCCGAGTGGAGGAAAGCCTTTCGACGACGGTATTGTCATCGTCTTCTACCGATAGTGGGGAGACAGGGTCTGACTCCACGCACATATCTTCCGTCGAAGTGGGGATTGCCAAAGCATTCGCCTCACTAAATATCTCCTCTACAGTCATAGTCCTCATGCCAGCAGGGGCGAAATTCCTGACGATTTCATTGTTGTTATCAACGATACTCGCCTGGATTCGCGCAATGAGCTGGGTCACGTGCAGTCCACAGTCAAAATACCAGTTGTGAAATTTACAATCCATACAGGTCCCACGAGTAAGGAAAAAAAATGACTTAACTTATTGGTGAAATGGTGGGTAACAGGAATTGTTATCGAGGTTCGACACCTTGCCAAATTAAAAAAAAAAAAAAAAACATTATTAAATTTTTTACTTTTTTCGAATCATGAGATTAACTTGTACTAATACCCACTGCATTTGGATTCAACATATTCAAATATGATACCCCACTGGTAACGATGGCGCACGGAAGCGGCTGGATTCTTAATGGCTATTTTAAACTTGTATATAAAATTAATTTAGATGAATATCATCGGGGGTTGATCACTATTGAAGACGATATAAAAGAAATGGGTCAAAGTTCTATGAAAACTGTCATAGAATTCCAGTTAAACATCACAAAGCTGAGGCTGAACGAGTTACATAGAAATAAATAAAGGAAACCACGTTCTATATACTGGATTGGATCAGCATGGAAATGGATAGCGGGGCCACCTGACGCATTTGGTTGGGATTTAATTCTGAATAATCAGTACATTATTAACGAGCAAATGTTTAACATCAACAGAGGCGCAATTGATAAAGTCAATGAAAAGATTACGTACGCCAATGCCATTAGCAAGAGTGTGAATTCAGAAAATCTAGAAATCCTTACGTCAAGTAAACTTCTAGTATTGAAGGAACAGATCTCTGATATAGTGAAAGTTTCCCAAATGGCCAAAACTGGAATTGTGAATACTAATTTACTCGATAGATAGTTAGAAATATTAATTTCTGAAGAGGTATCGCTACCTTGCGAGAATTCAATAGAGGCGGCTGAGTATGCGAAGCCTTCAATATATATAAACGGAACGGTACTGCTACGTACTGTCAGTGCCAAAAGTAACAACCCAGAAATATCGTCTAATTCTGACAAGATCTGCTTCATCTAAAAGAAAACAAGTCGACCTACGACTTTCAAAAATTTCATGTTAAATGAAGATGAAACATTTGGAGTAATTGGAAATTGCTTTACGATAGGCAAAGCGACAATATGTGCGAAAAGTATGCTCAAGAAAATACCGGAGAATAGCTGTGAATCAAGACTGCTTAAAGGCGGAAACGCGGATTGTCACTTTATTAAAAATGTCATTAACTTTGATGGGTTCCTTACAAATGAGAAAGAAACAAGGAAGATTAATGGGATATTTATAGTATAACTTAATAACTTAATAATGAGCTATAGAAGCTGGAAGAAAATTAAAACCGTAATAAGCATTCCCAATCCTGATGTAAACCGACAGAATTAAAATTTTCGGGACGAAAATCATTGAAGGGGGAGGGGCAGTTAACACCCTCCACACTTTATGTGATATACCATTTATCCAGTTAACACGCTCTACACTTTGTGTGACATACCATTTATTCAACATGTTGACACAGCGATCATTGAACTTAAATGCATATATGCTGACGCTGTATGCAGACTTGTTGTCTGTGTACATGCCACAAATATGCTATACTAAATTAAGTATAAATAGTTTGTCATAAATTAATTGTACTTCTTCTAATAACATTTGATTAATTTTATAACAAAAGCCAATGGTTGACCCCAACTTTAATTTTTTAGCGTTTCCTTTGTGAAGCGCTTTAACTTGTATTTTGTTGTTTTTAATTTTTGAAATTCTTTTTTCCATTCTCACCTTGGATCTGTTAGACGCCTGTTGCATATTGAATTTCGTTTCGAAACAAGTGTGAGAAACTTTTTTGCATTTTCTTTTAAACTTTATTTCGCTTTTGTACGCAAAAAATTTATTTTCGAAATTTTGTTTTCTTTTATGGCGGCGTTCTGTTGTTTTTAACAGTTCTAACTTTATTTGGCATTGTGATTTAGGTTCAAACACAAGACATGAATAGTATATGATTATTATATTTGTTATTGTATTATGTATATATAAATTATATATTTATGTATTATTATTTTTTAATATATTTACCTTATTTAAATTATATTCTTTTTGATTTGTATAAATTAAAATATATTCTTTTTGATATTTTTTATTTTTATTTTTTCACCTTTTTTAATTAACTGTTTTTCGCTAAAATTTTTCTTTTGCAAACATTTTAATTTCAAACGCAAAATAAACGAAGACTAATGACATTTTAAATAAGGGACCTTTATATTAACACGTTGACTAACTACGACTCATCTCATACTCACTAAACCACTTTTTCTTCAAAAAAACATAATTTTTGCCTTTTGATGATACCTACGATCTAAAAATAGTTTTTAGTAATATAATGCGAAAATATCAAAATGTTGTTTTTGGCCAGTTTTCTGAAAGTTGCCGCTGCAGTGAAGGTGTTAACTTCACTATGCGAAACAAAAAATAAAAGAAAATGTGAAATCAAATATAACTCTGTGTATATACGAATAAAGAACAAAGCAAGTTTGCGAGTACATGAGATTGTGAAATCGCACCCGCTCGTTTTTCCCCTCTCTCCCACAAACTCAAGAGTTTTGAAATTTGTTTTGATACTAATTTCAACGTGCAAAAGGCAGTATAATAAAATAAAACAAAAACAATATAAAATAAATCATATACATATACAATAACACGCACTTAACTGTAGACATTCCAGTAAGGCATCTACTAGATAAACAGAAAACAAATTAAAAACAATACAAGGAAAAAATACCGCATAGGAATATATAGAAAAGAAAACAAAATCGAAAATAAAGAACATAATTTTTCCTGCCTAATATTAACATCTGTTTTTTAACAAACTGTGCCTAAGTCACCTTTTGCACGTTCACAGTGCTTTAAAAATAGCACTTTCAAAAGTCTTGAGTTTGTGGAAGAAAAGGGCAAAACGAGGTAAATTCACACTCTCTTGGACTCGCAAAGTTACTTTGTTTTTCGTTCATAGTCCATGGATGGTTGTTTACACAATAACAAAATGCCAAGAGTTTGTCAAAATTCTTTTCAAAGTACTTTGAACGACCAAAAAGAAACAAAATTTGAAAGAAAATGTAAAAGAATTTGTTAAAATTCATTGCAAAATACTTTGAATATACAAAAGGCGGCTAACTTCCTTAAATGAATGTGCTTTCAGTCGGTGTTGTTGTCGACTTTCATTTAAAAGCAATTTACATACATACATAATTGGTCATTACAACACTTTAACCAGGATTACGAACTAGTTTCTCAATTATGTTGTATGCGTGAATTTTTATACATGAGTGGGGGGAATACAGTTTAAAGTCCGAACGAAAGATTTTTGGGAAAATTTACATGGCAATTTTATTTTCTTTCAGACTTTTTGTCAGAAATCTGCTGAAAGGAAGTCCCCGAGGAAATACTTTTTCATATTTCGTTTATTTCGAAATGTCTGACATGAAGTTTGAACCGAGGCCTCAATCCATTCTTCAATTTACACAGAACAACTCAAATTAAAAAGCCGTTTCAAACTTAATTCTAAAAACAGGCAACAGAATACACCGAAAATTGCGCGTTTAACCAATATCTTTGTATATATTGTGCTCTGATCCAATATTGAATCGATAAAAGGTTTGTTCCACCATTATGAAGAACGATCTTTAAGTGATATAGAAACGTGGTTGAATACTGCGAAAGCCGATTTGGATAATTTAACTCAACAGGCACCCATATTAGAATTTGTTATATATATATATATATATATATTTAAAAAATAATAACACAGCAACGGCTTTGCTGTAACGAATGCAATTAAGAACCTAAAGCAAGAACTAAGCAATCTAAAGAACTTTGCTAGAAAAGAGAACAACTCAGTTGTTGCTAATGATCTACGAATTCTTGGTGTTCGAGAGCAGGAAAATGAGAATCTTCTCGATTTATATTATAAAATATTTAGGACTGACAACATTCATTTTCCGGAAATTCATAGCACTTTCCCAGATTGAAAAATACCAGAAACTTCTATATTAGTTGGAATACAAAATCTTAACCTTTTTAAAGAGTTATCCCTAAGGGCCTCTTCGTCAGACATGGTAGCTAAGATTCCTCTAACGACTCTATTAACTTCATACTCCAACCAATAAAATGCAATCTTCAATTAAATACGGGTGTTCAAGCGAGGTTTAAACACACAATACCCTATAAGCTATAATAATAGAACTTCCATGAACTAAAGGAATGCCTTCACCACTCCGTAACCATTAATAAGGGAATGTCTCCACAAATTAGTGTTAATCCAAATTGTTATGGGAGGAGCAGAAGTTTGGTGGAAGATAGAAATACAATCAGCAATCACTTCATTTCTAACTTTCAAGACCTTCTCATCTTACGCTAACATCGAAAACAACATCATAGTGCAAAAAATATATCAATATCAAAATTCTATAAAGAAAAGTGATTTACAAAATTTCTATAGAAGTGTTGTGTTTATGTTAATATACCTGCCCAAATCTATATTTATTTAAATTTAAATTAATACTTACCTCAAGAGTAATAATAAGTGTTACCAAATTACACTTACCTCACATTCTCTACTCTTATACCTAATTCTTTAAATAAAAAGGATAATAAAATTGTACTTATGTATATTTTACAAAATTTAAATAAAAAAATTGTGCTTCAATATAATACTTACCTGAATTATACCTCTATACCTAGAAAGAAAAAAATGTGAAATTAACTGAATTATACTTACCTTCAATATTGTAAAACGGATCAACATAAATTTCAAATTACTCAAAATTTGTTTACCAAACAACAAATAAATAGATAACTAGTGAAATATAATTAAATATCAAAAGTTTCATTGAAATAAAACTGAGGAAAGAGTTATACAATCCACAAAAAGGTAACACACCAAAAGTTATTCTCTCTATCTCTCAATTCTTAATGAAACTGAAACAATTCCATACTCACGAGTAATTACAATCCACATCTCCTGAAGATCTTTTTCTTCAAGGAGATTTATTAACAAATCTCAACCCCAATTTGTTTCAACGGGTCAAATACGAAAATGCTGAATTGAAATCAAGATTAAAATAAATTTTCCAATGAGTTCTTCACAAATATGCTATAAAGTTAACGAAGAAATTGAACACGTACCCAACATAAAGAAATTTATACAGATAATAGCAGTATCATAACTTATTTCGCTTTAAATTGTGCAAAAACATCACGTATTTCTTAATTTTTTTCAAGCCTATATTCTGTTAAATCTGATTTGCCTTGCCTATTACTCCTGCTGAAACTTGCGAATCTTAAGTAAAAGTAACAACAAACACACATAAAAAGTAAATACAAACAAACTTTTCGCTTTATTTTCGACATTTAATCGACAATCCAGCAATAAAAATAAACACTCAGCTGTGTTAATAACGCTAATTGTATTAATACACCTGAAGCCTCAGTTATGCGACCGTAACGTAATGTAACAGTAACATCTATTGAACGTAAAAATGTAAGTGCAATTATAGGACGTAAAAACTTGTCATATCGCTCCTTTATTGCAACATAGTCATATCTCAAAAAAACTTGAACTTGGCAAAATGCAATTAAAGTTTTCAAGACATAAGTCCTATGATCTAATTGCCGCAAACATTTTATGCTATAACTTCGGTCCAGCTTGGGATATAAAACTGATTTCTTTTTCAACATGAACAGAAGGTCTAAAAGAGCAGTTTTGCTTAAGTAACTACAAATTTTTAATTTTTTGAGATATGACTATGTTGCAATAAAGGAGCGATATGTTTTTATGTAAACAAAAGAAGAAAAGAAATAAACAAAAACAAATAAAGGAATAAAACTTGCAAAAAATAAAAAATTGTAAAAGTACTCAGTACCAATAAAATAAGTTGCTCATAGTTCATTGTTTCACTTTTTTTTAATATATTTTTATTTATATTTTATTTTTATTATTGTTTTTTAAATTAATTTAATTTCAAATTTTAAAAATTTCTTATTCACTTCTTTTTCTTTTAAAAGTTCTTATCAACTTATTTTTCTTTTTATCTTTAATCCAACTGTTAATTAGCACTGTCATTTTTGTGATTGTATTGGTAAAACTGTAGTCACACGTACAGAAAACTGTCCTCCCACGTACAGACTGAGAACAATTTGAAGAATATCAAAATATTTTGATTTTCACTACCTATTCCGCAAAAAATTGAAGCAAATTTGATGTGTGTGCGGGCAAACACTTCAAATTTAATTTTTCTCTAGATTTCGTAGGAATAACATCACTCTTTGTTTCACGGGTTTTGTTTCCTTTTTTTGTTTTTTTTTTTTTTAACTGCTTGCGCTAGGAGCATGGCTATGAATCATTTGCCATATTAAAAGAAAAAGTTCGACACTAAAAAAATAAAAACAAAGGAATTGCTCAATGAAAAACCAAACCTGAAAAATATTTTCTGAAAAAGAAAGAAAACCGTAAAAGAATTTTTTTTTCGATGAAAACGATATGTTGTTTCCTTCTTTACGGTACTTTAAAAATTAAATTTGAAGGCTTAAATTTGATTCGTTGCTGTGCTAAGTCAAACAAAAATTACCAACAAATATGCAAAATTTGACTAAATCTATTTGATCGTGGCCAGGACATTTTAGCCAGTGTTATCACCACAGTGTTTTTAGATTCAATTAATCAATTTTATAATTATGAAAGAAACATTTGTACTATTTCTGTAAGCCAAACAATTTCACTTTCACTCAAATAAAACAAACAAAGAAAACACAAACACAAAATTGAGTGCTTTTGTTTATATTTTCTATATAAATAGACAAGCAAGTGAAATCGTTTATCCTACAAAAAACCATATTTGTACGAATGTTAAACCTTTTTATCTTGTCTAGAAAAATGCTTCTCGAACGCGTTAATTAGTTAAAAATTGATAAAAATAAACACTACCTACAGAATGTTATAGTAAAATAGTGCTTATATATTTTTATTTTAAATTATAAAAGTTAATAATGAAATAAATTATAATTTGGGTTTTTAAAAATGTGAAGTTTTATTTAAATAGAATTCCACATACAGATAAACAAAATTTTAATACATACATACATACATAATTGGCCATTACAACCCTTCAGTCAGGATTACGACCTAGCTTCTCACACCACTTATGTTGTGTGCGTTAATTTTATACATGAGTGGCGGAACCTACAGTTTAAAGTCGACTCCGAACGACAGATTTTTGAGAAGCTTTTTACTCTCAGAGTCTTTGCCAGAAATCTGCTGAGAGAGGAAGTCGTCGAAGAAATATTTTTCATTTTGTTATCTGACCTGGGATACGAACCCGGGTCTTTTGTCTAATAAGCCAACACACTACCCACTAGACCACGGCGACTTCACAAATTTATTCTGTTTATAATTCAAATTTTCGGTTTTGGTGGTTTTCAATATTGATATGTTGTTAACACTGCTAAACAGATGTCACTTAAAAATGTAAGAACATTCTATTTTTCGCAGATTCTTACGTTCCGTTCCGGTTACGTTGTATATCTGTAACCATTCGTATGGCTTTACACATAACAAAAACGATCAGTTTTTCTTACTGTTGCGGTTACATTCGGTTACGGCAGAATAACAGAGGCTTTATGGCATATGCCGACGATATAATTTAACTAATCAAATTTTGCATGTGTTGGTAATCTTTGTTTTGCTTAGCACAGCAGACAGTTAATTTATTTTTATTTAATTAATAGATTCAATAACAAATAACTTAATAAAATTTGGTGGGAAAAAATAACATTGATCTATAATTGGCTTAACATTGGCAGCATAAAAATTCAAATAAGTTGACATTAATAAATATTATTGACATGTGAACTTAAATATAGTGACCTCCTCAACTGTTCACAAAAACTTTTTTTTTAATTTTTACTCATTATTAATTTCTTATAAATGATTAGTTTCTGAGTTGCATATTTGTATATTAGCTAGGGACTCAATAAATTATATTTACCAGCTTTGACGAATACAACACTGATATGGTATCGTTATTTTTGTTTTTTGATTAAGTTTTTGTGAACACTTTTGTAACATATTGTTACGTTTCTACTTTTTTAAAAACGTTTATATACGAGTTCGTTAATTGCAAACCAAATAAAAACAAATATGAGTTTTATTTCAATGATTTATCGCTTGTTCTATATTATTCACACACTATTCACTGTACTGTTCACAACGGATATCTTCGAACCACGACTTTTGCCTGTCTTGTCCAGTGTTGCCAATTTTTTTTTAAATTTCCCGTCAAATTGGGCTTTAAAAATCGCCAGAAATCGCAAAATTAAATTTTTAAACCGTCAGAAACCCGTCAAATAAATAGTTTGAAAAATTTAAATTAACGTTAAATAAAATAAAATGTAAATAATTAAAATAAAATGTAAATAACTGCACGTATTTTTTATTGAATTGTTTTTTCAATTATGTTTAATGATTTACAAACAAAATTAGGTATTTTTAAAATATAGTGCCAGTCTTCAGGATTTTCGTTTCGAAACTTTTGTGGATACTGAAGTGCCATAACTTTTTGAAAAGAAAATTCAATTTAAATGTACATTTCAAAATTATATTCATACAAATTATTTTGTAACAATTTCATCTTTTCTTGTCATGTAAAAAGTACATAGAAAAGAAGGGGTTTGGTTCCATATCCTTAAAAAAATGTAAAAACAACATAATTCGTAGGAAAAAACTAATACCAAAATAAATACAAAATTTTTATAAGCATTACTGCATAATTTATTTCATAATATTAAAAGCAATTCCTATAAAAAAAGTAACATAAATTTAAAATTATTGTAGTTCAGGAAGTCGAAAAAATAATATAAGTTGATAAACAAATGGTACATTCACCAATCCTTAATGGTAATTTAAACAAACTAAAAATCATCGAAAGTTCATAAATAAAAAATTAAAAGCAGTCAATGTGATGATGAAAATAACAGAATTCTATTTTCTATCATCATCGGATTTCATACGTAATCGATTACGTAAGATTGGTTCAGAATAGCTATCAACTCACACAAGATTATCATTTTCAGTTTCCGATTGGACTGCACTACGTTTAATAGCAAAATCGGTTATTAGCCGTTGCAATTGAGTTTGAATTCGCCGTAGTCTAGTAGGGAGAATGCTGCCTTATTAGAATAAAGACCCGAGTTCGAACTCCAAGTCAGACAGCAAAACGAAAATATTTCTTTGGATACTTCCTCTCAGAAGATTTTTGGCCAAAATGAAATCGCCATGAAAAACTTCTTAAAAACTGTCGTTCGGATTCGACTTTAAACTGCAGGTCCGGCCACTCATGTATAAAATTAACGCACACAACATAAGTCGTAAGAGAAGCTAGGTCGCAATCTTGATTGAAGGGTTTTAATGACCAATTATGTATATTCTTGTCTTCGTATAAATCATAGTAACAAGCCAAACAAGATCTTGGATTGCGTTGAAATTTTCATAAACTTTTCTCAACCATGCTATACTAAATATCACCGTTTAAAAACAGAATTAATTTTATTTTCTAGACCGTGCTATTACTAAATTAGGTGTACTTACTTTTTTGATATGTTTTCTTTTTTCTGCCTTCTTATTTGAAATACAACACTTTAAGCTCTACTTTCATTTCATTTTCGTTTTTTGCTTTGTTCTTTTTCTACTAACCATTATTCGACTCCCGAATTGCATTTTTTCTTACTTATAGCCCATTTACACTATAGCGAAATCAAGTAGATTAGATTTCAAATCTTCATCAAAATCTAGATCGTTTACACTGGATTTATTTGACAGTAGCAAGATTTCATTTTAATAACAAAAACAGCTGACTGAAATTTAAAAGAAAACAATAATATTTCCAAATTTAGTTTAATAACAAAAAATTTAAAAATATAGGACATAGATTTCAAAAAATATTGCAAATGTATTACTACACACAATTGTTAAATAGGAGAATGGAATGGATAGATGTAAGCATATGCAATATAGGTAATGATAAAAATATTAATCCGCAGTTTCGTCACGAGTCATTCTGGGAGAAAGATGTTCCTTATTTTGTTGATTTTTAACCCTTATCCTGTACATCAAAAATATAGCGCATTTTATTTTTTTACATTCATTACATACAGCATTGGTCTGAGAATGCTTTCTGCAAATGCATTTTTGACATTCGGTACACTTATTTGCATATTTGGTGCTGTTAGAACGATTTGGACAAAAGTGACAACTTCAAAAACACATAAATATTTTTGGGTTTTTGCAGTTTGTAATGCTGCGCTTTTACTGACTTTTTTGGTTTGTTGCTAGTTATGAAGTTGTCAAAACGCACAAAATTGTTACTAAGCTCGTAACATGTGCGAAAATTGATTTGTTGCATTAGGCAATTGATTTGTTGCATTAGGAAATTGATTTGTTGCATTAGGCAATTTTGACTCAAAAGTAACATTTGCGTAAGTTTTTTTACATACGCTTTGTGAAAAGACCTTCAAAAATTATGTTGTAAATTTTAATAGCATTCACTAAAATAATGATTGTACAAAAGTTGAGTATTTAAAGAATAAATGAGGAATAAAAACTGTTTGGGCAATTTTGACCCATTCGTATAGGATAAGGGTTAATTTGTTTTATTTTGTTTTTGAATTGAAATGTCATTTTTTTCCTGCGCAGCGTTGTATTTTTACGTACTATTTGGAAAGCACATAGTTGCATTCCTATTTTTTTTTACTAGATTTTGATTAGATTTTGCCGAAATCTACTAAATAAGTAGATTTTATTTTGTATGGGAAATCTAGTTAAAATCAACTAGATTTGGATCGAAATCTCATAAGTACAAGATTTCGCTGTAGTGTAAATGGGCTAATATGTATATAATATAATTCCACCTTGGAAAAAACGCTAAAGCGCTGTAAAAACTCCAAATATCACGCTAACCACTAGAAAGCATTTTTTCTCGTAATTGGCATTGCAAAACGTCAGATTTGGCGGGAAAAACGTCAAACTAGCAACAGTGGTCATGTCTTGCCCTTTTATATGCGAACGTATTCAGTCTGATTCACCGGTATACTGTGGTCTGATGATGGTTCTCGATGTTTGATGGTTCGCGTTCTCGCCTTCTCGATAATTCTATAGCTGTTTGTGTACTATTTTCTCGTTGGTTGTTGTTGCGTTCGCTTACTTGTCTATCCCTTTTTCTCTCATAATTGTTGTTGCTGGTTTACTTATTCTATGTTCGATGCATGTGTTAATGTGTATTTGTTCATGTGTATTGTGTATGCATTGTCTCATTGTCTTTGTACCTTTTGTTTATCGTAAATGTTAAACGATATTAGGTCGTTTCAATTGTTCTTGCGTAACAATATTTTATATGTTTCTTATTATATTTTGAAGCAAATGTTAGTTAGTTTTTTTTATTATTTAGTTTATTATTTAACATGTAACAGGTTAAAATACAATAAGTAAAATTTTGAAGTTACTATAAATATTTATAATTTGAAAAAAAAAAATAATTTTGTATTTTTATGAACAGTTGTGCAAGTCACTGTACATAGATATTAATATTTTAAATTTCATTTTCATTTCATACATCAACTTAAATAAAAATCTAAGCAAATTCATTTAAGATCAATTTTCTGTATTTTAAGCGTACTTCAACAGTATTAATAAGTAAACTAAAGCTCTGAGTATCACTGTTGAGAATATTTATTACCTCAGTTTGGCTTTTGTTAAAAAATTTAATTCTAAATTCATTAAAAACAGGGCCGATACCAATGAAATGCAGCGTATTTTCGGAAGTTGCATAGAGTACTGATTCCGATTGGAGAACTTCTGAACGGTCTAGCATTTATATCCAACGGGGACTCTTGCTCTTATCAGTAGATTTAACTCTCGAGATGTAAGTCCAGAAGAAGTTATTCACAATAAAAAATAGCCTAGTTGAGAGTATAAGTCGTGGAATTGTGAGTTTCTGGCATCGGAAATTCTAACGTTTTGTAAAATTGGTTTGCAATATTTGCTAAGAGGCGAGGAGCTATTTTCATGAACAAAGTTGATTTTATTACATAAATTCTACTAGTCCTCACCCCAAAACGTCTGCTTAGCAATTATGATTTCTACGACCTTGCATGGAAATCTGTTGTAAGGCATATTGAGTACCTTATTGATATAGTTAAAGTGGAATTTTAAAGTATCCAATTATAGTGATTTTAAAAATAGTTACTCCCACAGGAAGAGCGTCGACTAAGTCATTCAAGTACAAAGCAAAAGAATCGGACTTAAAATACAACCCTGTTTGACCCCCAGCTTAACATTAAAAGAATTGGCGAAAGAGTTACCAAAAGATATTCGTCTGGTACTGCCATCAAGCGATTGTTATAGTAAACGTATTATTTTCGAAGATAATCCAATATTTGCCAGTTTATAAAATAATAAATTTCTGGGGATCGAATCAAAAGCGGAGGTGAAATCCACAAAAAATTCATACGTATTTTTACAATTTATCCTATTCAAATGTACAATGTTAATTAAATTGATACATTGTCAACTGTAGAGAACTCCTTTCTAAATCCAACTTGAAATTCATTTGAGGTATTATGCTTGTTAATCCAGTACGTAATACGATTCATAATGACGTTATTGAAGATTTTGCAAAGCGTATCAATTAGAGACAGACTCCGATAATTTGATGGACAATTAAGATCACCTTTTTCAGAAGCGGAATTAAAATAGCAGATTTAAAACTTTCCGGAATAGATTCCTTGGGAAATATCGCATTGAAACTATAAAGCTTCTCATTAACAAAGCTGGTAGGTACATATTTGAAAAATTTATAGCTGATGCCATCTTATCCGGGGAACTTATTTTCTTTTAAATTCAATGGGCGAATCTAGGAAGGTATCCGCATTGTAAAGCAAGCAACAATGAAAAGTTATAATGGGATCCGAATTATAAAAATTATTGGTAAAGTGTTGAAGAAAATCATCAGCACTTAAGTCTCAACGAATACGAATAGAATGAGCTATTAAATCAATTTCCACTCTTTGCTACATTTAATACATTTTAATTTAAGTTGGAGTTGTATAATGCTAATTTGCTACTGTGACATATATCTATATACTTCCTCTTAGATAAAACGTATTTTAATTTGTTGGTATTTGTATGTTATTTTTTTACACCTTTAGATACACCATAATTTCTCCACGAGCATGAGCACACTTCCAATTGAACCAATTCTATTTTGGGAGAAAATTAAACTTAAGCACTCGAAGTAAGAGTCTAATATTTTATTTTTAACGGTGAGAACCAACATATCGATATAATTATTTTTATCAGAAGGGGGAAAGCATGACAATTGATTACATTTTTCGACATAGATTACTGCATTGTTTCTATTCCAGTGTATTCTCTGAGATCGTAATTCAGACGTTAGTGTAATATTTCTATTGTTTGGAATGTTTAATTTGAAATCTATAGATATATGGTCGGACTAGGATTCACTAGTAATTTCTTTTTACTGTGGCTTAACCTATTGAAATAAAATTATTAATGATTGTTCTCTTGACACGTTTAACTAGCATGACAACTAAAAATTGTAATTTTAGTTGGCAATTTACCACTCACTTTTCACTAAATTATTTTTTCTTCTAAATATGCTCTCATATCAACACGCAGTAATTTTAAAATAATATGGAAATTCAGTTTAACACTGTCCAAATACAGTCTCAAACTATCAAAAAGAGCACCAGCAACCGTCGTTCGAATAAAAAACCAGTGACAAAACCAAGCAAAAGGCATAACGACGTTTACATTACCACAAAATCTAACTTTAAGGTGAATGTCTGTTATGTATTACTCTACAATTTTTGTTAGTCAGTTTTCCTTATAATCGGCGACAAAATTGTATATAATTTAAATTGTATAAAACTGAGGATGATTCATAATAATAACAATCTTTTAGGCTCAACATAAACGTTGCGAGGAACTTCTAAACGCTGGAATACGCGAAATATATTTACATTGCTTAGGAAATGCGATTATTCGTGGTTTAAATTTAGCTCTAAATTTGGTTAATAACTCGAACAATACATTGTCTTATGCCATCAATACATCTACGGTGCATCTAATTGGTAAATATCGAATTTAAGCATGACTAAATACTAATATTAAGAAAGGAATTTTGGCTTATTTACATGCATTAGGTGTACAAGCCTGCGTATAAAACTTTACATCGTTTTTTTTTCCAAATTATTTTCGAAAATACTAAAATCTTTGAATTTATCTCTTTATTTAATAATTCATTGATAAATCACATACAACAAGACTAAAATCTTATAATTATACTATGCGACGTTAAATGTACGAAGGTAAAAATTCAATATATAAAACAGAAAAATTAAAGTATACAATCGTATATTAAAAAAAAATTAAAATTAAATTCTCTAAAACAGAACAATTTGTTTTTAAATTGCATAGTATTGCATATTAATCGAACAATGACATATAAATCAGTATCTTTTCTCTCTCAAAATTCGCAAATCGCTTTTTTGTAAATAATTTTTGGTAGCAATATACAGTTTGTCAAAAAAATTTTTGCACAGACCAAAAAAAAATGTAAAATGTGATCTTCATTAAAGAATTCCAACAACAGAATCTTTATATATTTTTTTATTTCTGCACACATTCTATAACTTTACTTGTTTACGACTATAAGGCACCAATAGTTTCCTAATAATAACACACATTACAATAATAACAACAACAACAAAAGAACTTTATTCAATATAAAAAGTGTCAAAAAATCTTTGAATGAAGATAATAAAAATATTATAAAAATATGCCGTTATTTCTCAAAAATGTTGCGCATTTTGTGTTTTTTTACAAATCAGATGGAATGTGAAAGGGCTAAACAATGTTTAGTAATGAAGTGATCGTTTTTTATGTAATAAGTCTCCTTATATTTGAATACAAAAAATGCGAGGAAAACGAGTTTCCAAACATATTATACAATTGGTCTATTGCAACTACTGCAAAGGCAAATCTGCCAAAGAATCGCCAATTTGTTCTCCCTGAACATCAGGACTGTATATAACATTATTTCCCGTGCTGAAAAAGAAGAAGAAGAAGACTTAAAGGGATCCACAGGCAGGCCAAAAAAGGTGACACAGCGAGTTGAGAGAAAAATTATTAAAACCCTGTATCATAGCCTGCAATCCAGTACCAGAAATATTCTTCAATAACACAAATATTCTTCAAGAATGACTAGGAAAAACTCCTGCTCTCAGCACAAAATGTCGAAAAGAGATTAAGATATGCCACCGAATACATTTCACTTACTCCGGAGTACTGGGGCGAAGTTATTTTCTCAAATGAGACGAAAATAATGATTTATTATTATGACAGACCGCAAAAAATTTGGCGTAAGCCTCTGACAGCACTAGAAAATAAAAATCTTATTCCTGCAGTAAAGTTTGGAAAACTGTCTGTAATGGTATCCGCCTATATATCCAGCAAGGGAGTTGGTGTAATCAGGATTTTGGATGAAATAATGACTAAGAAAGAATATCTTGATATTTTAAAAAATGAACTGACCGCTAGCGTTAAGAATCTTGGTTTTATTGGCCCGGTTAATCCGAATATATTTAATTGCAAGTACTATCAAGATAATGATCCTTAACATAAATCTTATTTATGTCACTCCAGGTTACTTTATAACTGCACCAAAGTTATTGATACTCCTACCCATAGTCCTGATATTAATCTTATCAAAAATTTGTGGGTTCATGTAAAGAAAAGGTCGGAAAAAGATCGCCCACAAATAAAAACGCATTGATAAAGTTCCTCAAAGAAGATTGAGCTAAAAATACCATTAGAATATGACATTCCGAAGCTTATTCAATCCATGAGAAGGCGTCTGCAAGCGGTAATTAATGCTCAAGGTGGACACACAAAATATTAGCACTATAAATTTAAAAAAATTGTATAAGTTTTAATATTTTATTAAGTGTGCAAAGATTTTTTTGACAGCAGTAAAATTGAATTGTTTTTGTTTTTTAATATTGTCATTGTTATAAAATTTTTTTATTTATTATATTAACAAAACATATGTTTATAAAATCCTGTTTGAAAAAATTTAAAATTTTGATTATTTATATTAGAAATCAATGAATTTTTCAAATTTTTTTTAAATTTTTCTCTATGTGCAAAGATTTTTTTGACAAACTGTAAGTGCAGGTTTTCAATAGATACATTATACAAAGACCTCGCATATACTAACTGCCATCATATTTTCTTACTCTTATATCACAAAAAAGCATTGTACGCTACATTAATGCGAGCTTTGCCAACTGCATCACAGGAACCGAATATCTCGCAGCCATATGTTAACTTTGGCGTGATCTATGTTTTGGCTAAAAGTTCTCAAATACTAAGCTGGGTTAAATGTTAAATTTAATATAATGTTCTCAACTTACCAAAAGTAGATCCTGTAACTGCATTTATAGGTGTAGTGCATTTAAGTTCTATGTTAAATATTATGCCGATTTTCTTGATTCCACAATTTATGTTGGTTGACTACTCAGCATGATATTGATCATGATTTACTTGACCTATACATACGTCAATATTCCTTCGCATTTGCACTCCATAATCGTAAATTTTACACCAGAATATGTGAGGATAGATGTTAAAGGTGCCACAGTACAAAACAGTAAAATTTTTTAGTTAATTTGCTGCAAAATAAATGATGATTTACACAGTCAAATGCTTTTGAATGTTCAAGAAGTACAAAGAACGTCACCATCAAGATTACGCCGAATGTAATCAGATAAGTCCATTAGAGCTATAATGGACTTATGTTTACTAAAACCGGATTGGTATTTTGTGTTTAGATATATGTAGCAACCAGTAACAACTTGGGGTAGTAACAGTTGTACTTCATCATAGGCCCCAGTCCTTATTTTGTTTTAATAAAGGCCCCGTTTATGTGTTGTAACAGACAAAACAAAACATTTATCTCTTTCTTGATTATGGTTTACGATGTATATACATATATGTCACAGGGTTGTTCTTCAATGTTAGTATAAAACTGTCAACTGAAAACAAATTTTATTCCTTTAAAAAAATTTATGGGCATAGTAAAGCTTAAAATAACAGTAAAAAAGAACAAAAAGCTTATTTAAAGAAAAATTTTAACTTTTATTAAAACATGAAAATTAAAAATAAAGGCTAATTTTATTAACGTTTATATTTTTAAATAAAATTTGTTTTTGCTTGAATATATTTTTTTATTGTATGTATTGCCATAAATTCATTTCATCCATCTTGTTTTTTTTTAATTTCGTGGCTTTTCGGCATCTGCTGTTTCCATCGGTAAATGCTAGTTAAAGGCCTTTCAATATCGCATGGCGATTCCACAATAAATTTGTAATCCCATTGCAGATCCATTTAGAATTACTTGCAACTGCATAGACACCAACTCTACGGTGCTCTGCTCCAATGGGGTCAAGCTAATTTCCGTCGATGTAGCACTACCAGTAGCTTGGGTTTTTTTATTGGTAGCA
Source organism: Sarcophaga peregrina (assembly GCA_014635995.1). Taxonomy (NCBI): domain Eukaryota; kingdom Metazoa; phylum Arthropoda; class Insecta; order Diptera; family Sarcophagidae; genus Sarcophaga; species Sarcophaga peregrina. The sequence goes on along the minus strand of CM025790.1, from coordinate 76,042,762 downwards.
AATTTTCTTTTCAAATTGGCTTCATAATGAGTTGAAACGTGTAACCAAATCAAACCTTTTTTATGTTATACTTAAAAAAATTTTCATTTCATCTACTAACCCTTTTTCATTCTTTTGGGTAGGCCAAAGCCATTTAGTTCCAATGAAAATTTCTCTCATGCCTCTTTTCTCCCATACTTGCTTTAACTTGCCACTGCCAATGTCAGGATTTGCTGTCATTAACTGGACCAGCTTTTTCATCTGTTTCTTATTGGTTATTTTTCTATAAAATATTTCCAGTTATTCATAATTTTTTAAATTTCCACAAAAAATTATATGCTCTGTTATTTATACTTACAAATTTTACTACATTAGCTTTTCTAAACTTTTCGCTGCAAAAATACAATAGCTAATGAGGTTTCTTTTCATTTATTAGTAGTATTTATAATACTTTTACATTACATTTTCTAAATATTGAAATCAATCATTAATTCAATTAATTTAAGGTTGTAATTTAATTTGCATTGGTATTTCTAATGTAGTTTACCACTTAATTTCTAAAAATGTTAATATTTTCCTCATTTATTTTTATTATTATATTTTTTATTTATTTGTTTCTTAAAAGAAAATTTTTTTATTGCATTACAAAATACTCTAAATTATTCATTTCCTTATATTCTATTATTGCATTAGTTCAATTTTGAAACTGCTTTTATTATATTTAAGTATTTCCACTTCCGATATTTTTTCATTAGCAACACATTCATTATGTATACCTTCATTAAGTATAATTATGTCAATAGTCAATTAATGCTTTTGAATTATTTGTTATTCTATAACAATTATTCATAATTTGTTTTAGGCCATTGTCGTTTAATAACTTTCCAACATATTTCTATTATAATCTTTCATCCAATCTACATTAAAATTTTCTACTATTATAATATCACAGCATTCTTCACATATCTCCTCCAATCAGTGTTGCCAGGAAATGAATTTCAAAATATGCAAAATAAAAAAAATGCAAAATTTTATAAATGTAACAAAACTATTTATATGTTTCATATATGTATGTTTTTGTTTTATTCCGGCAAAAATACAGACATACAATTGCAATATTATGCAAAATGGTGCAAGTAGTCCGTAAAATCAAAATATAATCAAATATTAAAAATTTATCTCTCCGTGCTTAAAAAAAATACGTCTGACCTAAACGGTGTTGCCACAGTTTCTTTTTTCCATGATATGGAGTACGATGTCTCAGAGGAGGAAGTGGCGACTTCTATGGTTGCATCGACTGCTGTTTTAGATGGCTGCACAAATACAACAATAAATACATCGGACACACCAAATGACCGTAAACGACGAAGAGTAGAAAGCACTATACCGCCAATTAATGTGAATATCTCTGATTTATCTAGAAGACTGGCTAATCATGTTCCCCTAGACCAAAATAAATTTGGCATCCTCAGCGTTCTAGCTGATATTGACTTGCAAGGCACCTCGCCGGCAGAAAAAAATCAAACACAAAACAAGGACGAGCAACAACATGACACTAGAAGAAAATGGTGTCCGCCAATAGTAGTTTATAATGTAAACATAAAATCATTGGTAGATACATTAAAATCTACAATTCCGGATTTTTCATTAAAGGTGAAAAATGTTAATAAAAGTAAAAGCAAGCTCTATTTTTCAGACCACAAAGTTCTTTCATCTATGATGGCTATACTTAGAGCAAAGAACATTCATTCCTACTCCTTCACCCCAAAGGAACTTAAACAACAGTCGATACTTTTACGAGGACTGGTTGGTGACACAGAAAGTGAAGCAATTAAAATGGAACTTGAATCTATTGTCCCGGACACAGTTGCTACTGTAACCAAATTTAAAACGTCAAGGTCGATTAGACAAAACGGTGACACGGGGCTCTTTTTGGTTTCCCTCCTCCCAGAGAAATCATTGAGCAGTATTTCAAAAATTCGTGGCCTACAAAACCAAGTTATATCTTGGGAACAGCCAAAAATGAAGGACGGCAATATACAGTGCCGTAGATGTCAACGCTGGGGCCACATCGCACGCAACTGCAACTCGGCTTATACCTGCGTGAAATGTGATCAAGACCGCACTCCGGGTGAATGCCAACGTTCAAGAGAAGATTCCTCAGAACTCTATTGTTCCAATTGTGGAAAAACTGGCCATCCTGCCAATTGGAGAGGTTGCCCGACCTTTAAAAAATACTTTACGGTGAAGAAGAATAAGATAGTGAAGGTAATAAAGAAAAGGCCGTTGCAGCGGAAAATCTCAACAAGGCAGTGAACATTGCCATTCGTTCGCCGGGTAAAACATACGCCAGCTTCTTTCAAAACCCAATGTGTCAACAAAATCCCCGACAAACAAAATCGTCAGTGATTAACGATTTTTTGAACCTTGCCACTTATTTTTTAGAACCAGAAAAGTTAACCCTGGAGCAGGAAATTAACATATTCCTGAATGAATTCAAAAACATGCCAAAGTCTGAAGCCAAATCCGAATTTTTGCGCCTTCTAAACAAAGTTAGATCTCAATATGGACCATAGATCTTTGAATATATTATCATTCAATGTGCGATCCCTGATTGATAGAAGCCGTCAAATTGATTTATGCAATGCACTCCACCATAACAAAATAGATATCGCATTCATTCAAGAGTGCCACCTGAGAAGAACAAAACAATAAAAATTGAAGGTTATAACTTTATTTATGATAATTCCCCGCTTGGTGTAGCAGTGGTGATTAAGAACACTATACAGCATAGTAAAGTTTCCATATCTAATGTTAGTATAAATACTTCATTTACACAAATAAATTCTACGTACAACAACACACATAAGAAATATTTACTTGGTTCAATATATATTCCTTGCAACTCTCAACCTCAACAACTAGAAGCAGATCTAAATATTATTCTTCAAACTTGTTTAAATTTTGATGGTTTCATCCTTGGTGGCGACCTTAATTCAAAATGTTCATCTTGGGGCGACATTATACAAAATGCTAACGGGAAAACTATCAGGAAATGGTTAGACGACAACTCGCTGGAGGTTGATCGCATCTGTGACTCTATACCATCTTATCCAAATGGACCTTCATTTTTAGACCATTTTCTTGTCAGCACCAAACTCATAGACAGAAATAATCCAAATTTTACTGTATCCTCAATGCCAACTATTTCAGATCATTTCCCGATCAAACTGAAATTGAAAATAAATTCATCAAACATAATTTTGAACCCACCGCAATCATTTACATCATATAAGAACACCAACTGGGATCAATTCCGCAGCGATCTGATGAATTTGAGTAGATCTATTATTCCTTCAATAAACACCAACTTGGAAAATCCGGAAATTGATGCATTGATCAAAGAGTTTAATACGTCATTTACCACAATTCACGATTCGCATTGCCGAAGAGTAACTAATTGCGAGAAAACGCCAATTTCGGAGAGAACCAAAAAACTCTTTAAAATAAAGTACTAATGGCAAAAGGAACTGAAGAATATCTTTCACCGCACCGGAAACAGACTCAGCAGTGAGTACAAAATATTATCTAAACAAATTCAACTTCTGAAGATAATTATTAAAGAATCTGTTGGAATTGAACACGCAGAAAAAATTAATGACAAATTACAAAATATTAAACCAGGTCCGAATGCATTCAAAGAAATTTACCGATTTACAGGGGGAAGGAAATCTCCGTTGTGTTGACAGATACGACACGATGATAATGTCATATCTAATCCTGCGGAAATTGCAGATAGTTTCCAAATCTTTTATTCATCAATTTTTCGCCGAACAATTCCAGAGAAGCTAGTATTGTATTGAAGTAATTCCAAACCACATTTTCACCTTTGACGACAATTTTAACGAATTTACAAATTCAGATAGATACCATTTCACCAACTCTACAAAAATTAAAAGAATAATTCAAAATATAAATTCCAAGAAATCATGTGGCGTAGATGGCATCTCCAACTACATCATCAAAAAGTTTCCACAGTCAACAATTGATGTACTTACATGTATTGTAAATCATTGTATTAACAACTGTTATTTTCCCACTGATTGGAAGTTGACAAAAATAATCCCAATAAAAAAAGAAAAATGATAGTGAGGAATTGTCTGATTTCCGCCATATATCCCTGCTTTCTAATCTTGGAAAGTTATTTGAGCACGTCCTGAAGGAAAAAATTGAAAATGAATTCATAATAAACCCTATATCGGATCTTCAATTTGGTTTTAAGCAAATCCACTCTACACAGCACGCACTTTTAAAGTTTCACCGTGACATATCCTCAAACTTGAGAAATCAATTCTTCACTGTGGCGATAGCTTTGGATATAGAAAAGGCGTTTTATTCGGTGTGTCATAGTGGGATTATCTATAAACTGATAGATCTGGGAATTGACCCTTATCTGGTTAAATTGATCCAAAGTTTCCTATCTGACCGTAAATTTACTGTCCAAATACAGGGTTCATCTTCATCATTGCGGTATGTAAATAGTGGAGTCCCTCAAGGAAGCGTACTTGCCCCATTTTTGTTTAATATTTTTCTTCATGACTTTCCGCATACCACACAGAACTCTAAAGCAATTTTATACGAAGATGATTGCCTAATTTATGCCCACAGCTCCTCACCAGCCCAGGCTCTTCACAATGTTTCAACTCATCTTATGCTGATACATGAATTTTATAAAATATGGGGAATTAGGATAAATGCTACCAAATCAGAGGCCATCTGTATCAGGAATGCTTCCGGAAAGTGTCATCGGTCAGTAGTACCCCAAAGCAAAATGTTACGCGCCGCGCTCGATGGGGTTGAGATTCCATTTAAATCTACAATAAAATATTTAGGCATCACTTTTAATAAACTATTTAAATTTAACGAACAAGCGCGATCAACACTACAAAGGACAAAACGAATAGCTGTAATGTTTTCATACTTATTTAATAACAAATATCTAGCTCGTGAAACCAAGCTGCTCCTATATAAGGTGACCATCAGATCCGTATTGTTATATGGATTTCCAATCTGGTTCGCTATTTCGCCAATAGTGGCCAAAGAATTGGAAATATTTGAACGGAAGATCCTGCGGAAGTGTATCAACAAACACTATGTAAGTCACACTAGGAAGTACTCAAATACTTACATATATAACACCTCTAGAGTCCAACCCTTCTGTAGATATGCACTCCACCATCAAAGGGTATTTGTTGAAAAACTGGCCACCCACGAAAATTTCTTGATGAATGAAATTCATGAGTTGGAAAGGTGTTTGCATTGGTCAAGTTCAACTTATCTCTCTCCAGTTGGTATACTGAACGAGAACACAGACATCGATCCTGACCCACATATGCTGCCACAATTTTACTCCAAAATAACGCCTGGCTCCCATAGGGGATAAAAAGAAAAATTTATAATACTAAGAGCTCAGCTTACCCCGTATTGACTGATATAAATCTGACAAAGTTTGACAAATTTACCTGAACCACCGTATTATATCGAATATTCCATTGAAAGTTATATTATAATCCTGTGATATTTACACCCATTGTCTAGTCGACATTTTGAATTCTGTGGTCAATTTTTATTTTGTAACAGATTTTTGTTAACTCGTCTTAAGTGTTATATTTATTATTTTGTTTTATTTATTTATTTGACAGACTCTCTTGCGCTGTCTGCAAAAGTAAAAGCACAGTTATAAACAGATACGTCACGGGGCTTTTGACGTTTAACTCTTGACTTAGAAAGAGACACCAAATATTACCAAAAAGTATTTCTGTCCCTCTCTGACTGCCTGTCTGTTTTGTTTATGTTTTTTTAGATTTCGGGGTGGATTTTTATTATTTATTTATTATTTTTGTAGAATATTAGAATAATTTTGGAAGGAGGTGAATCGTTTTATTAGGAAAACGTAATTCGGAATTAACGTATTTTTTATGACACCTTTCATCGGTCGTCACTAACTTAGTATTTAACCAATTTAGAGGTATATTCACAAATTCCTAACACAAAAAGTTATGAGTATATATTTTTATTTTTACAAACCTTCTGCACACGGAACTTTTCTCAATGTGAAGGGAAATTGCTAAGAGTTCGATTAATAATGAAAAAATTAAGGAATTTTAACTTTTTCATTCAAGAAATTAATAAATACTGGTAATATACAAAAAAAAAATTTTATAAGCAATATGTCTTATTTGATCTTGATATATTTAGCTTCTTACTTTCCTTTTGCACAAGAAACTATATCCATTGTGACCAAAAACAACATACAAATCGATTAATAATTAACTATTTACATATTTTTAACATTTTCATTGAAGAAATTATAAAATACTCCAAATTTGCCCTTTTTAAACTCAAAATAAATGTTTGTTTACATTTAGTTCTTCCACTTTATCCGCCAGTTTTCATTCGGTATATCTGTTGCTTCTAACACATTCGTTTCGCAAAAAGATTTAACATCTTTTTTCTCCCTCTACGGGGAGGGTTAAAACTGCTGATTTTAGCGTTTTTCAAACGTCGTAATTGACGCCACTGGTTACATTGTGGTAAAAGGTCGCGAGCAAACCTTCTCTTAAAATTTTATTTTATTAACATATTCCCTTGAAAAAAAAATTAGCAAGTAGCGTTTTTCTATAAAACACCGCATAATAGAATAAGACAACAATAGTTCTATGTTATATATATTCATACATGTTACCATTTAGTTAAGTAAACACATGTTATCGAAAAAGAATAAGTCTCAATAAAATTTACTTACTCACCACATTGAAAGAAATTAACTTCAAATGTTCATAAAAGTCTTATTTTGTAATAGTAATGAAAAATAACCAAAACATTTCCTAGAGTAAAAAATTTTTTTTTGGTTTAAAAAAAATTGTTTTATCGATCAAATTACGCTAAAAAGCATTTAGCATAATTTTCAAAAAAATAAATGCATTTTCACTAAACAATGCTAAATCTAGCACTGAAAGTGCAAAAATGGCACCACTGCCTCCAACACTTCCGGAAAATCATTGCAAAATTCGCACTTGGAACTACTTGCCGACCTGTATACAATTGTTATTATAAATGATGTTCTTTCATAGTTTGTTTTAAAGGCACTTATCCAGTATTTTGTTCCCTTTATATATTCTTTTATTTTCCTGATGCTCCAACATTTTTTGAAATATGAGGAATGTGGAAACAAAGGCAGCAATCTCCACTTTTGTAGTTTTCGAAATTAGTAAGAAAAACTTGTGTTTTTAAAGACAATTGTATTTTACAATGAATTATTTTGCTAATTAGTGTAGAAGAAAAAGATAAATATGCCGACCAAGTTTAATCCATATGCTCACTGAAGTTTTTGTGAAAATGCGAACTGAAATTTGGAGATTGCTGAGTTTGTTTCAACAAAGTGGACATTGCTGCCTTTGAAATAACAATTTTTGGAGATAGCTAACTTTGTTATAAAATAATTAATACAATGTTGATCTTTGTTGAAATTTAATATATTTAATGATAATATGAAGAAAATATTTACAAAAGTATTCATACTTCTTGTGTTTATGTAAATTACTTTAAAGAAACATATAGATACTTCTAGTAAATAAATTTTATTTTAATTATAAACAAAAGAGTTTTTAAATTATTTCAAAATAGTTAAAACTGAAATGATGAATTAAATTTTCATTAATGGTGCTTCTTCTATCGACTGAGAGCAACATTCTGTATGGTGAATATTATCTTCATTCTCAACGATTTGCTGCTGGCTGTTATTTACAAAATCTGTATAAAATTTTAGATTTTCATCATTCTTCCACTTCTCTCTAAAATGTTTTTTCCATTAAATTATACAGCTCTTGCAAATTTGAACTATTTTTGTGCAAATAAAATGGTTACGTCAAGGGGTGCAAGACAGAAACAAACACATTTCTAAGGTCCTTAATAATTATTCAGATTTACTTGAAAATTGTTACTCGGACTTGTCAAGGAGGTCCACTGCAAGCATTGAACTCCATAATTAAGAATAACTGCGTATTATTCTACCCGTTATTTTTATTTTTGCAAAACATTCAAAAACAGAACGTATTAAATTTTTCGAAAATATGGTAAGCCTTCTAAGGAAATCAGTTTTATATAAAGTGAGCATAACAAATGCAGCAATCTCCAATGGAGATTTGTTTCATTCTTCAGATTTTGACCATATATTTTGATTAGATGAAAACGTATTTGGCACAGCCACATTGACTGGCAGCAAGCATTCAACAGATGTAACAAGATGGCATCATTAACTCATTTCATGAAAAAGTGGAGACCCTCATGTATAATTACACCTCCGGTTCTATTGAATATTTTGATATTGTAATATAGTGATAATATTACTCTATTCCAATTTCGGATTCATCCGTCAGATGCGTTTCCGATAACATAAAGTCTGGTTTATGTTCCTCAATTACCATTTCCAGTTGATTAAAATTATTTACCAAACCTCGTATATTGGTATATATTTCAGCCATTGCGCTGGTTGTTATGACATTATACCTATTCTCTTCTTTCTTAAACTAAGTTTATTTTGATAGACAGGGTGGTATGATTTTCATCTAGTCCTAAATGAAGTCTTTATATAATACAATTTATACATTTTTTTACTTCTTTCGGCTATTTTCAAACACATGTCCGTTACTATTATGTGCAATTCAACTTGTTTTAGAACCGTTATTTCATAATTTCCACTTATTTCAGTTTGTATTGCTTTTTTCATATCATACATACATACATACATAATTGGCCATTACAACCCTTCAGTCAGGATTACGACCTAGCTTCTCACACCACTTATGTTGTGTACGTTAATTTTATACATGAGTGGCGGGACCTACAGTTTAAAGTTGAGTCCGAACGACAGATTTTTGAGAAGCTTTTCATGGCAATTTTTACTCTCAGAGTCTTTGCCAGAAATCTGCTGAGAGGAAGTCGCCGAAGAAATATTTTTCGTTTTGATGTCTGACCTGGGATTCGAACCCGGGCCTTTTGTCTAATAAGCCAACACACTACCACCCACTAGACCACGGCGATTTTTTCATATCATCCCTTTCTTAATTTCATCCTTTTTTATTTTCAACATTCATTATTTTAAGATTTATAGGATTTACTTTTAAATTTAATTCTTCTTTTGTTTTTAATACACTTTGTTTTTCCTTTGGCTTAATAATTAAAGGGAAAATTTTCGAGACATCTGGGATAACCGTATTTTTTTGTTTGACGTTCGTATCTTGGATCACCTTCTTTATTTCATCACACATTTTTATGTTCCTATTCTCTATTGTTTTATACATGTCTTTGTTTTTATTTTCAAATTCGCTTATGTTTCCATATAAATTTTTTACCACCTCAACGTTGTTTTCACATTTTTTTTTTAATTTTATCTATTTTTTTTAATCTTTCATCATTCTCAATTCAATTGCCTCTAATAATGCCTTTATTTCACTTTCAGTTTTTTAAGCGAGCTTTCAAATTCATTTTTGTATTCAATTATTGTTTGTTTGTTTTTATTTACTCCATCCTGGATATCCCTTAAACCAAGGCCTACATTTACTGCATGCAGTTATCACATAAAACGAACATAATTGTCTTCATCAATAATTTTTGCCGAATATTAATCATTTCCGACACATTTTCTTGTATAATGAAACACTTTATAACATACACCATTGCATCTAATACCACTTTCACCCCTAATTGCTGATCTGCATTTACTGCATTCAGCCATTATCTAGTTATTTGCTCAAAAAATTTTGCACCTCAAAAATAACCGGGTATTATTTATACTTATGTTTTTTAAATAGTAAGTTTTTGACAGTTCTGACAACACTTAAAAACAACTGTTGTAAATCACAATTGTAATTTATAAAATACAACATTAGATTTACAACTGTTGTACACCATAATCGGGGCTAAAATCACACTAATATATGTATATATCAATAGCAAGTCTAATTCAGTTATCGATAACATTAAACTTATCGGTATAAAATGGAAAAAAGAGTAATGATATTCTGTGAACTATTGTTAAAGTTAATCGTGTCTTGTACAATTTTTGTTTAAATTTAAATTCTTATAATATTTTACAATATCAAAGAGATGTTTTAATTTAATTATTTAATTATGAATCGAAAAGCAAATTAAATAAATATTGTAAATTAAGAAATAAATATTGTAAGAAATCTCATTCTTCTATACAAGTATTGATAATAATTACAAATTATAAAAGGTAAAATTTGTCGTCGCCCCAAACGAAAAACGATTTACCTTATTTGAACTAATTGAAAGCAAATTAAATAATTTGTGCAACAAAATAACAACGATAATTAATAAGTAAATTTATATTTAAATTTGTACACAGACTCTTCCGAACATCTTTTGTTGAATTTTTTATCTTTATTTTGTTGTCATTATTGGGAACTTAATTTACTTATTATTTCAAATATAAGGTTTTAGTATTTTTATTTTAAAGTTACTGAGTTAAGTTGATTTGCGTAGACTTTTAAAGCTCAGTGTGGCTACATTTATGAATGTAAAATATTTGCGTTCTGGAAACTATTTTTTAATATTTACATCTGAACTAAATCTAATTAACAAAATTTGCTCATTTTATTGTGTTTATTTATTGCATATTAAAATTCAATTGCTGCAGGTAATTTTAAATCGAATTTACAAGCTACATCAGTTCTTATATTGAAATTTAAGACACTCGATTGAAAGTAAAATTAATTACCAATTTCTTTCTAATACAGACTTGTAGTTTAGTTTAAAAAAAAAGAATTATGTATTTTTGGTATTAAAACTCATCACTAAATGTACGAAATTTTGATGAAACTTCGTGATGAAATAAATTATGTTTTGCATGGGAAAGCTGGTTAATATCTAATAAGTTTTGATCGTTATCTCATAAATAATAGATTTCGTTCAAATGAAAATAGTCTATTACTTTAAAGGCCCAGCTATGCTATCGTAACGGAATGTAACCGCAACAGTAAAGAATAGCTGTCATTTTTGTTATGATTAAAGCAATACGAATGGTAATAGAAATGTAATGTAACATAGCCGGAAAGTAAGAATCTATAAAATATAGAATTTTCTTACATTTTTACGTGACATCTGTTTAGCAGTGTTAACAACATTTCAATATTAAAAACCACCAAATATGAAAATTGAAATTATAAACAGAATTTATGTAATAAATACATAAATATATAACCATTGAAATGAATAAAAAAACGCTGTAGTGATAGCACTGGATTCAAGAAAACCAAAAGACGCCATATTGAAAGCGATAAAAGGAGTGAAAACAAAAATGTAAAAATTTGGAATTAATATTATATTTGTTAAAAAAACAGTAATAAAAATAATAAAATAAAAATTCTTTTAGCTTTTTCAATTTCTATTTCTTTATTTGTTTTGTTTACATAAAAACATATCACACGTTTTTACGATCTATAATTACACTTACATTTTTACGTTCCGTACACGTTACATTACTTACTGTTACATTCCGTTACGGTATCATAACTGAGGCTTAAATCAAAATATTCCACATTCCTATAAGCCTTAAATTTTCAGTGCTAATATGTGTTTTTCTTGTTGCTTGCAGATGAATATCATCCATTGTATGATTACGATGAAATGCGAATTGAGCGAAGGAATAATTCCGCTGTTCACATCAAAATAAACCGAAACTCTGTATATGACGTTGATCTTGCTATTGATAATTGATTTCATACTAAATACATCGATCATGTTTAAGCTATCTGAGCTCGTACGTTGGTTAGGACTTACAGAATTTGAAATAATGATTAATTTATGCGGCTTACTCGTTTTTACAATAATAATCGCGTTTCGAATATCTGGAACTTTAATAAAAAATTCTGTGGATTGGTATACGGTTTTCAGTCCTCTTTTTTGTATCGATATATGTAACGCTTATTTTTGTATAATAGTTGGAATAAGAATGTACTTGGATTCCGATAACAAACGTAAAGCTTTGCATCGATTTATGTGGAGCACTTATTTTTTGTTTTTAGTGGCAATATTTAAATATTTACTTTGTCTAAAACTTAGCGGCCAAACAAATTTAGAATACAGTGAAGTATTTTCTCCGATATTCGTCTTGCTTCAATTGGTTGCAGTTCGAGCTTGCCAACTTCCGAATACAGTGTAATGGTCCATTGTTTATTTAAGAAACACAATATGTAATTTGAATTATTATATTTTTAAGTATATTAAATAAGAGGAATGTAAAAACATAGCATCTGTAAACAATAAAGAAGGTTATATTCGATACATGTGATAAGATATAAAAAGAAAATAATTTGTTATTTAATCAGAAACGAAATATTATGATCCAATTTTTATGACATGAAAATAATATAGATTGGTTCTTAGTTACAAAAACTTCTAGTTCTTCCAATGCGGTGAAGACACATATGTTTCGTAATCTACATTGGCGAATCAAAATTTACAACTATAGCAACCTGTTTTACTTCGATTTTTTAAAAATTTACAAACATATTTAAAATTAAATTTATATTTTTTGCAACGATATATTTACCTTGTGATAAAACTTTTGTATTTATTAGTACTTTCTCCAAACCTATCCAAAAACGATAAAGAACAGCTAGTCCTTGTTCTACTCTTAAGCTTAAGTCTCCAGACAATACAGCAACTGAATGGTCATGAGATGATAATTTTCCTGCTAACCAACCAGCAGTCTTGCGAGTCCGTTATGAGATTTAGAACAACAGTTAGTTATAAAATTTAAAATCAAGTAAGGAAAAAAATCAATCAATAAAGATAAAATTTATTCATTTTACTACTTGTTTCTGTAAGAAACGGTTTAAGTTAGGGACAAACAAATATTCTTAAAGTTGTTTAAACTTAAAAATATTTAAGTTAGTATTTTTATTACTTACTTAATTGGCAATTAACAACCCGATTAACGGATTTCGGCCTGCCGCTACGCATCCTTCCAAGCGCTGTGCTTCTTGTGCGCCTACACCAGTTGGTCACAGCAATCGATGACAGGCTTTCTCGATTTGGTCTTTCCAACGGATACAATGTCGTCCTCTTCGCCGACTTCCGCAGATCCACGCACCAAATACCTGCCTCGCCGAAGCATCCTCCTCCATTCAAATGACATGGCCGAGCCAGCGCAGTCGCTGGATGTTAATACGCTGCACAACGTCTATGTCGTTGAGGAGCTCATACAGTTCACTGTTGGATCGGATACAAAAATCATCGCCAACTCGCACAGGACCGAATATCTTACGTAGGACTCCCGAATGCTCTCACGGCTGCTGCATCAGTTCTTTATAGGGTCCACGCCTCTGCACCAAAAAGAAGCACGAGTAGGATGATCGTCTTGTAGAGTATTAGTTTTGTCTTACGAGAGAGGTCTCTACTACTCAATTGCCTATTGAGACCATAGTAGCACCTGTTGAGAAGAGTAATCCTGCGTTTGATCTCTCATTTTTGGTGGTAACGGCGGAACCAAGATAAAGAAATTACTTGACTGTATCAAAAGTATAGTTATCGGCCGTAAGCTGAGAATGAATACGCCGCACGTCACTACTTGTCGATAACATATACTTTGTTTTGCCCTCATTTACTGCCAGACCCATTTTCTTAGACTTCCGTTCAATAGCATTAAAGACAGCAGTAACGTCTCGCTTAGTACGCCCTGTTATGTCGATGTTGCCAGCGTACGCAAGCAATTGGACACTTTTTTGAAAAATAGTCCCATTGCGATGCAAACCTGTCTTTCGCAGACGCTCATAACAAAGTTAAAGAGGTCAAATAATAAGGGGTCGCCTTGTCTGAACCTCGCACGGTATCAAAAGGTTCGGATAGGTCCATTTCTAACTTGACGGAGTTGCAGGAATTGCTCAACTTTATTCTGCATAGCCTTATCAGCTTCGCAGGTATACCGACCTCAGACACTGCGGCATAAACACGGTCCCTTATGTTTCTATCGAAGGCTGCCTTATAGTCGACAAAAAGATGGTGTGTGTCGACTTGTTTTTCGTGGGCCTTTTCCAGGATTTGGGGCAGTGTGAAGATCTGGTCGATGGTGGATTTTCCAGGCCTGAAGCCGCATTGATAAGGTCCAAGCAGTGTTTTAACGAGTGGCTTCAGTCGTTCACACAATACGCCTATATATTATATGCGATAGGGAGAAGGCTTATACCTCTGTAGTTGGCGCATATTGCAGGGTCTCACGTTTTCAGAACAGGAGAGAGGACCCTGAGGTTCCAATCGTTGGGCATGCTTTCCTCTAGCCAAATTTTGTAAATAAGCTTGTGCATGCGCCCTACCAACTCATTGCATCCGGTCTTAAACAATTCAGCGGTGAGGCCATCAGGAAATATATGTAATAGAAGTTAACTAAATTACGCTTTATTGTTGGATTTTATAGCGGTTGGGTTTTGGTCTTGTTTTCAAAATAATGAATACTCCCAGCTAATAAAATGGTATAGGTTGTGAGTTTTTTTGAGTAGAACTCAAATTTACCCATTGCTAAGTGCATGTAACAAATAAATAAGTAAAAAAACAAGTCAGTCGTCAGTTGAGCCGCTCAGTCGTCAGTAGAATTAATCGGTCGTCAATCTCTTATCACTATCTATCTCTTATCACTTATCGCTTTTATATCAATTAATTTCATTTTTATTTTAGAATAACTTCTATTCTATTATTCAACACAAAACTTTATTTAATATAATTTGAATTCGAAAATGAACTTTGTGAAATAAATAAATAAACTTTAAAACATTATTTTGTCCAGTTTTCATTATTATTTTACATTTGGGGGCTCAACCTATAAAAATAGCTTAATTCTAATATGTTTTAATAAAAGCGAAACCGCTAAGAAAACCGAAAATAAAAGAAGACTGAAAATTAATAGTTAGTGTTGTTTTTCTTAACAAAAAGAAAATTATAAAGTAACGGTTTGCTAAAAAATTTTTTTTATGATACGTTGTTAAATGAGAGCTAATGTAAAAAATCAAAAACCTGTGAGTCTTAAAAAATATAACACGAGAGCATATGCACATCTCCAGAAACAAAGAGAAGAAGAAAATTTAAGGAAAAAATTAAAAGAAAAATAAAACATAGAATCATTTAAAATGTCAAAAAAAGAAGAAAGGTTTTGTGTTGAAAATATACAACTAAACGAATTGATAAAACTTTTAACATTGAAAATTATGAAAGAAGATGAAGATAAAAACAAAACAAACCTTTCTGTTGAGTGTTTTACAAAAATTGTTCCTGATTTTGATGCTATCTCGATGGCGGTAGAACAATGGTTTAAAAATTTTGATAAAAATGCTGATGCTTATAACCTGAACGAAAAGCAGAAATTTGTGCATGCCAGGAACAAAATGAGTGGAGAAGCAAAATTGTTTTTGGAATGGATGAGTTTCGTAAGTCGTACAGAAGTGCAGAAATACACAGATCATTATCGATCCGCAAAAAATTGGAGAGTGAATCATTTCATGAATATGTATTACATATGAGAAAACTAGTTGCAGCAGGGCATATAGAAGATATTTCGGTCATAAGGTATATTGTAGATGGGTTGCGAATAAAAGCTGAATTTAAATATTCATTATATAATGCAAGAACATTTAGAGAGCTTCGGGAGCAATATGCAGTGTATGAACGTATAAAGTCTAATAAGCCAACAAATATTGGAGCCTTTAACCAAACAAACAAATATAAACCTCCTATGAAGAAAGAACATTGGTTTAATTGTGGATCGACTGATCACAAAAAAGAGATTGTAAAGAATTAACAAAATTGTGTTTTAAAAAATCAAAAATCTAATCCAAATAATGCTGTGAATATAGTTATTGACAAAAATCGTTTAAAGCAAATATCTTTTGAGAACCAACAAATTGATTGTTTAATTGACACCGGGTTGATGTTATCCTTGTGAAAGAAAGTGTGTATAAACAATATTTTAAACACCTTGATTTAAAACAAATTTCATCCATGCTATTCGGTTTTGGAAACTTTCCGACAGAGCCACTTGGTTGTATGAACGGTACGGTTCGCGTTGACTCGGTAATATCAAAACACGATTTCCTCGTTGTTCCTAACAATGCATTAAAATATAACGCCATTCTCGGTTGTGACTTTATAAGAAAATTTAAGTTTGTGTCGGACGGTAACGAGTATAAATTCGAATATCAAAATAATATACAAGATAACGATTTTTCGGTGTATAATATAACAGCAGCTGAGTTAGATGTTCCACCAAAATACAGAGCAGAAGTGGCTAAATTAGTATCTAGTTATAAGCCGTCTGTAATAGAAGAGTGTCCGATTATCATGAATTTTCCAGATTTTATCCATATTACCAATGAATGAGCAAGAATTACCAATGAATGTACATGAACAAGTTAAAGAGTGGTTGGCAAAGTGTATAATCAGAAAATCAACTTCACCAATAACTAGTAGAGTCGTAGTGGTTAAAAAAATGCGGAGATTACAGAGTTTGTGTTGATTTTTGGCGGTTGAATAATAAGGTATTGAAGGATTGTTTCCCCGTACCATTAATTGATGAAGTATTAGAGAAACTCCAGAATTCTAAACTTTTTACTGTTATGGACCTTGAAAATGAGTTTTTTCATGTGCCCATAGAGGAGAGTAGTAAGCATTATACAGCGTTTATAACAAAGGAAGGCTTATTCGAATTTAATAAAGCACCGTGTGGTTTTTGTAATGCGCCTGCGAACTTTATAAGATATGTAAGCCCTATTTTTCAGCCACTAATAAATAAAATTATAATGGAGCTGTATATGGACGATATCGTAATTTTTGCAGTTACTCCCGAAAGTAGTTTATATAAACTGAAAATAGTATTAGATACTGCATCACGTTTTAATTTAAAAATTAAATGGCCAAAATGTTCATTTCTTCAATCTAAAATTGATTTTCTGGGCCATACAGTACAAAACGGAAAGATTTGTCCAGGTAAAGACAAAACGAAAGCTATCGAAAAATTCCCTGAGCTGAAAAATATTAGAGATGTTCAGTCATTTTTAGGGATAACCGGTAATTTTCGAAAATTTGTTTAAGATTATGCTCATATTGCTTGTCCGCTTACGAATTTGCTCAAAAAAAGATGTAAAATTTATTATTGGCGATGAAGAATTAAAAGCAATTAACAAATTAAAAATGATATTAACCAAAGAACCAGTACTTAAAATCTACGATAGATCAGCTATAACCGAGTTTCCAAATATGGTTTTGGTGCAGCACTTTTACAAATTTCTGAGAACAGTTGCATCCAGTTTACTATTGGAGTAAAAAAACATCATCACAAGAACAAAATCTACATAGTTACATATTAGAAGTTTTTTTTTTCTCTTAGAACTTTATTTACAATCTGTTTATATAAAACAATAAGTAAATTAGATAGTACAATATTTAATAACAGTTTCTATTGCCCCATAGTGCAATAACTTAAAATTATTTATTTATATAAATTTGATTGATATAGAAAAAAAATTAATGCATATTTACAATATAATACATCAAAATTCAATAAATATGTATTTTAAAGTAATAAAATAATAATAATAATAATAAGTATGTGTTAGGTATGCATTTACCTAAATGGTAAATCAAGAACATGTAATCTATTAAGTCTACGCACCTCAGCTGATTCATCTAACAAGCAAATAGCTAATGGATTAATATGGTTACTAAGTCTCTCAAGGTATCTTGAACTAAATTTTCTTATAACTTCCTCAACTAAAGGAATTTCAAGATTATTATGTATCGCCGCATTTGTCATAAACCATGGAGCTTGTGTAATAAGACGAAGAGTTTTGGACTGATATCGCTTTAAAATTTCCACATTGGAGTTTTTAGCTGTGCCCCAAAGTTGTATTCCGTATGTCCATACGGGTTTGAGTATAGTTTTGTATATCATTACCTTATTTCTCAAACTTAGTTCAGATTTCGGGCCTAAAAGCCAATACAATTTTCGTGTTTTTATGTTCAGATACTTTCTTTTTGCTTTAATATGCATCAGTTATCACATTTACAACTCGATGACACTGCTCTGGTGTACCATGTTTATTGCGAAATCCAAATTGAAAATCAGGAATTATATTATTCCGTTCTAGAATGGGTTTCAGTCTAAGCAAAAACAGCCGTTCAAATATTTTTGAAAAGGTTGATAATAGACTTATTGGTCTGTAAGATGAAAGCTCATTCTCATTTTTATTTGGCTTTAATATCATAATAATTTCAGCGCATTTCCATTGAGTTGGAAAATGATGTAAGCGCAATATTGAATTTAATAACAATGTTAAAAGTATAACTCCTTTTTTAGGCAATAGTTTGATTGTTTTAGAATCGATTTTGTCGTATCCAGGGCTTTTATTGGTTCCTAACTTCGATATTACCATTTTAACTTCATTGAGAGTAAAATGATTAAAAATTCAAAAATCTCTCTATCGTAATTATTTTGAGGATTAGGGTGAAAAATATTCTCCAAATGAACAGAAAATGCTTCAGCTTTGCTTCTGTTTGATCTACACCATCTGTTGTTTGAGTCCCTTATAGGAACGTTACGTAGTGTAGGCCTCTTGAGATATTTTGTGGCGTTCCAAAGGCAATTATCAGGTTTGTTCACATATAATGACTTTAAGTATTGGCCGGTTTTTTCGTTTTTAAATTCTCTTAGCTTTTGTTTTAGCTGTGTACATAAATTATTGAAATTTCGTTTATCAATTGGGTTTCTGCTTAATTGCCATCGTTTTCGCATTCTCCTCTTAAAGCGAATTAGGTTTCTTATTTCAGCAGAGATGAAATTGTTTGGAGCTTGCTGATTCAGGTTTCTTGAAACATGCGGTGTAGACAAGATAGCAGCTTCGTGTATTAAATTAGTAAACTTTTCCACAGCTTCGTCTAATTCCTGACCATTGTTTATAGAGAGGCTTAAGTCTATGTTT
Source organism: Sarcophaga peregrina (assembly GCA_014635995.1). Classification (NCBI taxonomy): domain Eukaryota; kingdom Metazoa; phylum Arthropoda; class Insecta; order Diptera; family Sarcophagidae; genus Sarcophaga; species Sarcophaga peregrina. The sequence goes on along the minus strand of CM025790.1, from coordinate 76,023,737 downwards.
TTGTCTACCCAGTAGATGAAAGAACTAATATCTGTTCGACTTGTTATCAGTTTTACTCTGTTTGAAACCCTTTGAAATGAGGAGTTATAAGTCGCAATAATAGGAGTGTGGTCAGAGCTTAAATCATCACTATCTATTATGTTTAAATAGTTGCTTGGTATTCCATTATATACAAAAAAGTCCATTAAGTCCGGTAATTTGGCAGGGTCCGTAGGCCAATATGTTGGTTTACCTGTTGAAAGAACATTGTAATGTTTTCGCAGAATATATTTATAGAGCTCCCGACCTTTTGGGTTTGCTAACCTGGAACCCCACCAGGGATGTTTGGCATTAAAGTCTCCTCCGACCAGGAAACAGTTTCCTAAGTTATTAAAGAAATCTTCATAGTCACGACATAGTACAGAATGCCTAGGTGGAAAATATATGGCAAATATTGAAACACTTCCACAGTTAGTATTTAATTTGACTCCAGCAGCTTGTAGGTAGTTGTGGCAGATTGTTGGAAGTACTTCGTATTTTAAATTTGTTTTAATTAAAATAGCAGCACCAGCATGGGCTCTATTGTCAGGATGATTTACAGTTATTATGTCATAACCCCTGATACGGAAATAACTTCTAGACGTAAAATGGGTCTCAGATATTAAAAGTACATCAATATATTGGGTGTTAAGAAATAGTTCAGTTTCATGTACATGATTGGAAAGCCCATTTGCGTTCCATACTGCTATTCTAATGTCTAATTGCATTTGGTGACAAGAACTGACATCATATTTAATAAAGTATTGGTTAACTATTTGTTTAATCATTAATTTTTCGAGACGTTCATACGCATTCTCACTTGTATTTACAGATTGGCCTTTTAAAATGTTTGCATAGGAAATATCAGAGTTGTGATTAACGTGGCTAAAGTTTTGTGGGGGCGAAAAAGAAGGGCCATTTGTTGGTTGGTTAGCTGGCTTAGTGTAAACCGTTGATTTTTTCTGCACTAGTTTTTGATAAACCTGGCAGCCTTTATAGTTCGCAGTATGATTTTGTAAACAATGAATGCAACGAGGAGTATTTGTTTTATTCATAGTGAATTCAGCTGTTGGATGATCAAGCGCACACTTTACACAGCGGAAAGGTTTTCTACAGTAAGCTTGAGTGTGTCCAAACTGTTGGCAACGATGGCACTGAACAATGTCATTAACTTTTTTAGGAGGTTCAACAGTAACTATTGCATTATTAATATGGCGAATATTATAGATTTCCTTGTTGTTGGGATTTGGGTCAAGATCCACGTAAAACATCGGAAGAGGCTCCTTTGTAATCCTACTTCTAACATTACACACATTTCTAACCTCATGACCTTGAGCAATTAACTCAGCTTTTATATCTGCCGTAGGAGTTGAGTGGTGAAGACCTTTAAAAACTACACGATATGCCCGTTCTTAACGCACTTGATACGTATGATAGCCTATTTTTCTTGTATCGAGATACTTAGTTAATTTTCTATAAGAATCTATGCTACATACCATTACTTTTATTTCATTATTTTTCATAGATTTGTAACTAAAATCTTTTCTAGAAATAATAGTACTTATATTATTTACCATATTTACAATACTGCTTACGTAAGGAATAAAAATAGGTGGAGGTTTAATATATTTCGTTGTTTCTTGCCTTGTTTCATTGTTGTTCTCCACATCAAGAATTGAAAACCGATTATCATTCGAGGTACTTGGGACTTCATCATTTAAATTTCGTTTTTTCACTGCATTTCCAATTGGGGACTTGCTGCCAATACGCTTAACTATTGCTGGTATTGTTTGCCAATTGTACAATGAATTACATTCGCTGCTAACATCATTATCATCATCAACATAGTCAGAATTCATACTGCATGAATTGTTTTTTTTTTTATTTCTTTTTGTTTTTAAATTTGTTTACATAAATTTTGAATTTTTTGGGATTAAAAATCCCGTTGATTTTGAAATATTTAATTATATTTGTTGTTGTTTATACTAAGTATAATTAGTATTTAAGAAAAAGTTGTTATTTTTTTATTTTTTTTTTTTGTTTTTTTTGTTTGTTATGACAAAATATTAAGGAAAAAAATGCACTGCCACCGCACTTGTTAAATTAGGTCTTATTGCAATCAGTGTCAATAGAAGATTCTGATATTAGAAGTAAAAACTGCATATCTTGCAATGAAAAATTTCGTCATTATCCTCTTGGCATACAATTTAAATTAGTTACTGACTGCGCTGCTTTTAAACAAACGACATCAAAGAAAGACGTACCAAGAGGTGTAGCACAGTGGATAATGTATATATTGAAGATTTTACATTTACAATTGAACATCGTGCAGGAAACAGGTTAAAACATGTTGATGGTCTCAGTCGTTACCCTGTAGACGTTATGGTTGTATCAGATATTTCAGCGAGAATTGATAAGCTTGGAAAGCGCGAAGGGTTCCTTAATTGTATTGATAAAGGTGAAGTACAACTACACACAATTCACGTGGATCACTTAGGCCCAATGGATGCAACAACAAAATTTTACAAAAATCGTCACCCTTTGAAATTATGTTTGGTGTAAAAATGAAGTCAGATGTTGTGATAATATTCTCAAAATGTTGGAACAATTGTTAATAAGCGAATTTCAAAAAGAAAGAGAAGCATTAAGAGAAGACGTTAAACAACAAATTATGAAAGCCCAACAACTATATAAATTGAATTATGATAAAAAATATAAACAACAAAATGATTACAAAATTAATGATTTGGTCGCTATAAAACGAACGCAGTTCGTTGCTGGGAAAAAACTTGGCAGTGAATTTTTAGGCCCATATAAGGTTATTAGAGTCAAGGGGAACAATCAATATGATGTTGAGAAAACAGGAGATTTTGATGGCCCTAAAAGTACATCGACAAGCTGTGACAATATGAAGTTGTGGAGATTTGCCGAAACTAATAATGATTTATTGTCATCTGGGTTAGATGATGAGCAGGATGGCCGAATGTAAAGCTAGAGTCAGGTGTAGATATGTAAAATGCTAAGTGCATGTAACCAAATAAATAAGAAAAAAAGAAGTCAATCGTCAGTAGAATTAATCGGTCGTCAGTCGCTTTTGTATCAATTAATTTCATTTTTATCTTAAAATAACTTCTATTCTATTATTCAACACAAAACTTTATTTAATATAATTTGAATTCGAAAATGCACTTTGTGAAATAAATAAATAAACTTTAAAACATTATTTTGCCCAGTTGTCATTATTATTTTACATATATATATATAATATTTAATTAAACCAATACAGTTTATACAGTTAATTTTCAATCCTCGTATCAAAAATGGCAATAAATGAAAGAAAATTAATTGGTATATACAGAATATTGTTACGAAAGTGGAAATGGTGTTGTTAAAATAATAAACAGAAGCTCCAAAAACAACACAATGATCATGAATAAAATGATAAACAAAAGCCCCAAAAACAAAACAGCGCACTGTTCACGTGATCAATGAATGAGTAGAAAAATATACCAACAAGAATAAAGGATAAAAAGACGTAAATAACCAACAACAAAATAAAGGGAACTAAAAAGTAAACAAGAAACAACAATGTGCAGTATAAAATAGGATAGACAAATAAACCAACAACAACTAATCTACCTGCTCGAATGTAAACAAGCAACAACAAAAATAAGAATAGGTTGTTTACATTTTTAGAATATTCCTTAAGGACGTCATCGTCCTTCAAGGGCATTCTTCACACTGATGATCCAGTAATATAAAAGGCAAGTTAAAGCGAGCAGGGCGGAGTTTGAATTTGATCGTGTAAGACGACGTCACGTTGGTTGAGAATTAAAATCTATCGAGCTTTAATTCGGTCAGACTTGTGTGCAGACAAGTTGCGTTTGAGAAAACAGTTGTTAGTGTTGTACTTACAAAAAGGTTGTGAGAAAGAAGAATAACTAACAAGAATAACAAAAGGGTTGTAAGCAGAGTAGTATAAAGAACAAACACATATTGTGAAGTATCATTGTATACGTGAAACAAGTTCGAACAGTGGCACAAAAATTGTGCAGATAATAAAGAATTTATTAAAATCAAACACATATTTATTTTTACTTTATTTGCAATCTACGAACTCATATTTTTAACGTTTTTAAAAAGGTAAAAACGTAACAATATATAAAAGATATATTATTTCTACATTAGGGTATCGCTCATATTTTGGAAAACGTAGCATTTTCAAATCGCTTACGAATTGAAAAACGCAAAACGGCGTTTAGCATGTTCTGAAAACGAAGCGATTTGCTGGCGTTTTCCATTTTTCAAAGTTGCATTCGAACAATGAAAACATAAACAATTAAAGAAATTTAAAATGCCTATCGCGTATTTGCTTGCTATAGAACAGTAGTTTCTTTTCTAGAAAATTAGAAATGTAATTTACAATACGATAACATTGTCATGAGTGCCATGTTTGAGTCTGAAACCAAATTGATAATCAGGAATTGTGTTTTGTTTCTCGAAAATTGGCAGCAGTCTATTGAGAAGGAGACGTTCAAAAATCTTTGAAAAACAGCTTAATAAGCTAATTGGCCTTTAAGATAAAACAGTACTTTCAGGTTTGTTGGGTTTCAATATCATAATTATTTTTGCAAATTTCCATTGTGATGGGAATAGTTTTAATCTTAAATTATGTCTTTTTTTGGAAGAGATTTGAGAACTTTTGAGTCAATATTATCGTAACCATGTGATTTCATGTTGTTAAGTTTGTCGATACCATTTTTTACCTCTGTTGGACTTATATATTTAATCGGACGATCCATTTGACAAGGTGTATCCAAAAAATTTAAAATATCATTTCTAACTGATTGGCTATTTAAGATAAATGGACAAATGTTGATTTTTTGTTGAATGTACACCATTCGCCATTACTATTATTTATGGGCATATTTCTTTTCGTTGGCCTTTTTAGACATTTCATAGCATTCCATAATTTAAGTTCATTCTCATTAGACACATTTAGATTAATTAAGTAATTTTTCAAAGAGTCATTTTTATAATCCTTTAAACGACTTTTTGAATGTTGTGATGATCTATTAAAATTTGTTTTGTCTAATGAACTTCTGGTATTCAGGTACACTCTTCTTAATCTTCTTTTATTAGCAATGAGTATTCTAATTTTAGCCGATAATCTAACAATATTACCACGAAGTTGGTAAGATTCTTGGGGACTTGATACAAACGGTGCTTCATGATTTAAAAGATTCAACAGTGTCGTCCAAGTCATAGCTACCTTTAATTAGTACATTTAAATTTAAATGTTCATTAGTCCAATTCCCAAAATACTGCATGTTTGTTTTAGATGTGATTGTTTTAACTTTGTCGACTACGGTTTAAAGTAATGTATTAAAAGCCAAAATGACAGGGCTGTGACCAGAGCTTAAAACAGCACTTTGGTATTCCCTTGTAAACATAGAAATCCAGAAGATCAGGTATTTTGTTAATGTCAGTGATGCCAACTTAGCCCTTTTCGGGGTAGATTTAGCCCTTTTTGAAGTACCTTTAACGCGAAAAAATTTTAGCCTTAAACTAAAAAACGCGCAATTTCAGCTCTTTTCAGTATTTTTATTTAACACTTTTATCCTTTAACTGTAAGTCGAATTGTAAGCCAATGTGGCAGAACTTTTTTCTTCTATTTCTTCTGTCATTGACATACAATTAACAAAAGTACCGGAAAACACAAGCTTTGCTGAAGGTTGAAAATAGTATTTACCTAATAATTCGGCATTGATAAAAAACATATTAATAAGTGTATGAGTGTATAACTTTAAGGGCGAGTTTTTGAATACAAGTTTAAACTCGAGATTAAGTTAATCTCCAGTTAAAGTTAATGTTTCGTTAACTTCATTTTTAGTTTTTGAATGATAGTTTAATCTTTGTAGGGCTGCCACAATTATATGCAAAAATTGTATAGTGTTTCACAACAATTTGCTTTTGTACCCTACAAGAAATAAATAACCGAAACTAATACATACAAGGCTCACTTACTACTACACATGTAATTTTTATTTGGCTTTTTATGTTTTAGAGTTGTATTTCTTAATACATCAAAAGCACATCGATATTGACTGTCAAATGCCCTGTAAGTTTATGAATTTTAAAATTTCAGTTGTAGTAGGCTTTGAAAACAAAAATTTATAGCGTCTTATGACGAAAATTTTAATTGTGTTCTCTATGTTAAAAAAATATTCTACTGTGAAAAAAATAAGACGTGAAACCAAAAATTTAGGTATTGTTATTATTTTACTGCATAAACTTTAATATGCCTAAAATTATTTTTTTTATTAGAATCCACTCATCTATCAAGAAATACCTCACCAGCACATATAAGGTAGATGCCCAAAAATTGGCTCCATTCATTAAGAAATATTTGAAGAGTGCTGTTTTCAGTGGAAAATTAATCGAAACTAAAGGTAAGGGTGCTTCTGGATCATTCAATTGTCAGCAACCCAAAGCAAAGAAACGCACTCCTGAAAAGAAAAAGGCTGCTCCTGACAAAGAGAAGAAGGTTGCTAGTGCCGCTAAAAGGCAGCTTCTGGTCAAATTCCATCTGCCGCCAAAAAGACTGCTAAGAAGAAGAAAACGAAAAAGGCTAAGGTAAAAACCGTAAAGAAGACTGGTACTGTTAAAGCTAAACCAGCCAAAAAAGGCCCCAGCAACTAAACCTAAAGCTCCTAAGGCCAAGAGTGCAGCCGCTGCAAAGCCCAAAAAAGCCGCTCCAGCCAAGAAACCAGCTGCCAAGAAATTAATTAATTTAGATTTAATATAATTCTTTATAAAATAAATTATATTTTTTTTTAATAAAAAATATTTCAAAACAAAAAAAAATTTACTCATCATTTGACTAGTAAAATGACTAGTTGTTTGACTAGTAAAATGACTAGTTGTTTGACTAGTAAAATGACTAGTTGTTTGACTAGTAAAATGACTAGTTGTTTGACTAGTAAAATGACTAGTTGTTTAACTAGTAAAATTACTAGTTATTTGACTAGTAAATTACTAGTTATTTGACAAGTAAAATGACTAGTTGTTTGACTAGACCAGCGAAGGAGTGAGCAGGTTAGATATATGTTTTACACTCGAAAGAATTAATATGTTAGAAAGAGATTCAAAATCACATGTACACGAATGTTTACGTCAAGTTTTTCACATTGCCCTTAATAACTTGATGGGAAGTTGGGACTAGTTTATAAGTTATACTTGACTAGTTATTTGACTAGTTATGTTCTGGTAGGGTATAGAAGAAAAACAAACAAACAAAAGCTGAATAATATTGATCTTGAAGAACACAATAATTTTAGGAAAATAATAAATAAATTAAGACTGTCTATTGTCAATTTGTGTTTTATATAATTCATAATTACTTAAAAATGTGTCTTATTCGGCTTTTTTCACTTAATAACTATTTTTATAAATAAAATTTGTCAACTACTTCTTATAGTTTAGTGGTTTAAACTTAAGATTAACTGTTTAATCGTAAGGTTAAACTTAAGATTAAGTAAATTCAAAAACTGAAAACGAAGGTTAACTGGAGATTAACTTAATCTCGAGTTTAAACTTGTATTCAAAAACTCGCCCAAAGTAAGTCATAATTTAATATTCTTGCATGTGTCTTTAATGTAAGTGTTATGCTATGTCTAGATGGAGCGCTACACGCAAAGATATCGTAAAATTTGGGAGACAGATCGCCTTTTTTAGAAATGGATATAGCCTAGTAAAGATGAATCTAAATCAGTATGTATTTACTGCAACAGGCAAATCTCCGCTAAACACTATGGCCTGGTCAGACATTCAGAAACGAAAAAGTATAAAAAAGCGGTCGAACCTTTAAACTACATTAATATGGTACAACCACTAATTCGTTTTACACCTGCAGTGGTCCCCGTGGAAAAGAAATGTCAGGAAACGCTATCGTTATATACTGCAATTCATTCACCATTTGCTTCCATAGAACACTTGACAGAGACAATGAAGAGGATGAACAAGAAGTACAAATCGTATTTAACAATGACCAATTTTGAAAGATTGTGATGTAAATTCTATTTGAAACTAATCTAGTACCTTAATTCTATTGAACGTAAAATGAAATCGAAAGCAATAATATCTATTAATAAATTGTTTTGTTTAAAAATTATAGGGTTTTTATCTGAAAAGACTATTAAATTTTAGCCCCCTTTTTGCGCTTTTTTGAAAAAAATGAGATTTTATTGTACTCAAAACGTAATTTTTTCAATTTAGCCCGTTTTTCATTTTTGTTCACGCGTTTGGTGTCCTAAGAGTTGGCATCACTGGTTATGGTCACTAGGCCAATATGTAGGGTTAGGTTAGGTTAGAGGACGTGTACTTTGTCAATTCTGACAAGTAAAGTACCCGGTGGTCGAATTGACCCATTGTACAACGTCCTAGCTTCTCACACCACTTATGGTGTGCGTTAATTTTATACATGAGTGGCGGGACCTACAGTTTAAAGTCGACTTTTCGTGGCAATTTTTACTCTCAGAGGTTTTGCCAGAAATCTGCTGAGAGGAAGTCGCCGAAAAAGTATATTCATATTTTCGTTTTGATGTCTGACCTGGGATTCGAACTCGGGCCTTTCGTCTAATAAGCCAACCCACTACTAGACCACGGCGACTTCAAAATATTATGTAGGGTTACTTGTAGATAAAGTTGAGTAAATGTTTTTTGAAATACATTTAAATAACTCTCTTCCTTTAGACTTTGCCAATCGGTATCCCCACCAAGTGTGATTCCCATTACAGTAACCACCAACAATGAATTTGGGACCAAGATCTTTAAAAAAGTTTTCATATTGTTCACATTTAACACTGTCTTGGTGTTATCACATCTTAGTCTTACACCTACAGCTTGAATAAAATTTTTTTCATTAGAATTCAGAATTTCATATTTATATCATTTTTTAATTAAAATAGCTTCTCCACCATGAGCTCTTCCATAAGGATGGTTAGCAGTAACAATATCATAGTATTTTATTCTAAAAAAAGTATCTATTTAGGAAATGAGTTTCAGAGACTAAAAAGATGTCGATATAGTTGTTTTTTATAAAGATTTCAATTTCATTTGTATGCTTAGATAAACTGTTAGCGTTCCGTATAGCTAGCCTTAAGTTCATTTGCATAATTTAGCCATTAAAATTCACATCATATTCATTAAATTTTGCATAATTTTTTCAAGTCGATACATACGAGTGTTTTCGCTTGTATTTGCAGATTTGACAGCTTGTGAATATAACATATTATTAAAAGTTCTCGAAATTCTGTACAGTTTATGTTTATATTAGAGGTTCTTTGACCAGTTGAATATTTTCCAGTTGTTGCAGCAGGACTCCTTACATATGTCACAGATCTTACTGAATGACCAATTGCTAAGAGTCCAACCTTAATATATTCAGTAAGTGAGTTGGATGAACAACTCTGTATTATCTTTCCTGCTTTAATTGGAACGTATGGAAACTAATATTAGAACTATTTAAATAATCTATGACTTGCCTATAAGAATTCACAGATTAATTTTTTTACCATAATATTAATATTTTCCACATTTGGAATGTAAATAGCAGGAGGTTTTGGCATTGCTTTATGAACTTCATCTGCTTTTTCATCATTAGTATCAAGGGCTGAGAATCTACACTTCATGTGTATTAAATCTGTTATAATTATGTTGAGGGGCTTCAATTCGTCTTCGTTTTAATCTTACACTTTGCCAATCCGGACCAACTATCTTATTGTTGTTTTAACTTGTTTGTAGCATTTCAGCATCATTAACATCTTCACTGCTGACATCACTTAAGTTAGGCATCGCGTAGCAACTTTATTTTTTATGTCATAGAATGCAATATTTTTATGTGGATTTCTGAATTAAAATTGTTTTTTGAATAAGTAAACGTTTTTGTTTTTTTTAATTTTTTTGAAAAATTTGCACACTATACGACTGTTTGCGATCGTGGTCAAACCAAAATATTTTGATGTTAGCTTTGATGTGTTTTTATCAAATACTAACAAGAAAGAATTCATTTTTGAAAGTGCTAAAAATGAATTTGCCACAATAATTTATCAAATTAATTGGTTGGGACTTACAGAATTTAAAATAATGATTAATTTATGCGGCTTACTCATTTCTACATAATAATTGTGTTCCGAATATCTTAAACTATAATAAAAATTGTGTAGATTGCACCTTTGTTTTGTATCAGTATTACATATACTATATATACGCTTATTTTTGTATAATAGTTAGAATAAGAAAGTACTTGAATTCTAATAACAAACGCAAAGCTTTGTATCGATTTATGTGGAGCAATATTAAAATATTTACTTTGTCTTAAACACAGTGGTCAAAAAATTTAGAATAGAAGTATTTTCTCCGATATTCATCTTGCTTCTGTAGGTTGCAGCTCATGCTTGCCAACTTCCAAGCTCAGTGTGAAGTTCTGTTGTTGATTAAAAAAACTTAGTATGACTATTTGAATTATTTTATTTTTAAAGCAGTTAAATAAGAGGAATGTAAAAAAATAATATTTGCAAACAATAAAGATTTTTATATTCGGTACATGTAATAAGATATAAAAGAAAATAGTTTGTTATATAATCAAAAAAAAAAAATATATATTAAATTATGTTCCAATTTTTTCAATTTCTTCACTGTTGTCAGCGTTCAACTCTTTAATAGTTTTCTTAAAATGATTTTCAATAGTTCGACAAATTGACATAGCTTTATCACTATCTACTAAGTTGATTGCAATTCCATTTTTACCTGCAATAAGAATATTATAATATTTTTATGACATCAAAATAATATAGATTGGTTCTTAGTTACCAAAACGTCCAGTTCTTCCAATACGATGTAGATATGTTTCGCAATCTGCATTACCCTTTGCATCCATTGGCAAATCAAAATTTACAACTATAGTAACCTGTTCTACGTCGATTCCTTAAAAATTCACAAACATATTTAAAATTAAATTTATATTTTTTGCAACGATATATTTACCTCGTGATAAAACATTTGTAGTTATTAGTACTTTTTCCAAACCTATCCTAAAACGATCAAGGACAGCTAGTCTTTGTTCTACTGTTAAGTCTCCAGACAATACAGCAACTGAATGGCCATCAGATGATAATTTTCCTGCTAACCAACCAGCAGTCTTGCGAGTCTGTTATGGGATTTAAAACAATAATTAGTTACAAAATTTAAAATAAAGCATAAAGAAAATCAATCAATACTGACAAAATTAATTAATTCACTACATAGCCGACTTCTAATAATCGGTCAAACATGAAAATGGCAAATTATTCGATAAGCAAATATGATTTAAAATTTTTACAATTTTTCAACTTAAAGTTCATGTGATAAGACGACATATATAAAAAATATAACTGTACTGTTATACTTGTTTTTCCTTAAAGTTTTTTAAAGACACTCTTAAAATTATGCAATTTATAATTTTATTAGCAATTAGTCTGGACAATTGTGAAACACAAAAAGACCGAATTTATCGTCTACGCGATAGAAATTATTATGGGAAAATGGAACGACATATCGGATAATACAAATATACCAAAGGAACTATTTTTCAGAATTCTAAGATTCTGTATTAAGGAGAACAGATATTTTAAATACAAAGACAAAATCTATATACAATGTAAAGGACTGTCAATGGGTTCACCAGCATCACCTATTGTGGCAGATATTGTGATGGAGGCGCTCCTTAGAACGTGTATGAAGAATCTTGACGAAAAACCTAGGTTATTAACTAAATATGTAGACGACCTTTTTGGGATTGTAAAAATGAGTGCAATGGAAAAGACCTTGGAACAATTGAATTCATTTCACCGCAATATTAAATTTACCATGGAGGAGGAAATGGACGAAAAACTCCCGTACCTAGATACCTTAGTCATTAGAAAACACAACAGGATTAAAATAGACTGGTATCAAAAACCAACAGCGTCGGGAAGAATTATAAACTACAACTCTTGCCAACCAAGGAAAGTGATAATGAATACGGCCCATAATCTTATCGACAGAGTCCTTTCGATTAGCGACGAATCCTTTCATATGGACAATATAAGGAAAATTAGTAACATTCTCGCGAAGAACTCTTTTCCGAAAAATATCATAGCGAGTTTAATACGTAACTATAGGAGGAAAAAACCGAGGGAACGAGAGGAGAATACGAAGATATTCAAAACAATGGCATATGTTCCACTGATCGCGGAAAGGATAAAGAATTCTACAATTTACAATAAGGACAAATTTACTCTTGCACATACATCGACAAATACTTTAGGACAATTATTTTCAAAAACCAAATGTAAACTTGACAAAATGGACAACACCAACGTAATATATAAGATTAGCTGTAAGGGGAATGACCAAGGCACATGCGGTCAGGTATACGTTGGAACAACGAAAAATAAACTGAAAACAAATCTGATTTTAAAAATATAACGAAAATGTCAACACAAAAAACACAAGCCAAATTTGGAGAAAGTTGAAATATTACAAAGAGAGGATAAATATAATAAACGGTACATACTGGAGATGCTCCATATAATCAATATACCAAGAGAGAGAAGAATGAATTACAAAACAGACACGGAAAACTGCGCCAATAGCTATAGACATATAGTTAATAAGAAAATAAGATAATATAATTAGTGCAATATTAAATGTGAAGATGTGTAGACGTCTAGGACAAATATAATTGTTACTTATTGTAAGTGTTTTTTGTTTCTCTTTGTTATTATGTTGTTTAAGCACAGTGATTGTTATTAATTTTTCGTAATTTGTTGTGTTATTCTTGTTACAGCCTTGAGAATGATATCCGTAGGATATCGAAATATTGGAAGTAAATAAATAACATATGGAGAAAAAATTGACCTCAGCTCGATAAATCTTTTTATTTAATTAATTATTAGAATTTTTAAATAAAAGAAATCGATTGTTGTTATTTAGTGCCACTTATTTAATTATTTATTTCATAAATAATACTGCGCTATCAATCTTATTTCAAGATATTTTTGTTATAATTAAAACCAGCTCTAACTAGGTCTAATTAAAGACTAGTTTCATTATTGATATAATTATATCGAGTACGCCATTCAACGTTTTTTTTTTTCAACTAGTGCTTATTTCATGAATGGTAACACATAGCTCATGTCTGATTTGACAGATAATTAGTTTTATCATTTCGTTGAACGAATATCGTTGTGTATACGCGTTTTCGTGTCGCTAAGTGGGCATGCGATCGACTCACAGAAGATGCAGATTTTGGCAAAAAATCATCACTTCAGACGAAGCTCATTTTGATCTTGGCGGGTATGCAAACAAGCAAAATTGTCCCATTTGGGGCACAGAAAACCCGCACGCATACATCGAAAAGCTTACGCACCAAAATGAGTCACTGTTGGGTGCGGGTTTTGGTCCAGAGGCATAATTGGGCCATTTTTCTTCAAAAATGAGCAAGGAGTGCCCGTTACAGTCAATGGGGATCGTTATCGGGCCATGTTGAACGAATTTTACTTCACAAAAATTGAAGAGGAAAAAAAGAAAAATAAAGATCGCATTATCAGCCGCAGAGCTAATGTCGTTTGGCCACCTCAGAGCTGTGATTTGACACAGTTGGACTATTATTTGTGGAGTGTCGACAAAGATAATGCAGAGACAATTGACGCTTTAAAGGACGATATTCGTGAAGACATTGGTGAAATACAACTGCACACAATCGATAATGTGCTTAAAAATTTGACCGATCGTGGCCTAGGCAGGCATTTGTATGAAATTATTTTCCATTATTAACCGGTAGGATTGTGCTTTCAAATAAAAAAAGAAATTTTAGAAAATATTTAATAGTTTTTTTTAAGCATTTTCAAAAAAAAAAAAGTTATTTGGTGGACCCTTTATTCGGAAACCTATACTATATAATAATAACAATAATAATAACAACAATTTTAACAATTAAGAGAGTTTTTTAAGTTAAAATAATCACTCCCCCCTAACATGTTCTTCTTAGGCATACTACGCGTAATATCCCTTCTATCTTCCTCATTACCCAAGCACTTCTTTTCCACAGCCTGACATTTGCCCGACGGTACTAATATAAAATCCCTACTCTAAACGGAATAACTTCTTAACTGGTAATCGTGTGCCTGCCTCAACACGCCATTAATCAACACCATATACCTATAACTACTCAGTTTCTTTATGACCCTTCACCCATTTTACTGAACTTGAAACATGGTAATTTTCGTTTAACTGATCTGTTTGATTGACTCTGAAATGTTGAATCTGATTTATTAAAAGTGAAAGTTGTAAGCAAAGTTTGAGGTTTGTATTGAAAAATCATATCCGCTGGAGTTACATAAGTCGGAGATGTTGGATACTTTAATAAAAATCTATCAATTCGTATTTGTAAAGGTGTTTTCGGTTTCTTACTGTCCGAAAGGGATTTCCGTAATCCATTTTTAAAAGTTTGTACTCCTCTTTCCGCACAGGCGTTTGACTGTGGATGATAAGGCGGAGATTTTAGTACCGTTATACCATTTGAACTCTACAAATTCTCTAGAACTAAATGGAGGTCCATTGTCACTAACTATGTAAGTTGGTAGGTAATCTAAAAATAGAAAACCACGACTTTAGTTTCCCTATTACCATTGCGGCCGATGATGAACTAAAATAAATAGCTTTCATCCATCTTGAATATGCGTCATAAATGATCAACATCTGTTAACCAATTAATGTACAAAAATCAATATGAATTCTCTCAAAAGGATATGTCACTTCCGTCCATTTCTATAAATTAGTTGGTTTTGCCTTCTGAGTTGACTGACACTGGTGACATTAGGCATTATAATGGTCTATCCCTGGCGACCGTTTCCGTCAAAGCTTTACTTCTTACTATTCCTATATGTGGTACATGTAATACTTTACAAACATCATCACGCATTCCACTGGAAATCACGATTTTCGGAAGCTACAGAATAACTTTTCAGGTAATATTTTTGAACCTCTATAGTCATTTTGGTTGGCCACTTACCCGTAACAATAGAGTTATAAGCATGAGTTATATCACCATCATCTTTCATTGCATTAGATATATCCTCATCACACAAGGGAAATTTTGCAGCATTTAAATAATTTATATTATCATCTTCAATACCCGTCTCATTACCCAATGCTAGTCTTGACAACGCAATTACATTTGCTATATCTTTTGCCTTTTTATATTTTATATCGTATGAGTATAGATAAGTTAATATCATCCTTGCAACCGATTTGCTGCTACACTCGAAATATCTTTCTTTTTACCAAAAATTGTGCGTAGAGGTTGATGGTCGCTCTGAATTGTAAAATGAAGTCCGAATATATATTTATGGAGTTTGTTTACAGCAGTCTGTGTAATTGTGAGTAGTTACGTTCGGTTCAACATAATTTATAATTACACACCCCCAACTCCATATGGACTAGCATCCGCTGATATAATAATTGGTTTTTAGGATCGTAGTGTGTTAGTATATTAATGTTATTCACTAACCTCTTAATACGTTGAAAACACTCACTGTGTTGTTTTTTCCATATTCACGATACATTTTCCTTTGTTAGTTTATACAAACATTGAAGTTTACTTGACGGGTTGGGAATACATTTATTATAGTAATTTATCATTCCCAGATAAGATTTAACCTAGTTTTACTATACACTAAGCGCCATAAGTGAGTCAACACCCACTAAAATTTTAGATTTTCCATTATAACAAATATACTTGTAGCACAACAATAATTTCTATGATGAAAATTAAAAGCTTCCTTCATAACCAACTCTCACCACAAAATAAAAATTTTAAAAATACAACAACAATATTTTTTTACTAGTTTAAAACAAAAAACTCAAAATATTTCGCAGCAAAAGTGAGTATACACTTTTCCTCTCATTACATTTTTTGCTAAACCGGTTAGATTTACTGCTAGTTTTCTTAAATTTTTTGTAAGAAAGTACAATTTAAGCATTCTTTAAATTTATTAGAACTAATCATTTGCTGTGTAATAATCAGACAAGAAGGTTTTATAAAGATGAGAACTGAAATTTCAATAGAAACTCGAAAAATTATTGTAGAACTAAGGGAAAAAGGAAAATCTTATCGTGAAATTGCGTCAATTGTCGGAAGGCACCACATTTCAGTGAAAAAAACATCGATAAATATAAAAACTTTAAAAGAATAGAAAATTTTGATCGAACAGGTCGGCCGAGAATATTAAATGAAAGGGAAGAAAGGAAGATTGTTGCCACAGTAAAAAATAATCCTGCTTCTAGCGCAGTCCAGATTGCTAAAGAGATTAGTGAAGAGTTGGAAAAATCTGTAAGTGGAAGTACAATACGGCGTATATTGCATAAATCCGGATTTCATGGCAGACGTCCCAGAAAAAACCCTTTATTTCCAAGGTAAATAAAGCAAAACGGATAAATTACGCCAAAAAATATGAAAACAAGGACATTAACTTTTGGGAAAATGTCCTGTTCACGGATGAGAGTAAGTTCGAGATCTTTGGAGGTAAAAAAATGAAAAAAATTTGGAGAAAAAAGAATGAGGAGCTGGCCGAGCAAAATATTCAGTGTACAGTTAAGCACGGATGAGGCTCAGTAATGGTTTGGGGGTGTTTTTCAGCATCTGGAGTTGGAGAGCTTGACTTTATTGACACGACAATGAATGCTCAATGCTATGTAAAACTTTTGGAAAAAAATCTTGCACCAAGTGTTTCCAAATTGAATTTGCCTGGACATTGGATCTTTCAACAAGACAATGATCCCAAGCATACCTCCCGTTTGGCGAAGGAGTGGTTGCAACAAAACACACCAAACATGCTGGATCACCCTCCACAATCCCCGGATCTTAATCCCATTGAAAATCTTTGGGATCATTTGGACCGCCAGATCCGAAAAAGAAAGATTACAAGCAAAGAAACATTAAAGGAAGCATTACTAGATGAATGGGTCAAAATTCCACCCGAATATACCAGAAAATTAGCAGAATCTATGCCAAATAGGCTAAAATGTGTAAAAAAGGCTAAGGGAGGTCCAACTAAGTATTAAAAGTTATTTTTTTTTTAATTTTCTTTATTTATCTTTAATAATCATGAAAGTGTATACTAACTTTTGGTGCGAAAATTGTGAGATATTTTTAATTTTAAGTATAAAAAAATTCTTCGTTATCATGAATTGTTGTTTTTGTTTTAATATTTTATATGTAATAAATAAACGTTTTTATTTTTGGAAATTCATTCGTCTATTCTCATTTACTTTTCTCGCTATCTTAAGAAAATAAATTATTTCAGTGGTGTTTACTCATTTTTGGCGCTCAGTGTATATCTCAGGAGCACTGACAACGGCATCAACTTTTTCTGCACTTGGTGTTATACCAGTTTCATTAATTCTTTAACCCAAATAATCAATTTTCGATTTAAAAAATTCACATTTGTCTAGTTCAGGGGTGGGAAAATATTTTGATAGTCGGGTCATATTGCATATGAAAATTTGCTAAGGATGTCAATTAATGAATTTTAAAACGAACATTTTTTGAATCAAAATATTTATTTATCAAGTCATTTGAATAAAAAATTTTTAAACAATAATTTCAATATTAAATTGAACAGATTACATAAACTGTTTTAATGACAGTTGCGTTTTGACATATAATTTTCAGAGCCAACTTTGAAAAAAAGACAAAACAATAAACAATAAAATGAATGAAAATTAAAAATATAAATAACTTTAATAATATAAATTTTAATGACTTAAGTGAAATTTTTTTGAAAGTCTGCTGAAAATTTTGTGATTGTAATTGTTAACACTGCTTTTAAATGCCCATCACTAATATAGGATCTGAACGGATTTTTATTAAAATTCATTAATAAAAATATTTGCTCACAAATGTACGTTGGTCTAAAAATAATGAACATTTTTTGGCTAAAGTTTTTAAATTAGAAAATTTATCAGGGTCCAAAGATTTATAAAAAGAGCATATTTTTCACTTCTATATAAGTCTTTTAAATTATTATTGCACTGTAAGTCTATGATTTCCAATTGAAATTCACTTGGTATTTTTTCAGTGTCTACAGAAAATTGTTCATGCACAATCGGCAACAGATTTTCTATTTTACCGAAATTCGCAAATGATATCAATCAAGTCAATTTATTCGTGGAAATATTTAATGTTTTTACTGTTGGAAAATGATCTAATCGATCTTGTGATAGTTGTTTCTTGAATAAATTAAGTTTTAGCTGAAACGCCTTTACATTCGTGAATAAGTTGTATGCATATTTAATATTTCCCTGCAACGCTTCGTTGGGGACATTTAAATGTGTAATTATGTCGAGTGCAAAAACAAAATCATAACGCCAGTTATGATCTTTGAGTTCTGGAAAATCGGATATGTTTTTCATTTCTAAAAATAGATTTATTTCATTTTTCAATTCCCATATCCGCCGTTTCTTCAGGACTACCGAATGTTTGCCGGTTAAAGTTGGTGCTCCATCAGTAGTCACACTCACAAAGTTTATTCCATGGTAATTTATATTTGATTAAGCAGTCCCAGATTCAGTTTTTAATTTACAGGGCTATAAGCTTTTCTGGTCGGATAGGAGAATCCTAGTTGATGGGATTAGACTAGACTAGGGCTAGGGGTGGTGGAGTTGCGATTTATGTTCGGAACGGTATACCTTGTAAGGAGAAATTATTAGCCCACATTGGGAGTGGAATTGAATACTTGTTTCTGGAAATTTCAAGTGTCGATAATCAGAAACTTCTTTTGGGTTGTGTATATGGACCAAATTCTAGTATGAATCTTGTTCACTTTATTTCCATTCTTGAGGATATTACCATTCAATATGACGACATAGTTGTCGTAGGTGACTTTAATAACAACCTTCTACTTGATAATTAACTTATTGGACCGATGCTTTCACTTCATCTCAGTCCTGTTAATGTGTCGATACCTACACACTTCCATTCGACATCTAATAGTTTGATTGACCTTGTATTTGTGAACCATATTGAAAGGGTACAGTTATATGACCAAATTTCAGCTACTTGTTTCTCTAGCCACGATCTTCTCTTCTACACCTGTAACTTGTGCAGTGGACAAATATATTACATATTGTGATTTCAGGAACATGGATTATGCGACACTGAATATTGAGTTGAATGACGTATCTTGGGACCAGGTATATATACTGGGAAATGTGAATGACCAATTGTCATTTATTCAGGAGAAGGTACGCTTGAACTATGACAGATGTGTTCCTGTCAGAACCAAGTGCATCAGGTCGAAACAACAGCCTGGGTTTAATACTGAGATAAAGGCACTCATTAGAAGGAGAGACAGCGCATACAGGTTTAGGACTGATGACCTAAAGGCTTTACATAAACTCGCACGGGCGGAAGTTACCAAGCGGATAAAAATAGCCAAGGCATTGTATTATGGTGAAAAGTTTTCTAACGCAATGGACAACAGGTCCCTCTCTTCATTATTCACACTACTTTTATGTGCCACTGTCCAATCTTATACAACGTACACAACAATAACTATAACAATATGTACCTGTTCGTTATATTTCTCTGGTTATAACCTTTTTATAAGTAGCAGCACTTGTTCGTTATTCTCTGCTCACAACCTTTTTGTAAGCACAACACTTCTACTCGCGTAAACACTAAGTCTTCGGTAAGCTTTACTACGGACGGAAATTGTCTTTACACCGAGACTGATAAGTCCATACGCAACTTAACGCAATGCTGACTGAATTCACTCTGACTCGTTGTCTGCTTTCTCTTGCCTTTTATATGCGAACCTCTTCAGTCTGATGATGGTTCTCGAAGTGGAACGTTCGAGTTTTCGCATTGTCGAGAATTCCATTGCGACTACATTGTTTGTTGTTGGGTCTGCTAACTTCTCTGTCCCTTTTTCTATCATAATTATTGTATCTGGTTTACTTATAATAAGTTCGATGTATGTATAGTGTATTTGTGTCATGTGTATTGTGTACGCATTGCCTCATGGTCTTTGTATTTACGGCTTTTGTTTATCGTTAATGTTAAACCATATTAGGCCTTTTCGCTATGCGTAACAATATTTTCTTTTCCAAACAGGAGTCATTTTTAAATCCTTAATTATCATCTCTATCCTATCCAATCGTAACATATATTACATTCGGCTAGTAGTGTAGAAATTTACACTAGTAATGACTTCATCAATACCCTTGCCACTGTTTGGCAAATATGCAACACTCATAACCGTAGTTTACAATTTCCATACTTAAGCAAATGAACAGCTGATCATAAAAATAAAAACATTGAAAAAAAAGTCACAAAAAAAAGGAAACATACAATATAAAAAAACGAATTAAAAGAAAAAGCTGAATAAAAATGGACAGAGGACGAAAAATTTATTTAAATATAAAATGTTGTTCGGAGTCGCATGTCCCGCCACTTATGTATAAAATTAATACACACAACATAAGTAGTGTGAGAAAATGCGGGCTTCTTGGGACGATTGCTGTAGACTGTCTAATGGTGAAGGTATGGCACTGGCCATTTTATAGCAGCAACTCGTAAGGGCCATCCCCTGAGGGCTGGTTTAAAAAAAAAAAAATATTACTGAATATATGTCTTTTCTTTTCATTTGAGAAGTTTGCCATAAGTGATGTAAAGTTAAACAAAAAAACATACATACATAATTGGTCATTACAACCCTTCAGTCAGGATTATTGACCTCGTTTTTCACACCACTTATTCCGAGTGTGTTAATTTTATACATGAGTACCGGGACCTACAGTTTAAAGTCGACAGAACGAACGACAGATTTTATGAGAAACCTTTCATGGCAATTTTATTTACTCTCAGAGTTTTTGCCAGAAATCAGAAATGAGAGGAAATCGTTGAAAAAATACTTTTTGCGTTTTGTTTTGATGCCTGGCCTGAGACTCGAACCCTGGCTTTTACGTCTAATAAGCCAACACACTACCTACTAGACCACGGCGACTTTCAAAAAAACAAAAAACCCAGTTCACAATTAACGGAAAATATTTACAATGCTATAAATTTACCATCTAAACGCCCAAGATTGTGAACTGCGCTAAAGACTTGTTATTATTAGACCATCAAGTTAGGAACATTATTAATCTTAGAAACTATGTAACGAAGCAATCAGCATCTAAGTTCTTTTGTAGATTTTGATTCTTCCACGGAAAACAAAGCTGTTGCTAAAATACAACTTCAACATAAAAAAGATATTGTACAATAACACCGTTGTCATAAGAATTATTATATGAAACAATACTGAAAAAAATGGAGAATTGATCTATCGCCCTAAATGTTAATTTCCAGCAAACTAATCAAACGATCAATTACAATCAACGAAAAATTTAATATAAGATTAATTTCACATTTCACGACTTCAACACAATTTCCATCGAATAATTCCCATTTTATGAGTCGTCTAAACGAAAATTTTGAAACTAAACTTTTTCTTAAAACAAAATATATTAAAATATGAATAAGAAAATAAGAGCAAATAATCCCGATGATAAATATCACGTTGCTGCCATTATCAAGAGGACCGTTATATATGAATTGGTCAATGTCAGGACTTATTTAAAAAATTGATAACCGTTATTTGCTAGTGAGAGATTTCAATGCCAAACACCCGTGGCGGGACACAAAGTTAGCGATTCAGAAAGAACTATGTATATGTATTTCGAAAATTTCCCCGTCAATAATTTGGAATCAGATTCACATATTGACCCTCTGACTGCATGAAAATTCCAGATTTCTTTGATTTCGTTGTATTTAATGGAATTTCGAGAAAAATTTTGATATACGGCTTGAATTATAAATCCCGTTTCTCTTGTTAAAGTTGTAGATAAAAACATTTTTACTAAACACAGATTTGAAGTTTTTGGCTATTGATTACAGAAACTTTCAATTTAAATATTTTAATAAAACTGCGAACAAGTCAAAATTTTAACTAATTTTAATTCACGAATCGGCGTATCTTTCATAACTTCTTATGATATAAACTTTATATTATAAAGGCATGCTATGCATAACATATTGTTACGCATAGCGAAACGATCTAATATCGTTTAACATTAACAATAAACAAAACCCTGCCAGCAATTTTGTAGTCGACTACGAAAGTAGTCCACTTTAAGTTAACTTTTGTAGACTAACTATAAGCTAACTACAATTTAATGCAGAACTTCCTTAGAATTTGGAATTCGAATACGAAAATAAGACACTTTTAGTTAACCCTTTTAGGCTAACTATAAGCTAACTGTAATATAATGCAGAACTCACCCAATTGCGAAAAGTTTATTTATTATTGAGAGCTTCTTGATTATGAGATTTGTTTTCTCTCAGCTCTCTCTTTTAGCAGATCAGACTTTCTATGAGTTAGTTTTTAGACTAATTATAAGCTAACTACAATGTTATGGAGAATTTCCCCATAATTTAAAACGTTTATGCTATTTCTGATAATATTATTTTTTCTATTGCACCTTTTTCTGAACTATTTTTAGATTAACTAATAGTTAATTGAAATGTTAAGCAAAATTTATTCAAAATGAAACCGTTATTTTTTTATTCTCCATATTTTACAATTTGAATTCTTTTACATTGTGAAATTAAAATCAGTCCTGTGCTGAGAAAAAGGTAACTTATAATGCATTAAAAGTTAGTTGAGTTGCCGGCACGGAAGCTACAAATAAAAGGACAATGAGGAAATGCGTACACAATATACACGACACAAATACACACTAACACATACATCGAACTTCCCTGCCGGCAACTCAACTTACTTTTAATGCATTATAAGTTACCTTTTTCTCAGCTAGTTGTGGTTGACTCTTAGGTTATTTTTAATGGGTCCTACTGACAATTTTAACATGGTGGTGTCATTGGCAGTAGTCAATTGTCCGACTCTGCATAACTTTTCAAATAACTTAGTTATATAATAGTTAGTTTAAAATTAGCTAATTTTTAAGTAACTTAAAGTCAGTTGTTTAAATATTAACTTGAAGTTGATTTATTTTTAACTAATTAAAGTTAGTTATTTAAAAGTCAACTAAGTTTTAACAGATCTGTAGTGATTTATAAAGACTTATATTTTTGTTAGCGATAAGTTCACTTTGGGTTTAAAGTTGCTGAAAGAATGGTTTATGACGCTAGTTTAAAAATTAGTAACCTTTTCTGAAAAATTTTATTTGCTGTGTTTTTTTCGAAAAACTTCTTTAATATTTGAACATCCTTGGCAACAATTGTTTCCCTTGTTATCTATAAATATATTATTTACTAATTATAATGTGTACAATTAAATTAATACTTACATTCTTCAATTGCTTGCAAATCCAGTCGCTTAACATGTGACATTTTTTTTTTTGTAAATTTTTAAAACTGTATGTCCTTAACTGCGAGTAACAACGAAAATATTAACTTATGTTCAAACAGTTCTTCGAAACACTCGCGAAATGGCCTATTTTTAAAATTTTTTCTTTAAGTCTTTTTTTCCTCAAATTGTTCATTGGATGCCCTAATGTTTTCAACACTTTCTCCATTAAGCCAAGTATGTTTGAAGAAGAATGGGTGTTTCAATGGATTTGAAGTATTATTTTTTACCTTATCTAAATTATCTGAACTATTAGTTTTTAATTTATTTAAAAAATTATTTTTTTCTTTTTTAAAAAGTCTATAAATTTCTTTTACTCGAACCACTCATTTTAAACAATAAAAATTATATAATTTTTAGAACTACAATAGCACTTAAAAGCACGCACAGGACTTATTTTAATTTCACAATGTAAAAGAATTCAAATTGTAAAATATGGAGAATAAAAAAATAACGGTTTCATTTTGAATAAATTTTGCTTAACATTTCAATTAACTATTAGTTAATCTAAAAATAGTTCAGAAAAAGGTGCAATAGAAAGAATAATATTATCAGAAATAGCATAAACGTTTTAAATTATGGGGAAATTCTCCATAACATTGTAGTTAGCTTATAATTAGTCTAAAAACTAACTCATAGAAATTCTGATCTGCTAAGAGAGCTGAGAGAAAACAAATCTCATAATCAAGAAGCTCTCAATAATAAATAAACTTTTCGCAATTGGGTGAGTTCTGCATTATATTACAGTTAGCTTATAGTTAGCCTAAAAGGGTTAACTAAAAGTGTCTTATTTTCGTATTCGAATTCCAAATTCTAAGGAAGTTCTGCATTAAATTGTAGTTAGCTTATAGTTAGTCTACAAAAGTTAACTTAAAGTGGACTACTTTCGTAGTCGACTACAAAATTGCTGGCAGGGTTAGTATAAGTAAACTAGTAACAACAAGCATGATAGTAAAAGGGATGGACAAGAAAGCTAACACAACCACACACTATTATCGAGAAGGCGAGAACGCGAACCTTCTACTTCGAGAACTATCAACAGACTGAAGACGTTCGCATATAAAAGGGCAAGACAAGACAGGCAACCAGTTCAGAGTGAATTCAGTCAGCCTTGCGTGCAGTTGCGTATGAAGACAAGACAAGAAGACAAGTTGCGGCCGTAGTAAAGTTTACCGAAGAGTTGTTAGCGTTTATGCGAGCAGAAGTGTTGTGCTTACAAAAAGCAGAGAATAACGAACAAGTGCTGTGGTTTACAAAAAGGTTATAAGCAGAGAAGAGTATCGAACGAGCACATTTTGTTATAGTTCTTGTTGTGTACTTTATATAAGTTTGGACAGCGTGACATAAAAGTAGTATGAATAATAAAGAGTGTCATTAAGACAAACACATATTTGTTTTTACTTGGTTTGCAATCAACGAACTCATATGTAAACTTTTTTAAAGAGGTAAACACGTAACAATAGAAAGGAAGACTTCAGCCAATGTGGCAATATTCTTTCAATTTGAGGGAAAAAATAACCTCCAATCTAGCAACGAAACTTTTAAATGAACGAATAACCGTTTGTCAAAGCAAAGAAAGAAAGGAAAGGAGTAGGGAGATGAACCTTTAAAATGGTATACATATATCTATTAATCGACTTAATATGCTATGAGCTTTGATGAGGTAAACTTGAAAACGTCGAATTTATTTCATATTTTTTCAAGTTTGTCCATTCATAGCAGCAAACTTTAATAAAAAAAATAGGATAAGATGTAATATTCTTAAAATTTGTTCCCTTGTGAAAAGATTGAGACATCATTTGATAAAATTTGATAAAAATTACCGTAGTTACTATTTAAAAAGTTTATGTCATCTCATCAAATAAACTTTTAATTCAAAAATTTTAAGCATTTTTGATAGATCTTGATTTTTTTTTTATCAATTTCAAGTTTGCACGACTTCCAAAAGTTGTAATTCTGACTGAAGGGCTGTAATGACCAATTGTGTAAGTATGTATACATTTTTTAACCCTCCAAATTTTATAAAAAAATTACAGTTATTAACTGGAAAGACAGTCTCTTCCATAGAATGAGAATGCATTTTAAGATTATCACCTCATTCGATGTAATTAATTAAATTAAGCTTGAAAGATATTTACGATTTAAAGAATCAGTTGAAAAACGTCTGAGTAGCAAGATAAATTTTTATTGTTCCAAAAACCCATTTTTTTAAAATAAATCAAATTAATAGCCCATTTACACTACAGCGAAATCTAGTACTCATGAGATTTCGAGCCAAATCTAGTTGATTTTAACTAGATTTCCCATACAAAACAAAATCTACTTATTTAGTAGATTTCGGCAAAATCTACTCTAAAAATTGGAATGCAACTATATCTTTTGCCAAATAGTACTTAAAAATACAACCCTGCGCTGGAAAAAAAATGACATTTCAATTAAAAATAAATACAAATTAACCCTTATCCTGTATAAATGGGTCAAAATTGCCCAAACAGTTTTTATTCTTTAAATATTCAGCGGATTTTTTTTTAAACTTTTGTATAATTATTATAAGCAGTGTAAATATATTATTCGTTTATGTGTTTTTAAAGTTGTTACTTTTGTCCAAATAGTTCTAACAGCACAAAATATGCAAATAAATGTACCAAACGTTAAAAATGTATTTGCAGAAATCATTCTCAGACCAATGTTATATGTAATGAATGTAAAAAATAAAAAAAACTGAATAAATAATTTTTTTGAAGTACAGGATAAGGGTTAAAAATAAACAAAATAAGGAACATCTTCCTCCCAGAAAGAGTCGTGACTAACCTGCGGATTAATACTTTTATTATTACCCATATTTCATATGCTTACATCTAAGAGTAATGCATTTGTAATATTTTTTGAAATCAATGCCTTATATTTTAAATTTTTTTGGTATTAAACTAAATTTGGAAATATTATTGTTTTCTTTTAAATTTCAGTCAGCTGTTTTTGTTATTAAAATGAAATCTTGCTACTGTCAAATAAATCCAGTGTAAACGATCTAGATTTTGAAGAACATTTGAAATCTAATCTATTAGATTTCGCTGTAGTGTAAATGGGCTATAAATATAAAAAATTAAATTTCAAAGATTAAAAATAATATTTTTTATTTCTATTCAACTAAATTTATAACCTACACTATGTCGTTAGTCTGATGTATTTATACTGTCCCATTACGTAAATTTCATTTATAACTGTAAATATAGAAATACTTATATATACATACGTAATAGATTTACATAAGCAAATAATAATTTATATACACTGGAAACCAATAACTGTGAATTTTAATATATATTTTTTTTTGATTTCTAAAATATAATATATTGTAAATAAAAAATTAAGAAAATTGTAACAGAGATTTATTTAGTTTTGAATTAACGTACTCCAAAAGTATTTGTAAAATCTTAGGCAATAAAAAATATAGTTGGAGCTTAGAAATATACTGAAATTTTTTGATCTAAAGTGACTGTTTTAAAATTAAACACAATTTTACATGGTATTTTACGTGATCTTGGCATACTTACATGACAGAAAATAATAGCTTGTCCAATTGTTATACTTCCATATATATTTTGAATTGCCTGATATTTTTCTTCTTCAGAACGACATCGTACATAATATTGCTTAATGTTGTCCAATGATTCTTGTTCTCGCTTAAGTCTAAAACACAATAAAAAATTAAGTAAGTAATTGTCGTCATTTATATTCTGTTATTCTGCAGAATATTGCCTTTAAAACCTGGGAAAAGTGAATTTTAATTACAATAGTTGTTTCTTTACATTGAATATTTGTATTTTATAAATTAAAAAGAATAATTTTTTTTTTAAATTACAATGAAATCTTAAACAGTGCAGTAGCTCAGCTACTAAAAAGTTTGATTTAGTGAAAAAAAGTTGAAACTTTTTTAATTTATGAATAAAAATGCTTTTATATGTATGTATGTCAATACTTTTAATGATAAAGATTAAACGTTGCTGGTTTAAACTTAAGATTAACTACGAAAAGCAGTTGACAAATTTTATTAAACAAAAAAAAAAAGTTTTTAAGTGAGAGAAACCCGAACAAGACACATTTTTAAGTGATTATGAAATATATCAAGGTAGATTTATATAACAAGTAGGAACGTCTCTACAACAAATACAACAATGCAAAAACAACAGGGATTTTGTTTTTGTTAAAGAGTATGCGTAATGTCAAAAACAGCTGACCAAGTGTATTCATCACTGACTGACGAATAACAATAGAAAGAAAAATGTTAAAAAATTTATAAAAATGGTTACAACAAACACTAAAAAAACAACAACATTTTGACATTTTAAACCTCATCAGCTGTTCACTTGAGGCTACCGTATATAAATCTGCCACGAATTATATAAAACACAAATCGACAATTGACAGTCTCAATTTATTTATTGTTTTTCAAAAATTATTTTTTTACTTCAAGATCAATAGTATTCAGTTTTTATTTGTTTTTGCTTGTTTGTTTTCTTCTATACAAAAGCAAATTGTTGTGAAATACTTTGCAATTTTTGCATATAATTGTGGCAGCCCTACAAAGATTAAATTACCATTCAAAAACTGAAAATTAAGTTAACGAAAGATTAACTTTAACCGGAGATTAATTTAATATCGAGTTTAGGCTTGCATTAAAAAACTCGTCCTTAATTTCTGTAAGATTTAAAGTTGGGAGTATTATTTATTTTTAGGTCTAAAAACAAAAATAAACTATTTAAGTAAGATAATATGTAGTTAGAAATCCTGTTTTAACGTACCATAACGTTTACCATATCTGTATTTCATGAGGAACGACGAAATGTTTGTTAATTTTAGCAATAAAAATTTTTCTTTTCGCTGAGCACAACACTTCTGCTCGCGTAAACACTAACAACTCTTCGGTAGACTTTACTTCGGACGCAACTTGTCTTCACACAAGTCTAACTGAATTACAACTGACTCGTCATCTTGCCCTTTTATAGTCCAATACGACCAGTCAAACGAACATTTATGAAGCAGAAGGTTCTCGTTCTCGCCTTCTTGAGAATTCTTTTGCGACTACATTGTTTGTGGTTGGTTAATTTATAATAAGTTCGATGTATGTGTTAATGTAGCTGGTAGCTTTTGTTTATTGTTTTTATGTAAAACGGTCGGGTATTAGGTAGTTTCGATCTGCCTCAATAAAATTCAAAAGTGCTCCGAGAACTTATTATCAAGCCACATGTACCGTTATCGGTACATTACTCCAAAATTGCTCTAAACGTCATTACGTTTTCATAAAACAGTCCTACTAATAATTAAATTTTGGAAATAAACATTTTAAATTAAAAAATTTAGCTTAACGTAGGAATGAGGTTTAGTGTGCATCGAAAACAGTACACTTGGCAGGGAACATGTTAACACACTTGCTTGATAAAGAATCAATTACAAACATTGTTGTACAGCTGTTCCAAATAAAAATAAAACTTAAATCGTACATAAATATTATTTTCCGAAAATTTTCAAAAAATTATAAAATCAGACAGGCTTGTCACAAAATCTTACACACACTTTTGAGCAGACATGTAATTTTTGCAGATCTAACAGCTAAACGACAAGTCAGTCATGGCTTTTAATAAAAATGGAACTTATATTTGCTCTAGCTAGTACTGAGTTTTTCAACTTAATACAACGGTCTTTTCAGAGAAAATAACGGGTTAATGTTATCCCGAGGATATTTAATTTATTTACGTCTTTTATGTGAGTATCGCTGTGTATTGACTGCATATACTTACGCCGCTCAGGACGTTTGATAAGAAGTTTGTTCTTTCGAAATTATCATTTCTTTCGCATGATATGTATAGATCGCCTGTGCATAATAAGTAGTCTACGTGCAAGATTTTGTTTAATATTTTTGCTATTTCATTAAATGCGATTTGGAATAAAATTTCTGAAAATGAAGATTCGCTATTTGATAATTGACCATTAATTTTTACCTTAAATTGTATTCGTGAGAAAGGATTTTATAAAATTCAAGATGTAAACATATTTCAAATCACATATAAACCAATTCTAACGAACTCTCAAAAACGGCTAAAAATAAAAAGCGACGTAAACCGGGATGTTGATTTGTATGTAAAATATTTATGCAAACACACATACAACTCTTCAGTCAGGATTATGACCCAGCTTCTCACACAAAAAATATGAGAAAAATTTTAATTTTCTAAGTTTACCTCATCAAATCACTTCATACTTCATAGCATAAGTCGAAGAATATATATATAATTATAACGTTTTAAAGGCCCATATCTGCCCTTTCTAACAAGATTTCAATTTTGAAAATCAGATCAGAAATGTTTGAGTAATCAAGAATTTTGCGCGTAAAGTCGAAAAACAAAAAAAAAAACAGTTTTTGTTAAATAAAACAAGTTTGGAGGGTTCGAGAAATATAAAAAAGGTATTTTTGAGTTCTATTCAACTAACTGAACAACGTGAACTAAATATGTAGTTACTTGGGTGTATTTTCACTGTCGCAGTGTGTTATTAATAAGATCAGCATTGTTAAATTGTAAAGAGTTTTGTTGTTTCTTGTTGTAGCTTCGTTCATTCTTGGCAGTCCATTTTGCTTTGGTTCCTAAATAAAGAGAGCCTAAAGGGCATATGACATCGCTTGCAGAGTGATCTGTACGCTCTTTGCCATGTTTATTACAGTTAAAGCAGGGGAAAACAGCTGGTATTTTATATTTATTCCTGAGTGGGTAATCTTCAGTCAGTGTTGATTTGCGCATACCATACAAGCAGGAAGGCGATTGCAATGTTCACCTCCACGACCATACATGAAACAAATCCAACATTGTGTTGGGTTATCACTTTTTCTTGGTTTATACTTCTTCCAAGATACAATAACGTTCCATATTGAAGTCACATTGTTTAGCGATTTGGGATTATTATTTTTTCTTGTGAACTATACTTTATAGACCGCATTGTTCCCAGAACTAAATCGTGTGTTAATTTCAGTTATAGCTGAAGGCGTTAAATTTTAAGCTTCCATATCCTTTTTAATATCATCAATACACATTTTTGAAAGGCCATATGAAAATATTGTGTAAAGTCGATTCCCTTTACAATTAAAAGTATGGAATTCTATTTTATTTTCAATAAGAATCTTGCACTTTTCATAATACTCAGTGTTATTTGGGAAAACTTTAGTTACGATTGATGTGCGTTTATATATTATATCACTTCCCATTAATACTTGGAGTTCTCTTAAAAAAATTTTTTTATCGAGGTGGAGGCTTAACTGTATTTATTTCATTTATGTTGGAGGCTGGTTCCAATACCTAAAGATATTTGTCGAATCCATTTAGATCTTTTCATATTCACTTTTTTTAAAGACGAATTATTTTATTTGGTCCTTGGGGCCATAGCATTAACGCTATTCCTGCAGTTATAATGTGAATTGCCACGCCACGTGAGTTCAATAATAACAACAGATGACAATTACAAAAATAAAAGAGTTATTTGCAGTTTTCTTTTTTTTTTTTATTTGTTTATTTTTATCACTTTCTATTTTTTTCAATAACAATTATCCGTTATTAAGTTAGAGACGAACGTTCCCATCGACATTTAGTATCGGACACTCACATATTAAAAAAAAAAAAAAAACGTAAACCTAAGTTGTTGGAAAAAAATTACTTTCTTTTTTAAAGGTTAAATTTCAAAACGGACTAAACAAATTTAAGCGACTTTGGTTCTATAATTAGGGATGCAAACGATGTTTCGATAACATCGATGTTTTACACATAAATTTGGATGTTTTACGGCGATGTTTTTATGGACGATACATCGACTTACGCTGATGTTTAATAACGATACATCGACTTACCCTAATGGCCAAAGAAAAAGTAGTCAGTTACCTTAATAAAATTCGAGAATATAATGGTTCTTACTCTTCTACAATTTCCAATAATGACACATCTGATGATAACGAAAATGATTTACAATCTGATGTTTGGAAATACAACAAACTTTTAAGCCATAAAAATATGAAACAAAAATCATCTTCTACTACAGACACCATTAGCGAAACCGAATTACAAATGTACTTATTACCCCCGGTAACACCAATAAAAAGCGACACAGTCGTTGTTGGCGTTTACAAAACTTCCATGAATTGAACTTGAATATCTCTCAATTGTTGCTATTTAGACTCTTAGGATTTAGGCTTTCAAAGCTACTTTTCCTTAACTCTATCTTAAAATTACTCAATCTCAATTAAAATCAAAGTCATTTCATCTTTTATAAAATTTATAAATTAATTAATTATTTGTTCAACTAATTAATAACTGTGAAAATACATATATACATACGTATACAATTTGTTTCATAACCTATGAGACTGTTTTGTTTTACTTTTTGTTATAAATGAATTGTTAAAAAATTTTTGTTAAAAAACTTCGTTTAAATAATATTTTTTTTAGTATATATTTATATACAATACATCAAAAAACATCGATGTATCGATTATTTATCACCGATGTTTTTTAACATAAATGTTTTTTTTCTTGATACATCGACGTTGCAACATCGATGATTTTCTTAACGAAGTTGCATCTCAATCTATAATGCGCCAAATGCCTCAATTCAATTCTCTCTTATTTCGACTTAAGATACTCTTTTATGTTGCCATAGACATATATATCTTTGGCATTAAATAATAATAGCTTAGTCGAAATTTCGTGTTTCAAGATATTAAGGGTTTTCTCTAAAATAAGTACTGTTTAAGTTAAGTAATATTAAAATATAAATGCTTAGTTTTATTAATAATAGCATTTTGTAAATGAAATTTAGCTGAGTAAGCCATTATCATTTATTGCCACAGATATATACAGTTGTGTTAAAAATAATAGGAGTGCCCTTCATTTAAAAGCAAAGTTAAAAATTAAAAAAAAAAAAACAAAAAAATAAATATCAAATTTTTTGACTTAAAATTTATTTCTAATTCATTTTGTTTTTAATATTTCAGTTATACAGAAAATATTCTTTTATTGGAAAAATTAAATTTACGTCTTAACAATACAAAGTTTGGAAAAAGAGTAAGAAAATGTCATATAGAAAAGTCAAAAGGAAAAAGTTAACGGCGTTCACATTGTTCAGAGATGATTGTCAATCAATTCAAAATACCAACACATTTTATAATTTTTTAACACTTAATTATTTAGTTAAAACTACGAAAGTAAAAAATATTTCATGTAAATAAAGCTTACTCTTAAAATCTATTGTTCAAAATAATAGGAGTGTTAGCACGCAACCTAATAATTTTTAAACAAAAGGCGCAAAAGTTTGATATTGTCTTAAAATAGTAAAGCTATTTCAGTATTTGGGTGAATCACATTTGGTTTTAATGACTTTAGTACATCTGCGAGGCATTGAGTCAATAAGATCTTAGCATCTGTTTAAAGGAATTTTTTTATTTTGCTGTATCGCACATTTCGGCGGTCATCGACAGTTGACATTTTGAACTTGCGTCTACGTGTTTCGGGCTTTTTTTATATTTTTATGCATTTATGATAATTTGATCGGAGTAACTTACGATTTCCTGAATTTCTTTGTAAGTTTTGGCTTTTTTTTCGAAGATTTTTAATTAATTCTCTCTTTTCTTCCGGAAAGTGCTTTCGTCGTCCCACTATTACAAAAATTTATGTGAATCACTGCAGAAAAAGTTTTAACTACAGTAAGATCCCGCTTAACGCTGTTTCAGTATTACGCGGTTGCAAATGAAACGGCCATGCACTAATCAAAAGCGGTGCACTATATAGCGACGGTGTATATTATGTATCTTTCTCAACCCTCTTTTGTTAGTCTGTTCAGAAAAAAGATTCCAAGTATATTTTCCGGAGTTGCAACCGCAGTACGAACGCATCTTTCCTGCGTCACAGTTGATTTATTAGTTGCCTCGTTTAACGCTGTTTCGTTTTGCGATGGAACTTATTGGAACGTATCCGTCGCGTTAAGCGGGCTCTTACTATACATTTTTCCGTAATTACTGTTAACTTTTTTTTTAAATTATTGCAGTTATATTTTTATTTTTAAAAATAACATTTTTAAAAGAACATTCAGACTCCAATTTTTTGGATCAACTGAAGCCAAGGGCAAACGCAAAAACGAATCAATTTCATCGCAAATATTAAAGTTATTACGAGATTCTTTTTTGTATATTATTTCTCACATCTGGTTGTAACTTGATCAACTAAAGCCAAGGGCAAACGCAGAAATGAATATTAAAGTTATTAAGAGATATTTTT
This sequence comes from Sarcophaga peregrina, assembly GCA_014635995.1. Lineage (NCBI taxonomy): Eukaryota > Metazoa > Arthropoda > Insecta > Diptera > Sarcophagidae > Sarcophaga > Sarcophaga peregrina. The sequence goes on along the minus strand of CM025790.1, from coordinate 75,989,917 downwards.
TTGTTTATTATTTCTTACATATCGTTGTAACTACCATTAGAATATATATTGTTTTGCAAATTGGTACTATAAACATTTTTTAATTTGAAAATATAACATGACAGTACTCCTATTATTTTGAACACAGTTGTATATATTTTCTCCCGGGCATATGAGCTGCACTAATCTCACACCCTCCTTTGCAGAGGCTTGAAATGACAGATTAGCCTTTTACGCTCTGTACCTCAACTCCTTAGCGTACAGATCCCTGCCGTGCTCGTCTCCGAATTTCTGTCGTAACATACATATATACATACATAATTGGCCATTACAACCCTTCTGTCAGGATTACGACCTAGCTTCCCACACCACTTATGTTGTGTGCGTTAATTTTATACATGCGTGGCGGGACCTACAGTTTAAAGTCGACTCCGAACGACAGATTTTTGAGAAGCTTTTCGTGGCAATTTTTACTCTCAGGGTCTTTGCCAGAAATCTGCTGAGAGGAAGTCGCCGAAGAAATATTTTTCGTTTTGATGTCTGACCTGGGATTCGAACCCGTGCCTTTTGTCTAATAAGCCAACACACTACTCACTAGACCACGGCGACTTCTGTCGTAACGCCGCCGTTAAATCCTTGTTGCTGTCTCTGCGGCTGGCTGGCATGGTTTCCAGAATCTCAGCGGCAGCACCTTTTAACTCCGCATTAAGTTCCAAGGCCTTCTCTTCATCGTCCCATCCATTGTTGTTAGCTCTTTCTGGTTCGGCTTGTACTGCTGCCGGTCGCTGGCTCTTTTCTTCCATCATGACGAGTTTTTCTAAATCAGTTACCCTTTTAATTCGTTTTATAGGGCTTTTGCATTCTTCGATGCCATCAAATAATTTTTTATCACTGGAAGTAGAGTTTTCCTCATCTGAGATGCTATTATCGATATCAAGTGATGTATAGAATTTTTTTCCTGGATCTTTTGTAGGGACAAGTTTTTAAAAATCCCGGGATTTTCGGGATTCACAAAATCCCGAATCCCGGGATTTCGGAATTCGGGATTTCCCGATTGCCATCCCTAGTGCGTAGTTAAGCATGACATAAAAATCAAAAGAAATTTCAATATATAAAATTTATATAGTTTTTTTAATTTCTTTTATTAATTTCCTATGGAGGTTTGAGGGTTATTTTTTTTTACATTCCGCGTGCGCTTTGTTGTAGAGACGCTCCTACATGTTATATAAATATGCCATGACAACGGCGTTTGCACTGTATAAGGATTACCAGATATATATTATTAACACAAAAGATATGTTTTAAATTTTATTAAGAAATATAATAAATGAAACGAAATTGAACAAAAGCTCATAAAATTAAATTTGATAATTATAACTTTATAAGATTGGTGTGGTTCTTTAAGGAGAGGTGGTGCAGGTATTCTAATTAAGGAAGATTTAAAATTTAAAGAGTGTAATAGAGAAAACTTTCGTTCATTTAAGTTTCTGGAGACATGTAATTCTAATAACTTTATAACCTAACAATGGAATAATTGTTATATCTGCTTACTACCCATCTACTTAGGTCGTCATAGTCTAGTAGTTGTCATAAGTCTACCACGGTTGAAACCCAGATCAGACATCAAAATGGAATATGAAAAAATATTTCTTCGGCGACTTCGTCTCAGCAAATTGCTGGCAAAAACTCTGAGAGTAAATAAAATTTCCGTGAAAAGTTTTTCAAAAATCTGTCGTTCAGAGTCGATTTTAAACTGTATGTCCTGCCACTCTTGTGTAAAATGAACGCACAAAACATAAAGGTGTGAGAAGTTAGGTCGTAATCCTGACTCAAGAGTTGTAATCACCAATTATGTATGTACTACCCATCTAGCAATAATGATTTTACAGATGGCAATAAGTTTTCGACTTAAGTTTGCACGTGCGCATATTGACAAAGGGATGAATTTCTGGTCTAAGGTTTTATGTACAGATAAATAATTTTTCAAAGAGAAATGATACATCCCCCGTTGCACTCTTATTAGGATAAAAACAAAATTAATCCTCTCTGAAAACTTCCTTTTCTTTTCTTTCATATTCTATGTGCAAGAGGCCTATAACCTTTTGTCGTTGCAGAATGAAACACGTCTACACAGTTCGAAGCACAGAAGAACGCATAATTATGACATTTGAAAAACGCTCATAACATAAATACACTGGCTAATTTAGAGGGAGACAAAAAGTTTATAAGTGTTGCAAAATACAGAGTAAAAACTGGTGGGTGAAGTAGAAAAATTAAATTTATTTTGTGTTAAAAAAGGGAAAATTTAGAATATTTTTTAATTTCTTCAATGAAAATTATAAAAATTCGTAAATATTTAATTATTAATCGAAATTTGTGTGGTTTTTGGTCACAATGAATATAGTTTATTGTACAAAAGGTAAGTATGAAGTTATACATATCAAGATCAAATAAGACATTGCTCATAAAATATTTGTTTCAGGAGTGTGTGAATATACCTCTAAATTGGTTAAATACTAAGTCAGTGACGATCGGTGAAAGGTGTTACCAAATACATTAGTTCCGTATTAGGTTTCCCCAATGAAACAGTTCATTTCCTTTCAAAACTGTTTTATTATTCCACAAAAATATCATCAATTTTTACCAAAACAGAAACTAAAAACCCACCCCAAAAATTAACAAAATATAAATAAACAAAACAGAAAGAATCAGACAGGGACAGAAATACTGTTTGATAATATTTCCTGTCTCTTTCACGTTTGGCCAGTGTTCCTGTCAAATTTGATTTGTATACCCTGTGGTTCGCAGCTTACTTTGTTTCGAAACAAATTTCAACACTCTTGAGTTTGTGGGAGGGGAAAAACGAGGGGGTGATTTCAAAATTTCATGTACTCGGAAACTTGCTTTGTTCTTTATTCGTATATACACAGATTTCACATTTTCATTTATTTCTTGTTTCGCATAGTAGAGTTAACACCTTGACTGCCGGTGCAATTTTCAGAAAACTGGCTAAAAACGACAATTTGATATTTTCACATTATATTACTAAAAACTAATTTTAGATTGTCAAAAGGCAAAAATGATGTTTTTTAGAAAAAAAAAAAAAAAAATGGTTTAGTGAGTATGAGATGACTCGTATGTAGTCAACGTGTTAATATAAAGCTCCCTTATTTAAAATATCATTAGTCTTTGTTTATTTTGTGTTTGAAATCAAAACATTTGCAAAAGAAAAATTTTAGCGCCAAACAATTAATTAAAAAAAAAGTTGAAAATATAAAAAATATCAAAAAGAATATAATTTAAATACGGTAAAAATTAAATATTAAAAATTCGTAATACATAAATATATAATCCTAATATATATTATAAATCTTTCTGTAAGTCTGTTTTTTGTTTGTTTGTTTGTTAGCCAATCACGCCTGAGCGCCTGGACCGATTTTCTTGAAATTTGGGATATTGATCGAGCTTTTGAACCAAAGGGGTAAAAATGGGACAAAGGGAGAAAAAAAGGGCAAAAATTAGTACTTTATGCATAAATGCTGTATTTCATCTGTTTTAAAGCTAATTTTTTACGGTTTAGCTTGGTTAAGTTTCCCAAATAGTTATTGGAGGTGTTCTATAAAGTTGGACCAAAAGCGGTCCAAAAAGGGGAATGGGGCGAAAAACGGACAAATTGAGTGCATTTATATTTAGAACTTAGAGTATTCAAAACACAGGGTTGTTTGATAAACCGGTTTACGAATAATTTGAAAAATTGCATTTTTTAAGAATCCGGTTTCGAAACCGGATTTTCATTTATTGTTATTTTTGTAACCCGCGCAACGCCGGGTACAATCTACTAGTATATTATAACATAATAACAAATGTAATATTCATATAATATTCATGTTTCTGTTTGAACCTAAATCACAATGCCAAATAAAGTTACAACTGTCAAAAACAGCAGAACGACGTGATAAAAGAAAACAAGATTTCTGAAATTAATTTTTTACGTGCAAAAGCGAAAGAAATTTTAAAAGAAAATGCAAAAAAGTTTTTCATACTTGTTTCGAAACTAATTCCATCGTGCAGAAGGCGTCAAAAGAATAGAAAAAAGTTTATTGAATTCATTTCAGAAATACTTATGAACTACTTAAAATTATCAGCTATGTAACAACATATGCAACTATGTAACAGGGTTGTTAACAGTCTATGCATTTATGTAACAAGCTAAATGGTTATTCGATTACAAACAGTTATTCATTACAGAACCAGTTCTCACAACTGACTGCTTATTCATGATTGATTGGCAACTATATTTATACTTCTTTATTTTATGATGGGCAATCGATCGTTCTATTTGCCTTCTCGTAAATTCCTACGTTTTTGTAACTGTCCTTATAATGTTTATTTTCGTTTAGTTTATTTTTATAACAATATTAATCATCGAAACGTATTTTATGTCTTGTATTTATAAATTTAATTTCTATAGTTATGAAAATACTTGAAACAACCTGTAAAGTTAGCATTTGAAAGCCGGATTCAAAAATCAGATTTAGAGCCGTTAATACAGCAAGACGTTTTATGTTTCTTCTATAATATGGAATAAACTATTTGGATAACTTTACTTTTATTCACACCTACAAAATGTGTGTATAAGAGCGAAAGGGAATGCAAATCAACTTTTATGTTTTCAGATATCTGCTATAAATTTTCAAATGTGGTTGTTAAGTAATTATATTAAGCTCTGCGTGATTAAAAATGTTTTTACCTTATAATATTTGCTTCTGGAACTATGTGCTCAGCAAACTCCATTACCTCTTTGTCATACGTTGCTGAAAAAAACAGCATCTGACACTTTGGCGATAGCTGTCTGCAATTAGCAGCATTTATTAAAAAAAAATATAGATAAGAATGCATTGATACAACTTACTTATGAATACGAATACATTGATCATGATGACCTTGTGTCGCTATCATAACGTCGGCTTCGTCCAAAACAAAAACACGAATTTTTTTTAAGTCGATGACACGATATTTTAGACTCCAGTCAAGAACTTTTCCTGGTGTTCCTATTATTATATGATCATTTAGTTTTGTTCCGGGTACAACTAATGGAAAGAGATATTATATAAATTTTTATTTAATAAAAAATTCATTAATTCGGTGCGAACATATTTTAATAGTAATTTATGAGTTGCAAATTAGAAATAACCATCGTTATAATAAATTTATTATTTATCTATTGTTTTAAGTATTATATATATTGTTTATTTAAAAAAGATATACCTCACTAACCTATTGTTATCAACATAATTATTAATCGCCGCCCGAAGTATTTAAAATCAAGAATATGTTGAAAAGTTTTAAAAGTTCCTACATTTATTCATTTTCTCATTATTAGATATCACATTGAACTGAGAAAAATTTTTCAAACCTTAACTTAACCGTAGTCTATTGGGTAGTGTGTTGTCTTATTAGACGTAAGGCCACGGTTCAAACAACGGGTCAGACGTCTTCAAGAAAACGAAATATAAAATAATATTTCTTCAGCGACTTCCTTCTGACTAAAACGCTGAGAGTAAATAAAGTTGACATGATAGTTTCTCAAAAATCTGTCGTTCGGAGTCAACTTTAAATAGTATAAAAATTAACACACACAAAATAAGTGACGTGAGAAGTTAGGTCATAATCCTGATTAAAGGGTTATAATGACCAATATGTATTTATGTGATTTTTTTCAAAAGGACCATTTAATAAAAAAAGTACTCTTTCAGTTATAGTTTAGTACGATTTCAAAACTTCAGTTTTGCAGCACTGTTATGTGAAAAAATGTAAAATAAAGTGGCCGAAAAACATTCGATGCTGTAGTCAATAGTGACGAAAATATTTAATATTATTTATTTTATTTACTTGATTGATAGTAGTAATCTAATGTCTAATTTATTAACTGATTATATAAACATACTTTTTGCAGTGGTCCATTGGCTTGTATGCCTCCTCAAGACAAACTCTAGTCTCTCGCAATATTTCGGCTTTCGTTATAACATTCAACGCAATAGATTTAACACACAAAGTCAAAGTACGACATATTTTATGTGACTCAAGTTTGTATCATCCAATTTTACAACCATGCCATTTTTTATCACCAGCAATTTTCTTTGAATCTTTTTAATAAATATATTTTATTCAATTTAAACTTATTTATTTAATTGTTCTTAAAGAACGTACAATTTCACTGTGAAAAATAAAGAATACTAATAATCTGTGGTTCCAAGCAATTAGAGTCTAGATGGATTAAGGTAAATCTCAGTTATGCTATCGTATTCTACCAACAAAACTTTATATTTACGTAAAATCCAATTTCTCTAAAAAGTTTTCTGAAAGGTTGTTAACAAAAACATGTCGACCTAAGTCGTAATGGAACCCCCTTACATTTATAAAACAAATGAGATTTTCATTATAGTTTTTGACCTTTAGCAATTAAGCAATATCTTTTTTTCTAATGCAATTTATCACTTTTTTCAGAAGTACTTCTGTGTATAAAGTGATTTTTCTTGAAAGTATTATTTTCGGCTTAGGCTAGGGACCACATATATGTGTATATGTATATATAATCCGAGATTTACATTACATGGTCGAGTTTTTATGTATTTAGAACTCAAAACACCAATAAATTGCTATTATTTTTTTTTTTATAAAAGTAATACACTTTCTTTCAATTTTTATTTTGAATTGATATACAGACTTTATTCGCGACCGTTTGTCTGCTCTAAGCCACCAAAGCTTTTTTTATCATTCCAGTCGTATGTCTGCTCTCAGCTACTAAAACTTTATTACCGATCTGGTCGTATGGCTGTTCTTAGCCACCAAAGCTTAATTACCAATCTAGTCGCATGCTCTTAATCGATAATCGATTTCGAAATTAAATGATATTTTATCAGTAGTGCTTAACTTAGATAAAATACTTCAAAATAATACTCTAATAAAATGGCAAAAGGAAATTTACTGAAAGAAGTGTTCTGTGAACTTGAAAGTAGCGATGACGAATTTTATTTTGACTCTTTCAACACTGACTTTTTCTTTCACAATCTTGCATACTGTGTATTACTGTTTTTTCAACGAAAATTGATTCCGACCAGCATGATACCCATATATAAAATTAATATGGTCGCAAAGGGTTAAACTTTCAAAAATGTGTAAAAAACTAACGAAAACTAAACAAATATTAAACTTTTAAAAGAAATCCAAAACTTTAACACTATGCAAAAAAAAGTACATATAAAGGGCTATCCATTTCGTGGTTTCAAAAGTATGAGACTAGAATTCGACATGTGTCAAACTAAGTTGTGAAATCAACTTTTGTCTTTTCAGTTGAAAGTCTGACATTGACGAAAATGGATCGCTTATCTATCACAAAACGCATAAAAATGATCAAAACCTACTACAAACATAGTGATTCTGCCACAGCCACGTGTAGTGCTTTAAGAGGAGATTATGGTTTACATAATCGTCAACTACGCAAGCAATTGGAAAATTGTGAAGAAATTTGAAGAGGTTGGAGTGGTTACAAATATTGTGTATCATCGTTTCGCTCGTTCCGCTGAAAATATGGGTATTGTAAGCGAAAGTGTTAACGAAGACCCGAATGTGTCGATTGCTCGTCGTTCTCAGGAATTAGGAATGTCCTATGACACATTATTGCGTATTTTGCATTTAGATCTACACCTAAATCCATATAAAGTCCAGCTCACGCAACAACTGAAGCCAGCTGACCATTCACAATGTCGTATAGATACGTGGAATGGGTGCTTGAACAACAGGCGGTGGACGGAAATTTTTCGAACAAAATTTTCTTCAGCGATGAAGCACATTTCACACTCGGTGGGTATGTTAATAAACAAAATTGTCGTATTTGGAGTTCTGAGAATCCTCAAGTAATTGAAGAGAGGCCATTACATCCAGAAAAAAATCACTGTTCAGGTCTTTGATCTGAAGGTGTGATTGGACCTTACTTCTTCGAAAACGACGATGTACCGACTGTCACCGTCAATTCGGAGCGTTATGGTCATATGATAACCGATTGT